>OX422220.1:109954281-110431465 GCA_949130495.1 Sambucus nigra | reverse complement strand
GATTTTGATTTTTGAATGTTGTCTTTCACTTCAAAAAACCGATATATGGAGAGGGAAAGAATTGAAAAGAAAATCTATGACAGTAGAAAAATAAACACTCAGAAATCCTCTTTTCAGTGGAGAAAAAAAGGTTGATTATGCTTTCTTTCTTTACGTTTTTAAATAGTTTGGAGATAAGAGAAAGGTGTTGTGAGCACGTCACAAATTATATAAGAAAGAGAAAGGTAAAGGTGATGGTGTGGCAATGGTGGGCAATGAAGTTGGCATTCTTTAGTGTAAAGAATGCGGTGGGTTTTGATTAAAAAGACATTGAGTAGAAGTGTGTGGTTTGTAATGCATGGGTGAGAAGTTACAAGTAGTGGACTTTGAAAATTAGAGATGGAATGCACATGTGCATGAGTTTAAAACCAAAACATGGGAAGAGAGGGAGTTTAAAAGGAGCCACGTGTAAATATATGGATTTAAAAAAGTGAAAAATTGAGAAAAAATAATTCATGGTTTGGAGGGCTAAGAGAACCCACCTACATGCGTATATATATATATATATATATATATATATATATATATATATATATATATATATATATATATATAGAGAGAGAGAGAGAGAGAGAGAGAGTTGAGTACATGAGAAATGTATCCCAATACTGTGCGGTATGTAGCCTATAGAGTAAGTCTGTAGTGGGTTGCGGATTGTAGTGTCCCAAGTGACCAAAGGTTTCCTTAGAGCTTATAAAGAGAGAGTGTGTAGAGATTTGAGTAGATCTTCATTGCTAAAACCTGTCCTACTAGATAAGGAGTGAGCACTTCTATTTGTACAAGTAAAAAAAAGGATCACATGCATAAAGCACGTGACATGTGGATAAGTGATGTAAGTGGGTAATCCTTATAGAAGTTGGACATATGGAAAGTGCATGCTAATGTGGCTAAGTTTACGGCAATGTATGTGCTGCTGGAGTGGTATGTGGTTAAAGCCTGTTAAGGATGCAGTCGTGGCCTTATCATGTGCTGTAATTGGGGGGACTACCATGGACTGTATGAGCCCCAGGCAATGGTAATATACTTAAGACCTTCGCTACTATGGTACTAGTATTGGGAATATCTCTAAGATCCCAAGCCTCAGTGCAAAAGGTTGCAAGATGGTGTTGTGGCTGTGTTTTACAACCATATGTTTCGGTGTCATTGTAGTGAGTCTCGTTATTCTTTTGTTGGGGATGCGACGTGTTGTCATGGCCCATTATTTATGACGCTTCATATTACAACACCCTCTTATATAAATGGATCCAAACCTTGGCCTCATTACCTTCTAAACACCTTTGAAAGCTCAAACGTTTGCAATTTCAAGCGACTGTAGTAGCCAATTTAGTGGCATTTCAGCGGTGGTTCTTTTCTTTTAGCCATCCACCTTCTTTTCCATGTTTGTTATTTTGCCTTTTTTCTTTGAATTTTTTCCAATAATATTCATGCTCAACTTCCAAACTATTTATTTATTTTGCCCATATAAGTTTTTGACTTTATTAATTTCCCAAACCCATGTTATGCCTTGATATGATTTAAAGAAACTTAAATTTTATAAAAAAATCCATGCCTTCCATAACCCAATTGCTATTGAGTTTTAATTGAATGGATAATTTGTTATGGTTTAACTTTGTGGGATAGTTTTTTTGTTTGGGTATTTGGAACATTTCTGGATTTATTTGCATGTTTCCAATATGTGAAATTTTGATTCATTTTTCACATAATTCTAGGCTATTGGTGATTATAAATGGTTGGATTTGACACGTAGGGATTTTTTTATGGTTTTGATTTCTTGCTTGGAACCCTTTTTAGATAGAATTTTTAGCCAAGGACACGAACAAACTATTCTTAGTGTTCTTGGCTAAAACCTTAGGGGTTTTCGCTTTTGATATTTAGAAACCAAAAAGTGAAGTTATTTACCTATTTATACTCTAATTTGCGGCTTGTTAGGAAATTTGAACTAACAAGCTACAACCTGTACTTTTAACTTAACCTTCCCATCCGTGGGCCTTGATTCCCCATTTTTTATACGGTTGCAACCTTGGATTTAACTTGCAAAATTTTTTAACTTTTCTAATTTTTTTCGTATATTACCACGGCCTTCATAATTAGGCAGACGCCCATCTTTGGTATTCTGATCATGATGGATGTGACACCTAACTGCAAAGCCCTTCTACTTTTACACATTCTTACCGTAGCCTTATGCAGTAAAATACTTGGGAGTATCTGGAGGACTTCTGGAATAGATAATTTAGTGTTCCTCATCCTGCAGTGCTTTATATAAAACCCTTCAAGACCAGTGGGCTCTATAAGCTAAAGGAATACCTAAATTATATCCAAGTTGATACTAACTTTATGGCCTCTTTTGACTGTAGGGATCCCAAAGAGTCTGTAGATAGTTTCCATATGGAGGAAGATACTTTCTCAAGCAATCATCCTCCCATAAATATGGATATCACGTCCTCCATGCCAGTTGTGGCTGTGAAGGTGACAAATAATAAAAACGGGACTTCTGGATGCATCCAAGAGTCCGCGAGAGAGCGTGCGGCCCTTCAACACCCTTAAATTAGGAATGAGGAGTGGTTATTTGCCTTAGCTAAAGCCTGTGATTTTCCAGAGGTAGCAGTTTGTATACTTCCTTCTACGAAGCAAAAGTTATGCTTCGTAGTCCCAAACAATGGAGGTTGTTTCCCACTATATGCCTTTCTCTGAGAGTTGCAGCTACCTGTCCTAGTGTCTTTGAGAAAACATTTAAGTTTCATGAACTTGGTCCCTGTCCAAGTTGATCCTAATGGATGGAAGGCCATCTTTACTGCCTTGGTCTTCTAGAGGAAAAAAATAAAAAAGAGACATCTCAACAACAGAGTTTTTTGAGTTTTATACGCCAGAAAAAAACTCCATGGATATCCCATGGTACTTATACATGGGTTTAAGGAATGTATCTAGGTATTTGATAAGAGTTAGGGCCTCCAGTATAAAAAAGTGGTAAGTAAAAATTCTTCTATATATCAGGGGACAACTGGGAGGTCCATTCCGAAGAGAGTGAGAGGTAGAGACAATATAGGATGCCGCAGATATGGGTGCGCCCACCTAAGGAAGGTATTTACATTTGTTGCGACCTATTTATCACTTCAATATTCTTAACTACCATAGCCCTTAATTGTATTTTTTTCTATTTTTGCAACTTTACAAATCCCCTTGCAGTTCTTGCAGATCTGCCACTTTTCATCAGGCATACAGAGAGAATTAAGATTTCAGTCTCAATTCCTAATTCAAAGAAAAAATCCCAAATGTAGTGACTCTATAGTCTCTCAACAATCTTGGGTATTATCCTTCCCACAAGGCTCCAATGACTGGTGCAGAAGGTATATATAACTTCGAATAGTTTTGTGGCATCAACTTTATCTTGCTTCCTTTGTTTTGAATTTTTCCTTTTTCAAGTGCTGTCATGGAAAAGATTGACAAAGATCTATTAGTTTCCCAACTGAATGAGTAGGAAGACATCGTTCAAGGTTTATATTAAGATCCAAAGAAAAAGGGAAAAAAGAGGAATAGGGAAGATAAGGAGGTTACCCCTCAGGCTGAAAAGGAGGCTGCCCCTCTCATTGAGAAGGAGGCAGCTCCTGTAGGTGATATCGCGATAGAATTTTTCCAGAAGATGAGATCCCTATCACAAACCCCCAAAACGTTGATGATGACATTGGGGTAGAACTTTCCACGACTAGTCAGACTTACTTCTTTGGGGGGATTTTTACAAACACTCTAGCCCTATTAATCCTTCTTTTATAAGGTCCCCTTCATAGACTGTCATTGTCGTTAATTCTAATCTACCCACCCAAAAAATTAGGGTAGAAAGAGATGCTAAAGGGCGCACGTGGCCACGCCTATAGGAGCAATACCCCAAATCACCTTGGGTATAAAACCAATGTTGTCCCAAGGATAAGTAACTCCTCAAAAGTTTTTAACATCAATCATCTTATGGAGGAGGATATGGAAGACTTGGAGGAGTACTCCTTGCATATTTTTCTATGGGTAAGTAACCCCTGACTTATATTCTTTTTGTAGTTTTTTTGTGTACTTGTAATAATCCCTTCAACCCTTTTTTTCATGCTATGGAAGTTTCTATGGCCTAAAGGGTCAAATATGAAAAAACAAATTGTACAACATAGGGTTGTCGAGTCCAACCATTAATCTCAATTGAAGGGGGCCATGTCCTTCTCCTTTGAATTTGGAAAAAAGTCTATAGAGGTTTCTCTCCAACCTTATAAAATGGTGGCAAACTCAAAGGTGTAGGTTGCACTCAAAGTCTAAAGCGAGGCTAAACAAAACTTTAATCAGGTAGTGGAAACCTTAAAGATTTATAAGGCCAAGGCACTGGAAGAAGAAAGGCAGATTGCATCCCTCCAAGACAAGTTGAATGTGGTAGAGGCAAAGAATCAAGATCTCGTAATAAGCCATGTCGTGGCCTTGAAGGAGCTTTAAGATAAACATGTCGCAACTAACTTAAAGAAGGATGTTGATCATGCCGCAACCATCAAGAGGGCATCTGAAGATATCGTTGCCTATTTTAAGACTTTAAAAGAATTTTTCCTTTTCAACAATAAAGCCCGTCTCTGCGGCTATAAAGAGCTAAGGCACATGGTAGCCAAGAACTATCTAGAGTCTAAGGACAACATTTATGCTTGTAGGCTCAATGACCCTGCGAACCTTTCCTGCATTGAAAAGCTTAGGTCTACAAATGAACATGCCAGGAAGCAACTTGAGTGAGACTGCGGCTGATGATGGTGAAGATGATGAAGATGAGGATGCGATCTCTTGACTTGTACTTTATATTTTAAATTTATTCATAACTTGTATTTTTCCTTTTCCATAGCCATCATACATAATCTTTGTTAAACTGCATAGGCCCTCCATGGCCTTTAACTTTGTATCTTCCTTCTAAATTTAAATATCTTTGTAGTTTTGTGGAATTTGTATTTAAATCTTTACATTGATTTGTCCTCCGTGGACTCTAGCTCATTTGCTTTGTATTCATGTTAGCATTGTTTATCTTCCAGTAGTAGGTTATAATTCAACTTAGATAATGGCTCTGCGGCCTTTAGGAATAAATTTCAGTAGGTTACCTGTCGCAAAAAGTATGGACTTAGGAATAAAATTGGCTATGACTTTAAGACCACAGTCGTGCATGTCAAACTGCCTCTAGATTTTCCTGAGATAGTTGTTTCAATACTTATAAACTTAAAATCAGGTATTGAAGTAATGTTTCGTAGACTAGAGCATAGTCTTAGTACTCATAGAATTATTTTTGAAGCTTGTTAGACTGTGGTGGCTCTTGAGAACTGACTCCCTTGTTGCAGACACCATGTCCTTAGCCCACTTTCATTATCAGGTTGTAGGTTTTCACTTGGAGTTGATATCTTCTCTTTCTTTGGAGTAGTATCAAGCCTCCCCTGGCTAGGTACATTATAAAGCCACTCACGACTATATGGGTATTATCAAGTCAACCCTGGATGGGCGTATTAGCAAGCCACCGAAGGCTAAATAAGGGTATTATCGTGCCAAACCGTGGCTAAATAAGGGAATTATCAAGCTAACCTGCAGATAAATCAAGGTATCATCAAGCAACCCATGACTAAGAATTGGTATTATGAGTCCTCAATGTTAATAAAATGGGTATTACGAGCCTCCAAGGCTATTAGAAGCATCCTACACCTTTGAAAATCTCCATAGTGAGAGGGGTGTTAAATGACATTTAAAGTCACCGCGCCCTTTTCTTCTAAGGATACATTTTCTGATTTACTTCAATATTCGAGATAATCGGTCGTTAGGTTCTCTTCAAAACTGCTTAAATAAGAATCATTCAAAAGACTTTAGATGGGTGGAGTGAGAGGTTAAAGATGAAAAAGTCATATATATATATATGTGTGTGTGTGTGTGTGTGTGTGTGTGTGTGATTGTTTAAGAAATACAAAAAACATAAGCTTAAACTCAGAGTTTTCTTTGTTTGCAAACTTTAAAAATAGAAATATTTTAAGGCATAGACAGACATGAATTTATCTACGTTAGGGCTTGCATCATCTAGAAATTGCAGGATAATTCCCTTCCTGATCATCCCTTCAACATAATTCTTCAAATGGAAACTCCCATTTATGGTGTGGTTATATTCATGATGAAACCCTCACCATCGTCTTTTGTCCCTCTTATGAAGAGGGGACTTCAGTTTCTCTAGCCACTTGAGTAGTTTCTTCTCCTTGATGCTCTCAAGGATGTCTTCCAAATGGAATTCAGTGGTGTGATGTTCTCATGGGCCCTTTATGATTCATATTTCTCCTTCTTTCTCTTCCTTTTCAAAGCTTTGGCCATGGATTTGTCTTCTGAGGCCTCTGTTGTTGCGGCCTTAGGTATGGAAGTGAAGACTGCAGAATCCAGCATCATAACTCTCTACCCTGTGAGGCTTGACTGTTATATAGATGGTTAATATAGATTAATAAATTGGACACATCTTTATCCTGATGAGGAACTAAATCATGGTGAGAAAACTAAGATATGTTGAGAAAAATCAAAGTATAAATATATAGATGTAACCTTTTTATCACTAGCTGCAACCTATTCGAATAGAAGCATACTGTTGTGGCCTATTATGTTTAGAAGGGTGAGGCTATAGCCTATGGGTCCAGTATGGACACGACCGTGACCTCTATAAAGGATTGTTCACCGGAAGTGATTTAAGCACGCACGGTTTCACTGGATTGGATGACTTGTCGGGCTCTTTTCTCTAAGTGATGAAGTAACTAAAAAGTTAGTAAAAAGGGGATCGTAACCTATCTTGGACAGTTTATTAGTCCTTAGGCAAACCGCCTTGTTGGACTTTATCTATTGAATCATCGGTTTCTTAATGATTTGACCTAACCTTTTGCAATTTAACCCCCTTACTAACCATAAGGCCCATGGTGGGAGTTTCTCAAGCATTTAACGGCATTTTCGATCATGAGCATCTCAATTTTAATAATTTAAAACATGAACACACCAAAAACATAAAAAAAATGGTAAGGATGCAGCATAGGGGATGCGGTCTATAGCAGTCAACATGCTAGGCGGCATCCAACAAGATGCAGTGAAGGATTTTTTCAAAAACAGACCCAAAAATTGGGTCTCAACCCCAAAGACATGACCAAATAGGTCCTTAAGGAGCTATCCCAAGATATAAAACTCTATATGTGCAAAATAGCACAAGTTTGGTAGCAAAAATCACAAGGTATAGATATTAAAGTGGCATAAGATGTCCAAAAATAGAGATATATGAATAGGGGTACATCCCTAGTTCCCACCTTTATGAGACTATGGATTATTGATATTTTCGGCATAAACTAGGTACGTTAACATCATTGAGGTAGAAAATCATGTTCAAAGTCCACATAAAAAGTCTTAGTAAATAGATCTAGAAATAAGATATGCCCTTAGGGAGTTTGTGTATAAAATATGGGCCAAACGATTGAAATCTCACCCATGGGATAATGACCTGGAGGTCCTCATATATGAAATAAGGTCTTGAGGACCTGATATAAGAGGGAACTTGGTAGAACACCTTATATCCCATAAACAGTGTCAAAAATGATGATGCGAGAAATCATATCAAAGTTATTCCCAATCATCATATCAAGTATAAAAGCATAAATAAGTAAATAAAACGCAACATATAGAGTGGTTCGACTATAAAATGAGCCTATGTCCACTGTAGTGCCTTACTCTCATTATATACAATTGTTAATCTAGGATTGGTTTTTATTAGAGGCGTACAAGAGAGATAGAGAGTTGAATACATGATAATGTAGCCTTATATAGTATGGGATGCAACCTATTGAGAAAGTCTGTGGAGGGCTGTAGACTGTAGTGGCCCAGGTGACCTAAATGATTCTAGAGAGAGAGTGGGTAGAGATTTGCGCAGGGATTTACTCCCAAAACTTGTTTTACTAAATGGGGAGTGAGCACTTCTATTTTTAAAATTCAAAAGGATGGGTCACATGCATAGATAACATGACATGTGGATAAGTGATGAAAGTGGGGAATCATTCTAGAAGTTGGACACCTGACAAGTTCATGTTGATGTGGCTAAGGTTGCGACAGGGTATGTGCTGCTAGAGAGGTATGTGGTCGTATACTGTTAAGGATGAAACTGTTCCCTTATCATGTGTAGACACCACATTTTAGGACCCCTTAAGTCTCTCCTTAGGTCCCTAGAAGCTCCCCCTTTCACTACAAACCCTCTATCATACTCTGAGTACCGATCTATAGGCCATTGGGCGGTCTTAATCCCCATTCGACTCTAGTTAAATCTATCGTCAGAGAGAAAGCTCAATGGATCTTGAAAGGCTATGAATCCCCTTTCAATGGTATGCTCCGTGTGCAAATCGACGTAATGGTTCGGACGAACGGTCCATCATACCACCGAAAATTGATAGGCCACCGGGTGCTCTCAGGCTTCGATTTGACTCCAATCAACTTCATCTTTAGAGTGAAATCTCAATAAATCTTTGAAGGGCATCGAAACCCTTTTTCAAAGATCCACCCCGTGCACAAAATGACATAATCGTATGGATGAACGATTCGTTTTCCCTCAAAAACTTATTCGAAGGACACCGGGCTCCATTTGACCAAGGTCAACTCATCATCTCAAACAATATTGAATGAATGGTCGAACGACACTAAGTAACCTTTTCAATGGTCTCCCTCGTACACAAATCATCCTTATGGTACGGACGAACGACCCATTTTACTTTGAAAGGTCACCGGGCATTTTTTAGCGCTGGTTAGCCAAAGTAAACTCTCCAAACTAAGAAAATATCTTTGGAACGTTGAATTACCTTGTATAACCTTTCCAACGGTCCGCTCCGTGTGCGATTATGACTTATGGTTTGGACGAACGATCCATTACCGTCCGATGATCTTCTATCCAAAGGACTGATAAGCGCTTTTGGGACCCGTTTGACCAAAAGTCAACTCTCGGACCTGGGATAGGCCCCAAGGACTCTTAAAGGTCTCTGAATTACCTTTCTAACGGTATGCCCTTTGCATGATTTTTATTTATAGATTGTGTTATACGACCGTTTTTCGAAAAAATATGCATGAGACTGCCGATTGGCAGGTCCATTTCCCTGCCAATCGACAGTGTGTCTAGGGTCACATGTTGATTGGAAGAGCTGGGAGTATGCTGATCGGCACTCCCCCTACCTTATAAAAGGAGGTCATGAGCTCACTCTTAAGTCACACCTCATCAATATCAGTGATCTCAGAAACATTATAATGCAATCAGCGAAGTCTCCTTGTGTGAAATTCTTTTCCATCTTTCACTCCCATTACTTTCATATTCAATTTGTCCAACCTCCTTCTCTCACATCGAACATTCATCCCAACATTCAAGGGAGCTCATCAAGGATCAATATCAAGTCCCAAATCTCCAAAGAAGGTCCAAATGGCCTTTTCTCTCCTTAAATTTCATTATTTTTGCATTAATTACATAAATTCTTAATCTAGCTTTTACTTTAATTCATACATACTAACATCTCATCCTTTATTAGTTATATCGCACATGCTTTATATCTGTATAAAAAACATAACAAAGAAAAAGAGAGTTATACCTTTAAATTTCGACGGGATTCTTCATCATATTTTCTCAAAACCAAAATTATCTTTTCTACACACACAAATATAATAAACTCCCATTTGAATTTATGGGATAAACTCCACCCTTGTGCCACATGCAAACTACGTGGATTTTGATTTCTTTATAGGTTGCGAAGGTGTTTCGGGATAAAGCGCGAGACTCGAGTCCAATTTTTAAATTTTCCTAGTTTCACATTTTTGTCCCTTTTATTTTTTCTATATATTATTCTATATATCACATTTTTTTATTCATATTTGCGTTTTATGTAACAAATATTATCATTTCATTATGATAATCAGTATCTCGATAAGTGTGCACATCACACTTTATAATTATTATTTTGGAGACATTCCTTTGAATGACCTCACTCTATCTATTCCATGTGTAAGAGGGTAGTTTAGATAAGATAAAGCCGTAACCCCTTTTGAGTACAATAATGATAGGTTAACTAGAAAAACTATTCATTAACTATAGGACACGCAAACACAACTTAGTGAAGATAAACTCAGTTTTATACTCGCAAATCTCTTGTGTATGACTCAAAGGATAATAACAAACTCAGAAGTAACTTGTTGGGATGGAGAGAGATGTAAGCACCTCAGATACAGCTTAGTAGCCGACCAAACACACCAAGCACCCTCAAGAATCTCTGCCAAGCATTAAAAGCTTCGTAATAAAATTAGAATAGTGGGCGAGTAAACTCTGGGGTTCTGTAATAATCTCTCTCTAGTAATAACTTCTGAACTCTCAAAAGGAACATCCTCTCCTCAGAGGTGGTTAGGGTCCTTAAATAGCCTCCCACGCCACCCCCCAGGCAACTTAGTCATTAATGCCTATGAAAGACATCCCTCCTACTTTATGTCCCAAATATTAAATACCCGATGCACTAGTTATCTCCACGTCATAAATATTAAATGCCAAGACATGCCTGTTGCCTAACCACTGTGTGTCAGGTGGCTGTCATCACAAAGGTGGCTTACCAATTGTCGGACAACCCCAAATACCACAGTGGTTTACTCAAGTGCAGATTTGATATTGTTTAGCTAGCTAGTGACATCACCTACAGTAGATGTGACATTAAGTAGAGGGTCATTTGGTTCACAACTCAACGTCCGATGGAACTCCAAGCTGCTCTGTCCGAGGTTCCACGGTAAGGGTCCTTCAGTGTTTTACTAGGTGTATCTATGATGGTCAGGATAATCCCCAACGGTGCCTCACTTCTCAATCCTCCAAACCAAGTCCCTCCAAAGTTCACACGATGAGGTCGTTCGATAGAGTATGAAACTGTCCCAGGCCCTGCCAAGCCTGGTCTCTTGCGAGTACCGTTAGACCTCATATAAAATCATTACAGTCATTACATCTCTACAATCATTATAGCTCATAGTCAATATAAACAAAAGATACAATAAGAATAAATTAATCAACAGGACAAAAGGACGATCTCTCTCGGTCAGCTTCTTCACTGGAAGGTCCCTCTAGGCTACCACGATGAGCTGCTTTTTAATCTCAAACACTGTTGTAAATGGGGGGATTATCTCTAATCTCAGGATTACCTTCAAGCCCCCTCTATATTTTCCACTTCATGTGGAGATTTGTTGTTTGAACAAGAAATTTCTGCACGAAAATTTCTCAATCCGATGAACCTTCTCTGCGTCAAAAAATTCTGGCATCTTTTCTCTCGTTACAACCACTGCGATTTCCAGGAAAAAGTAATATTCTCCCCGATGTATCTGAGTCAAATTGCTGCGACTTATTGGAGCTTTGGCGAAGGTACATCACCATTTTTTCTGTTCACGGAGCTTCAACCATTCTGGGCTAACTATTTGAAATTCTCCCGATACACCTACTGACTTTCTCAGATACCTGATTTTTACTCTTCGTAAGTGAAATTCTCCCGTTTGTGCTGGTATAGATTATAGTTGTAGGTGATGAGTTTGTCGTTAGGATTGCCCCTACCGTTGTGACTTATGACATTCTCCCTTATAACGTTGCACCATGTTCAAAAGTAGAAATTCTCCCCGATGTAGCTGAGTCACCATTAGACAACGTTTGGACTTGTGGAGAGGGAAGATCGAAGCTCTTTTTTTTTTCTTTTTTTGAACAGTTGGGATAGCTTCTTCGTTAGGGGTATATTGGATATGTCTGACAAAAAAATCTGGCGCCAAAACTCAAACTTGCCTAGTAAGGAAACCCCTTTCTATTCCTCATGCGTTGCTTTTCAACTAATGTGGCGCTGTCTTTTCGACTGTAAGGGCACTTTCCGAAGTTTTGCGTGTCCATTTGAAATGATTTATAGGCGGCTCTGCACGTGTGGTAGTGGGAAACTCAACATACGGGTCATTTTAAAAGATCTCAAACGTTTATATCTCAAGCATTTATATTTCAAACTATTCTCTTTCCTTCGTCTTCTCCAAGCTTCCATCTATTCTTAGAGAGAGAATCTCTGTCGGAGCTCCATTATTGTCCAGCTCTTACCTAGTTTCCTTCCTCCTCTCGTCTTTTACGCCACCACCTGTGGTTGTGTTCCTCCATTTTTCATTCCTAGCCCTTCTTTACCAAGCTATTTCTTTTATCGCCACTTACTATAGCTTTTTCGGGCGTTTCCAAAGCTACCACTGCCGCTGCTCAGTCGAGCTCCCCTCCTGCCACCTCTGGCACCGCTACTACCCTGGACGCTGCCCGTCGCGAGCAACTAAGTTTCTATCATCGGTCTCCCATCTTTGGTGAAGATGATGAGTTCTCTAATGCATACAAGATCTGCCATTTCTCATCCAAATACGACCCTCTGTTGCTGGGTGATGAAGATGAGGATTCGTCAAAGTGAGGTTATCTTCCCCTAGAGGGGACTCTGCGCTTTCAGTTGAACAATGGTGACTTCCCTATTCTCAGATCGATTTTGAGGCACCTTGGGGGTCGCCAACCCATTTCGATGCTGGCATGCACTTATGCAGAGCTTTCATGCTGTTGCTCATGCGAAGGTTGGTCTTCATCGAGCCAACTGGTTTAGGGAGTTCACTCTTTCCAAGCACAACGCCGAACTCTAAGTATTGGTTTCCCGATGGAACATTATAACTCATATGTTCTTTGCTACATGGGGGGAGTTTACCATTACGTTGGAGGACATTTATGAGCTACTTGGGTTTGAGCCCATGGGTGAGTTTGCATATCATGATGAGGCCTTGGATGCCGAAGAGACTGCTAACCGAGCTGAGCTTGATCGAATCTGTTGTAGTTGCACAGAGTCTTGAAACAAGGCCACGTTTACTCCCCTCATCAGCTATTTTTTTGAAGCTACAACTCCGAAGGATGTCATTACTGTAACGGGGCAAGGTAGGGGTACATCTCAGGAATTACCATCCTACATCCTTGTGCTGCTTTCACATTTCTTCCTAACTGGGAAGCCCAATGACCAGCCCAGGAGGGGTTTTATAAATATTTCCATCTGTTTGTTTCAACCTTCCTCTGGCCGCCATTGCTTTGGGGTCCCTCTATAACTGGTTGGATCGAACTCATATCGACGTGGCACGGTCACTAGGTCATTATAACTTGGCCAATTTTTCCAACACCATTATCTTATTGGGCTTCCTTCATACCCATTTTCCTGCCATTGCCGCTAAATCTATACCTTTCCCCATGAGCCAAGGTATTAAGCCCCCACGCTTCTTATGTTTTCATAAAAAATATAGTCGAAAGGAGATAATGGGAGTTTTTGATCGTTTTGACTCTTTTGTCGTGAGGCCGTACAGTGAATCTACCTTTGCCCATTCTTGGGATTTTTTTCCTTCTACAGCTTCAACGGTTAACTTCATTCTAGTTGTAGAAGATCCTTTGCAGGTCGTGGTGCTTCTGGGGTACGCTTCTGAATCTTATAACCCCGAGCAGGTAATTCGGATTTGATTAGGGAGCTCCTCGGCCCCTGTTTCAATAGAGCAATACAAGGTCTACCTTTGCTGAGGCCTGTAGCATCTATCTTGCAGCAGCGGTACATGGTGTGACTTTTACCATGGATGGTCGAGTCACCCTTTCTAGTACCACTAGGAAAGGGACGTATCTACTTCATATGCCACCAAGTTCCGTTTGGTGTAACTAACCATGATTCGCGAGTTCATACAAAGTCCTCCATAATATCCCCCAGTCCTTTCTTTCTCTGCCTCGGAGTTGGGTCTCAAGGGAAACTTCGTTCTTAGATTTGAGTTCCCTCTGAGTAAAATTGTTAAAGATCCTCCCCACGAGCTACCCCCTTAATGCCCGATGATCCCTATTACCATGCCCAAGCCCAAAACCACTACAACCCCCAAACCGCCTGCTCCTACTACCGAAGTATCTTTTGGCAAAGGGCCTTACCAGCCATCATCCAAAAAGGCTAGGAAGGCCAAAAGTGGGACATCCTCAAAATCAAAGTCCCAAACCCCTTTGGAGGTATTCCCTATAGACTCTATTCCTCCTACCATGTCAGCAAAAATGGCCGAGGAGTTGATAAGGAAAGTTTAGGCTGAGGTAGAATGAATAAATACTGAGTTTCAATGATGTGCTCCCGTCGTTCCTCCTTCGTCTACCTCCCCTATGATCCTGGTTGATCCAACTGAGATGATGGCAAAGAGGAGAAAGAGTTCGAAGGTTCCTCGAGATGCTGGTGCTGTGGGTATGAGGAAGAAGACTCTGGTCACCAAGTCTCAGAGGAAATGGACTCCCGAGATACATGTATCCCCAGCTCCCTCTGTTGCTGTCTCCTCTCCTCCTTCACCGGTGGTTATATCCTCTCATTCTCCTTATGGATCTGAGGTATGTGCACGTGTTGCTGTTCTTTATTCACATTTTCTTAAGGCAAGTTGCATATGTTTAACTCTTAATTACCTTGGTGCATGGAGTTGAAGAAGAAAGTCCCAGCCCCCCGTGAGACCATTTATGGGGGGAAATTTTAGTTCCTCTCAGGCCGATATGACTCCTCCCTGTTCCCCTATGACCGGGATTACTTACTCCCGTCATTTGACCTCTCTGCGCACGAAGGACGCTGCTGTGGGGGGAGGTTCCGTTGAATCTGGGGGCATCTCTTCTCAACTAGAGACAACTCCCCTAGCCCCTTCTAAATTATCATCTCAGCACGAGGTTACTCTGCCCCCCGTTTCGGTTGCGAAAAGTGCTCCTGAGGTAATATATAATCTTTTACTTATCAGGTCTCACATCTTTTTTCTTTTCCCATCCCTTGCTAATCATGATGAATTTTAATATGTTGGGACACCTTAAGTTGAAATTTCATCTTTGTTTGGTGACCTTCTTCTTCCCACCATGATGACGAGCCCCAGAACTACGATTTCCCTTTTTGGTGCCATAACGGAGGTAAGTAACACTTAGAAGAATTTCTCTCTTTTTCCTATACGTGCTCCTCATGTCTAACACTTGGTTTCATGTGTGCAGCTTTCGCCAAGTCTTACCCCACCCTTTTCTTTTAGTGGTCTTCCTATTTCCAAGGCCAAGGTGGATGTTTTTGCCTAGTGTGGTGGTTCTTTGGTGTCTACCCATGCTGGGGCATCGTTTGGAGGTCCATCGTCTTCTTTCAGCGAAACTCCTACGTTGGCCTTGGTACCTTTTATCGACGGGGCAGCTTTGCCGACCGTTAAGGCTTCTTTAGTTAAAGGCTCCATTGAGGCCTCTGAGGAAATAAACCTTCCCCCAACGGTTCCTGCCGTTATGGCCTCCATGGTGACTCCCATCCTTGCTCCTGCTACTGCTGAGGTACTTCGCTAATTTATTTGTATTTCTCAACCTTTCAAACTTCACCTATGATGGTGGCTTAACACTGAAAACACTTGTTAATATTTTTCATAAATTCCACCTATATTGGTGACTTAACAACGAAAACACTTGTTAAGGTTTTTTCATAAACTCCCCCTATATCGGTACAATAAAAACACTTGTTAAGATTTGTATATAAACTCCACCTATATCAGTAACTTAACAACGAAAATGCTTGTTAATATTTTCATAAACTCTGCCTATATCGGTGACTTAACAATGAAAATGTTTGTTAAGATTTATACATAAACTCCACCTATATCGGTGACTTAACAACAAAAATACTTGTTAAGATTTTCATAAACTCCACCTATATCGGTGACTTAACAACGAAAATGCTTTTTAAGTTTTTGACCTAAACTCCACCTATATCGGTGACTTAACAACGACCTTAACAACGAAAATGCTTGTTAAGATTTTCATAAACTCCACCTATATCGCTGACTTAACAACGAAAATGACTGTTAAGATTTTTACATAAACTCCACCTATATCGTTGACTTAACAACGAAAACGCTTGTTAATATTTTTCATAAACTCATTATTTATTCTACCTATTCTCAGATTTCTTAGGAGGATTCTCCACCAGTTCTTCCACCCATCGCCTCACCCCATCGGGAACCCATTATCTCAGAAGACTCTAGTCACAATGATTAAGGTTCCATTACTGGTGCTGCTGTTGATAGCGAATCTGGTTGTGAGCTCCCTCTACCCGACTTAGCTCCTCATGACTTTTGCCTCATGGTTCTTCAGCGTTTCCCTCAAATGACTGTCATCCATCGCTTGGTAGTTGAGCATCTTGTAAGCCACCATCCTGAGACTTTTACTGTGGATTACCTGCGTTTTAACATCCATGTGATGAGCTACAGACTTTAGGGCATGGCTATCGTTGTTGCTGAAATTTCCAGGACTACCACTTCAAACGTTACCAGAGCCCTCCTCAACCAATTTCTGGGCCATCTGAGGGAGATGGGTCACGATGGTTTCTGCTTTGACTGGATTATCACGCATTTAAAAACTTTGAAGAGCCAGCGACTGGACTGTCAGAGGGAACTGATTCGAAAACATCAGGAGGAGCTAGATCCTCTTCTTAAAGCTGTCAATAAGGAGGTAAAGGATGTCAAAGAAGCTTTGTGTTTGGTGAAGCTGAAATGAGAGAAACTCCTCATCGAGCGCACACAAGCGCAAACAAGATTGGAGGTTTCTATAAATGCCCAACAGTCTTGTCTAGCAACTTCTTCGGGCCTTCATGGAGATTTTTTCTGTGCTCCAGATCTATGGTTCCTCTTAGGTCAATGAATTGTTGTATACATTTTCCTTTTCTTCTTCTTATGAAATTTTTGGGCAATATCTCCCAATTTTGTAATGCCCCAAAGTTTATGAATGAATGAAAAAGATGTGTGTTTTTCTCCATATCCTTTCTTTGTGCTCTAACTATTTGCATATAATATGAAGTTCTGCAATTCTTTCATCTCGCCAAAAATTTATATATTCATCATAACAAAGCTAGATACATCAATGGTCTAAACTTAATTACTTTACACATGATAGACTTTTAACCATTTATTGTTAATCTTGAATGTCTTATCTTCTTGCATCATAGAAATTAAGCAATAACCTGAATCATGGGCTTCTTTTACAATGAAAGGTCCCTCCCAATTTGCTGTAAATTTAGGTAGGGAAGGCCCCTTGATGTGCTTCACTACTTCTTTCAACATGAGGTCTCCATCCACGAACTTCCTTGGTCTCACCAAGTTATCATATGCCCTGGAGAGATTTTTCGTATACATTTGAAAGTGTTGCATCGCATTATCTCTGTGTTCATCTAACGCTTCCAACTGCACGTGCCTATTCCGAGGGAGCATGTTACTTCTCAAGGCATATCGAGCAGAGGGAACTTTTAATTCTACTGGAAGGATTTCCTCATCCCCATAAACAAGGGAGAATGGAGTATGCCCTGTGGGCTTCCTCTTAGTTATTCGATAGGCCCACAATACAGCTGGTATCTTGTCATCCCATGATCCTGGGAAATCCTCCATCGTTTTAGCCAAGATATTAACCAAAGTTTTGTTAGTTGCTTCGGCTTGCCCGTTTCACTCTGTGTATGCCACCGTAGAAGTATGATGAACAATGGAGTACTTATCTGTGAGCATCGTTACCTCTTAATTGACGAAAGGGGTTCTGTTATCTGAGAGAATAACCTTTGGAATCCCAAAACGACAAATGATGTATTCTCTAATGAAGTTGCTCACCACCCCTGTTGTTGCCCTTCTTAGTGGTATCCCTTTAGCCCACTTTGTAAAGCACTCTGTTGCTACTAGTATCCATATCTTCCCCCTTAAAGAAGAATGTATTGCCCCTACCAGGTCGAATGCCTAAGTGTGAAAATAATAAGGCGTCGCCAGGGAGTGTAGGTCCACCGATGGGGCATGGATCATATTTCCATGAAGTTGGCAAGCCTTGCATTTTTTAACAAACTCAACAGAGTCCTTCTCCATCGTTAGCTAATAATACCCCAACATCATCAACTGTTCATAAAACTTGGCTCCTCCAACGTGAGCTGGATCATGCGCCTATTTGAGGACCTCAGCTGCTTCTTCCTTTGTGATGCAATGCAATGGCCTGTTGGAGTAGCCCTGTGGGCTTCCTCTTAGTTATTCGATAGGCCCACAATACAACTGGTATCTTGTCATCCCACGATCCTAGGAAATCCTCCATCGTTTTAGCCAAGATATTAACCAAAGTTTTGTTAGTTGCTACGGCTTGTCCGTTTCCCTCTCTGTATGCCATGGTAGAAGTATGATGAACAATGGAGTACTTATCCGTGAGCATCGTTGCCTCTGAATTGACAAAAGGGGTTCTGTTATCTGAGAGAATAACCTTTGGAATCCCAAAACGACAAATGACGTATTCTCTGATGAAGTTGCTCACCACCCCTGTTGTTGCCCTTCTTAGTGGTATTCCTTTAGCCCACTTTGTAAAGCACTCAGTTGCTACTAGTATCCATATCTTCCCCCTTGAAGAAGAATGTATTGCCCCTACCAGGTCGAATGGCCAAGTGTGAAAATAATAAGGCGTCGCCAGGGAGTGTAGGTCCACCGATGGGGAATGGATCATATTTCCATGAAGTTGGCAAGCCTTGCATTTTTGAACGAACTCAGCAGAGTCCTTCTCCATCGTTAGCTAATAATACCCCAACATCATCAACTGGTCATACAACTTGGCTCCTCCAACGTGAGCTGGATCATGCGCCTATTTGAGGACCTCAGCTGCTTCTTCCTTTGTGATGCAACGCAATGGCCTGTTGGAGTAGCCCTGTGGGCTTCCTCTTAGTTGTTCAATAGGCCCACAATACAGCTGGTATCTTGTCATCCCATGATCCTGGGAAATCCTCCATCGTTTTAGCCAAGATATTAACCAAAGTTTTGTTAGTTGCTTTGGCTTGTCCGTTTCCCTCTGTGCCTGCCACCGTAGAAGTATGATGAACAATGGAGTACTTATCCATGAGCATCGTTACCTCTGAATTGATGAAAGGGGTTCTGTTATCTGAGAGAATAACCTTTGGAATCCCAAAATGATAAATGATGTATTCTCTGATGAAGTTGCTCACCACCCCTGTTGTTGCCCTTCTTAGTGGTATTCCTTTAGCCCACTTTGTAAAGCACTCTGTTGCTACTAGTATCCATATCTTCCCCCTTGAAGAAGAATGTATTGCCCCTACCAGGTCGAATGCCCAAGTGTGATAATAATAAGGCGTCCCCAGGGAGTGTAGGTCCACCGATGGGGCATGGATCATATTTCCATGAAGTTAGCAAGCCTTGTATTTTTTAACGAACTCAGTAGAGTCCTTCTCCATCGTTAGCTAATAATACCCCAACATCATCAACTGGTCATACAACTTGGCTCCTCCAACGTGAGCTGGATCATGCGCCTATTTGAGGCCCTCAGTTGCTTCTTCCTTTGTGATGCAACGCAATGGCCTGTTGGAGTAGCCCTGTGGGCTTCCTCTTAGTTGTTAGATAGGCCCACAATACAGTTGGTATCTTGTCATCCCATGATCTTGGTAAATCCTCCATCGTTTTAGCCAAGATATTAACCAAAGTTTTGTTAGTTGCTTCGGCTTGTCCGTTTCCCTCTGTGTATGCCACCGTAGAAGTATGATAAACAATGGAGTACTTATCCGTGAGCATCGTTACCTCTGAATTGACGAAAGGGGTTCTGTTATCTGAGAGAATAACCTTTGGAATCCCAAAATGACAAATGATGTATTCTCTGATGAAGTTTCTCACCACCCCTGTTGTTGCCCTTCTTAATGGTATTCCTTTAGCCCACTTTGTAAAGCACTCTGTTGCTACTAGTATCCATATCTTCCCCCTTGAAGAAGAATGTATTTCCCCTACCAGGTCGAATGCCCAAGTGTGAAAATAATAAGGCGTCACCAGGGAGTGTAGGTCCACCGATGGGGCATGGATCATATTTCCATGAAGTTGACAAGCTTTGCATTTTTGAACGAACTCAGCAGAGTCCTTCTCCATCGTTAGCTAATAATACCCCAACATCATCAACTGGTCATACAACTTGGCTCCTCCAACATGAGCTGGATCATGCACCTATTTGAGGACCTCAACTGCTGCTTCCTTTGTGATGCAACGCAATGGCCTGTTGGAGTAGCCCCTTCGATAAAACTGCCCCTCCTAAACGTAGAACCTCATGGCCCTTTGTTTAAGTCCCATCGTGTCAATCTTTACTATTGGGATAACTCCATTTTTAATGAAGTCAATAAAGGGCTGCCTCCAGTCAGGTTGAGCTTCCACAAAATGACATTCAGCTGATTCGAAGAAAAGCTGGCATTTTTTTCACGTCTGTTGTAGCTATGCCTCATCCTGTTTCATTCTAGGACAAAAATATCCCTCTCTTTAAATTCTTCGATAGAGAGGTATCTCGGTAGTCTCACAATGCTCTTCATGTGTTCTCTTTAATTTCTGCTATGCTTTTTCTGGGCCGATGCACCTTGACAACCATCCTCCTGCATTCCTGAAGTAAAGGTTTCCCTGGTTTATGAAGTATTTGGCTAATTCCCTTATCTCCATCGCTCCTCACCCAGATTCTAATTTCTTTATAATCTCTCCCCTCTAGTCATCGTCCTCCTCCATCGGCAGAATTGACTGTACCACCAAAGGAGCCATTTTTTGTTAAATCATGACTGTAGTTGTATCATTCCTCATGAACATTTTTAGGGAGATGATGGCATAGGCCTCTAGATGTTGGATCATCATTCGGCGATGTCTCTTGATCTTGATCCGATGGAACTGGATGAGAAGCCTCTGAATGATTATTCGGTATGGCGCCAGGCTGAGGTGTTTTAACACATATTCTCCATTCACTTACTGAATCACCAAGTTCGAATCACCTTTGATACAAAGTGAACGAATTTCCCTTCGAATAGCCTTTAGCAACCCCAGCACCAGTTCTTCATATTCTGTTTTGTTGTTAGAATAAGGGAAATCTAACTTGTAGGAAAGACAAATCTCCTCCATTCCTTTTGAAAGAACAACCCCAGCTCCTCCTTTCTTTTCTGTCGAAGATCCATCAAAATGCATCATCCATTCCTCATCAGTTACATCTAGGTAATTGGTCTGCAAGTTATCTCCTGGAATACTTTCTTTAGGAGGCTCAAACATTCCCGAAGGGAAGATTTCCAACTGGTCAGCGTAATCCTGGCTCTTAACACGCACCTCAAGTCATATTCAGAGAGGATGAGGAACCATTTAGCTTCCCTACCAATCAATATGGTTCTTGGCAGCAAATACTTAATAGGATCACATCTGGTTATAATATGGATTGTAAAAGATAGAATGTAATGTCTAAGTTTATGTGCTACAAAGACTAAGGTTAAATAATGCCTTTCCAAGCTACTATACCTGACCTCTGGCATATGTATGATTCTACTAAGGTAGTAGACCGATAGTTCTTTCTTGCCAATCTCTTATGCCAACAAAGCTCCCACGGTCCTCGTGGTGGATGTGAGGTACAACTACAGCGGCATTCCTTCCTGTGGGAAAATCATGATCTATGGTGAAACGAGAAGCTTCTCCATCCCAGTGAGAGACTCCTAGTGGACCTCCTCCCACTTTAATTTCGCATTATTTCGTAATAGATGCATCAACATGTGTGTCATTTTGTCTAATCCAGGAACGAATCTCCTAAAGTATGAGACTTTATCGAGGAAACTCTTCATCTCTTTCGCCATTCTTGGACTTGGCATCTCCAAGATCACTCGCTGCTTGTCCTGGTCCATCTGCACCCCTTATCGATCAACCATGAAGCCTAAAAAATTTCCACTTGTTACTCTGAAGACGCATTTTAGTGGATTCATCTTCAATTTATACTTTCTGCATCGGGCAAAAAACCTTCCTCAAATCGCTCAGATGGGACTCCTCCCTCCTCGATTTGATGACTAAATCATCCACATAGAATTCCACAAATTTGTGGAAGAAGTCATGGAAAATAGTCATCTTTGTTCTTTAGTAAGTAACCCCAGCGTTCTTGAGTCCAAATGGCATTACTTTGTACATGAAATTGCTTAACGTCGTTTTCTCTGCATCCGTGGGGTCCATCTTGATCTTAATGTACCCTACATACCAATCCATAAAGCTATACATCTCATGACCAACCGTTGCATTTATCAAGCTATCAATGGAGGGTAGAAGGAACTCATCCTTGGGGAAAGGTCTATTTAAATATCTGAAGTCCACACAGATCCTTATTTAGCTTTTGTCTTTCTTTCCCACCGGCACAATCTTAGATAGACAAAGCGAGTGTTGTATCAGTTTGATGAACCCTGCCGCTAATAAACATTGGACTCCTTCCTTGATCTTCAATTCTAGCTCAAACTTGTACATTCTCGTTGCTTGTTTCACCGAGATGGCTAAAGGCATCACGTTTAACTTGTGGTAGCTGACTCCCTCGTCCAGTCCCTCTCTCTCTATGTATTTCCACACAAAAGTGTCTATGAACTCCCAAATCAACTCCACCAAGGCCTCTCATTTCTCCTTACTGAGATCTTTCGAGATAAAAATAGTCATTGTATCCTCCCCTTCTTTTATCAGGTTCAACTGCTCCAACTCTTGTACCTGGGGCTTCGGTCGATCTTCCATGTAATCTGGTTCTTCGGCGACATCTTCCACGAACTCTTATAAGTTAGAGTTGTCTATCGCCATACATTATCCCCGTTGATCCACCAAAAAGCACTCATATATCAGTTCAACCTCATTATTAGCTTCTTCGACCTCCTGTTCACACCATTATAATCGATATACCACTTTTCCCTCTTCGGTAACAAGCTTCTTGCACTCCCTACTGGTAGCAGCAAATGCGTTCCTCTTCTTCTCTCTTGAAGTCTCAACCACTATTTTTCCTGAGAATCGGCTCAGTACGCTTTGTCATTGGACCTTATGTTCCATCAGATCCATTCTAGGCCCCATCCTGTCTTTGAGCTGCTTCGAGATGCTTTAGGGCCGATGGACCACCTGGTGAGCTTCTTCTGCCACCACTCCCTTGCTGCTTGTAACCTCTTTGTTCTGCTCGTTCAAAGGCCCCATCTTTTCTCTGATCTAGGGGACCCAAGCTCCCTCCATTCTTCTGGTTAGGATCTAGACATCCTCCTCCAATTCTGTGTAAAACACCGTATCTACCAAGTGAGCTTCCTATACAGCGAAGGGCCTCTTTGTTGCCCTAATGGTCACCTTTGTTCTCTTGATATTTGCCTTGGCACATTGGTGATAAGTCGAAGGAACTAGCCCTTGGTTGTGCATCCACACTCTTCCTATCAGGAGATGGTAGGAAGTTTCACTCTCTATTAGGTGGAACTTGATATGGGAACTCAGATTTCCCATCACAATCCCAACATTTACGTACCCAATGGACTTGGAAGATTGGTTGTCATATCCCCAAATCACCAAGGGCATGGGTACCAACCTTTCTTCCAGAATATTGGCTTCGTGGAAAGAGTTGATTGGCATGATATTGATGGAAGCTCCCCTATCCATAAGATTCCTTGCAAAACTAACTCCGTTCACGCTGGCAGTCACATACAATGGCATGTTATGAGGGAAAATTACGGCCCTATTCGCATAGCTGAAAGTTACTTCTGATAAAAACTTCCTCATCAACCTGGCCATGGGTCCCTTCCAATTCAGCGAGGGGACCGCGTTCTTCCTCGCAATGTCAAGTATTACCTGGGTTATTTCCAGCCTACTCTCGTTCGGTATCCCTACTTAGTTGAAGAACCAGGTGAACTTTGGGGATTTTGAAACTGCACAGTATTCTATGATAGAGTCTACTTCCTCACCTTCAACGCTGTATACATCCTCCATGTCTTTAGCGCTTGCTTCATCGTAGGTTAATACTACGCTAGTCATTCCCTTAGTACAATTTTCCAATGCTTCTTCGAACTCCCCCTACTTCGTCGTTGGATCTCTTTCTTCTCTCTCTGCTTCCTCATCATAGGCCACCACCAAATTGGCCCCATGTGATGGGAGTGGGTTGTTGTTAATGTTCTACGGAGGGATTTGCAATGTCCCCGCCTTTACATACTTATCGATGATTCTCCTTAACATGAAATAGCTCTCTGTTGGATACGGGATCTTTCGATGAATCTGGTAATATTTAGGATTTGCCCTTGTTACCGCATCGGGTTCCCTAATGGGAATGCCCTTTGGTTCGTAGACCGTTCCTCCTTGAACCATTGCATTGTAACAGATGACAAACGTCTCCACCTTACAAGGCAATGGTGGTGGGTCCTCCCTGTCTCTTCCAAACTTCCTTTTGTTATCCTTGTTTACTGCTTTACCACCATCAGCTCCTTCGGTGTATCCCACCCGTGGAGGCTGTGACCTCCCTCCCGCGGGTTGTATCGACTGCATGAACATCATGGGAACCACCACTGGATTTGACCGCACAACCAATAAGATATTTCTTTCTTCTTTTAGGAACGCTAAAAAAGTCCCCTCATGTGTCTCATTAATACGATGGAAGATGTACTGAGGGAGCATCCCTTTCGCACAGATCTGAAGTAGCTTGGACTCTTTGGCCTCCTCCCTCACATCGAGGGACCTTTCCCTAAACCTTCGAACGTAAGCCACCACTTCTTCCTCGAGTCGTTTCTTATCCGTCCCCAATAGGGTCAAAGTAAACTCATCTTCCGCCAGAAAGAACTTCTAGACGAAGAAAACGTGCATCTCATCCCTTGTGGAAACACTCTTGGGAGCTAAGTGAGAATACCAAGTGTATGCCTTATCGGTTAAGGATTTAGAAAATTCCATCAACCTGAGTTTCTTGTTATTTCAATGTGCCCCCAAGTGTTCAACGAAGCGTTTGATATGTTCCGTCGGGTTTCCACCCTTTCCTGTATATTTTTTAAAGATAGGAGGAATATAATCTTTTGGATAGGGCTCATCATTATATTCCTGGGGGTAAGGTGTCTGAAAGTCGTCATAAACTGAAGCTACCTCGCCTGCAGATTGCGAGGAAGCTTTCATGAACTTCAACATCTCCTTCTACATCTCTTTCCTTATCTCCTCCTTGGGCGATGCCACTGGAGCAATAACCAACGGGACCATAGGCTGAGTGCCCATTGCAACTGGAGAAATCGTCACAATTGGAGCTGTTGGTACTCATGAGGTTCTCACTACGGGGTTCACAACAGAGGGTATACTTGCTGGGACTATTCCTATTATTCCTGAACTTGGTGGGATCGTTGGAGCTGCCCCTGGTGTCATGAAAGAGTTGGCTTCAAATCCTCCTAACACCGTTGAAGCTACGGGAGTTTCCAAGAACTCATAAAATTACTCATGAGGTGTTCCACTTGGGATGGTCCCAACCCAGCGCTCATGGAAGCTTGTGTCACCCCTGGAATGCCTGTCGCTGCCTGTACTGGAGGTACCTCTATTCGAGGAGACCCTCCCCTTAAAGCCTCCAACTCTCTCATCTCCTGTTCTTCATTGTGTTGAATGTCATCAAAGTTGAGCCTTCGATTAATGCTATCCTGTGCCATACTCCTTACTTAGAAGAATGCCTCCCCATAAGAGTCGCCAAATGTAAGAGGGTAGTTTATATAAGATGGAGGCGTAACTCCTTTTGAGTACAGTAATGATAGGTTAACTAGCAAAACTGTTGATTAACTATAGGACACGCAAACACAACTTAGTGAAGATAAACTCAGTTTTATACTCGCAAATGTCTCATGTATGACTCAAAGGATAATAACAAACTCATAAGTAACTTATTTGGAAGGAGAGAGAGGTGAGCACCCTAGATACACCTTGGCAGGCAGCCAAACACACCAACCACCCTAAGAATCTCTATCAAGCATTAAAATCTTCATAATCAAATGACACTGATGGGCGAGTAAACTCTCTGGTTCTGTAATAATCTCTTTCTAGTAATAACTTCAGAACTCTCAAAAGGAACATCCTCTCCTCATAGGTGGTTGGGGTTCTTAAATAGCCTCCCACACCACCCCTGAGGCAACTCAGTCATTAATGCATATGAAAGACATCCCTCCTACTTATGTCACAAACATTAAATACCTGATGCACTAGTTATCTCCACGTCATAAACATTAAATGCCAAGACATGCCTTTTGCCTAACCACTGTGTGTCAGGTATCTGTCGTCATAGAGGTGGGTTACCAACTATTTGACAGCCCCAAATACCACGGTGGTTTACTCAAGTGAAGATTTAACATTGTTTAGCTATCTAGTGACATCACCTACAGTAGATGTGACATTAATTAGACGGTTATTTGGTTCACAACTCAACGTCTGATGAAACTCCAGCTGCTCCACTCGAGGTTCCACGGTAAGGGTCCTTCGGTGTTTTACCAGGTGTATCTAATATGGTTAGGAAAAGACCCAACGGTGCCTCACTTCTTAATCCTCCAAACCAAGTCCCTCCAAGGTTCCCATGACGAGGCCGTTCGATAGAGAATGAAAGCTCTCCCAGGCCCTGCCATGCCTGGTCTCTTGCGAGTATTGTTCGACCTCACACAAAATTATTACACTCATTACATCTTTACAATAGCTATAGCTCATAGTCAATATAAAAAAAATATACAACAAGACTAAATTAATCAACATGACTAAAGGACGAGATCTCTCGGTCAGCTTCTTTGCTGAAAGGTCCCTCTGGGCTGCCACACTGAGGTGCTTTTTAATCCCAAACACTGTTGTAAATGGGGGGATTATCTCTAATCTCATAATTACCTTCAAGCCCCCTCTACACCATGATATGAGTCGAGCGATTCCGATCTCCATTTATATATACACGCACACAAACTTCATGGAGAAATTAGGGAAAATTATAACATAAGCCCATAAGAGACCAAAAGGGAGGGATAGGGGCCTAACACCTTCGCATTTCACAACTCAGCCCGCGAACCTCTGAAATATTAGTTTTATAAGCATCAGTTTGTCTTTCATGCCGCTCTCTCAAGGTGACGGCATGTTTTGTGCAAAATAGGATCGCAACTCCATCTTTTTACATCACCCCACATCGACGACGAGCGAACAACTCCTAGAAAATGGGCGCGAGACCTTCTCTCTACCTCCGAGTGTACGCGTGAGCACTGACAATCCTAGAGAGAGAGAGATAGATAGAGAGAGAGAGAGAGAGGGATGGACACAGTGTTGACTCCGATGAGGACTTTCTTAAGATGGCTAGACTCTGATTTCATGGGTGTTATGAGTTTCTACTTGTGTGCGTATGTACCTACCTATATGTTCCCTTTTTCCTTCGCTATTATTTATGGTATATATCTACCTCATGCTTATGTCACTCCTCACTCACGCACTTGTAGATACTATCCATGTACACTTCAAACTACTTACACGTATGATCACTTGTATCCACATGTTGAACACACCACTTAGAATATACAAAGTGATCAAGGGTGAAAAGTAATGCGTGTCAAACGCCGATCGTTGTTTTCTGTTCACCGCCTCAATACAAAAACCTAAACTACGACTGCACTTGCGATACAAGTATAGCGGTAAGTCGGGTATCGAAAATCCACAGAGACGAGTTGCTAGAATTTATAAGGTTTAATATTCCTAAAATAAAAGTGTAAAAGATATTTTTCTAACTAAAAAGAAATAAAAGATAAACTAGGCATGAGTGTATTTAAACTAAATTAATAAAGAGAATAAAAACTATAGGTTGCATCGAATATCCCTCACCCCGAGTTAATTAGTATAAAATGGATACATGGGTTGACGAATTATTAGGATTGCGTCTCGTTTCGTCAATTAATTAAATTAAGAGTTGTCACACCCATAAATTCGCATAAAGGACTAATATGATTTTGGTGTCAACAAATACCCAAAAAATTACGCACGCAAGGTCGTAAAAACGGCGCATACATGATATACCTCATTAAATTTCCTAGGCGTAATAACTAGGACAACACACTCGAAATAAATACGTAAACACCATCACCAAAGCAAAGCAACCAAACAACCCAAAGTAAGTTCAATTAGACACAACCTACTTTAAATTAGCCACTACGCATGATTAAAAGTATTAAATAAATTAACTAATTAATTAAAGCACAACTAATTAATTTAACAACTAAAATTATCTAGGCATGAAAATTAATTAAGCATGGAAAATAAAGCAAATTCAACTTAAAGGAGATAATGGATAGTAACACTTACATTAATGGTGGAAAACCAAAACAAAATGAGGAGAGCGGTGTCTCCACAAATAAACCCCAATATTTCTCTAACCTAGGTCTAAAGAGATAAAATGAACAAAAAACGATAAAACTAGATATCTCTAAAAATAAACAAAGATGTTCTATTTAATACTAAGTTGCCAAAAAGAAATAAAGAAAAAAAGAAATAAGAAAAGAAAAGGGGTTAAGTTACAATTTAGAAATAAAAGAAAGGGGAAAAAAAGAAAAATAGAAAAAGAAAGTAGGAAGTAACAGCAAAAGATCATTGATTGGAACAAAGTACCGGTCGACCGCGAAAAAATGAAGAGGCACATTGTCTCGCAACCAAGGCAATATCCCCAAACCCGGTCTAAGGACCGATCGACCGGTCAGCTGCAGAAATGTTGCAACAATGACGAGACCTCCATACCCATTTGGAACAAGCCAGGACCTGCCATTCATCAACCAACAAAAACCAAAGCCCACCATTGCTATAGAAACCGCCCACCTGCGAACTCAAATCAAGACCCACCCATGCCATCAATGGCTAAAACCGAGTCCACCCATGTTCAACCTCCATGAAAATGTCAAAACCCACCACTAATGGCCAAAGCTTGGAAATGCTCAAAATGGGTAATCCAAGAACCCGTGAACTCGAGCCAACCGACCTATATGCGCGTGTGGACAATAATCAAGCTCTAATTTCGGACAAAAGCCCCGAATTTCGAACGAACCCAAAACCCGAGCAAATCCCGAACATGGAACCAAAATCGCCAATCCATTTGCTGTCAAAAACGAAGTAGGGACACAAAGGGAATTAATGGATTTGTTATTAAAGAAGAAAAGCGACATGGATGGAATTATTTAAATTGTTAATGAATCTCTTAAAATTCTTTTCGATTAAAGCTCCGTGTTTCCTTCGCTCGGACTCCGATTCGAGCACCGTTCACGGCCACACGAAGCTTATCCCGAGGGATACAGCTTCCGTGAAGATTTTGGAAAAAAAATCCCAAAGTGTAAAATTACGAAAATGCCCCTAAACATGCGAATCGCGACGAAACTTAATCGAAACGTGCCCAAACTTCATATTAAGCCCTTTAACAACTATAAAAGCTCAATTATACCTCAAATAATATTTTAGCATATAAAATGGAGGTTTTCTGATTAACGAGCATAATTATAGGCATTAAAGTACCCGAGGGGGCTAAAATGCATAAGTTCGAGGGTAATTAAATGCATGATTCGATACGAATCCCACCCCCTAACTTACACATTGCTAGTCCCTAGTAATGAAATTCAACACAAGAAGAACTATAAAAAATCACAACATGTATATATGCATCGAAATATAAATGCCACTTTCGTAGGTGTGGCCATCCCCGATCCCCGCAGCGGAGGAGAAGGATCCTTTGGGTCCCGCGCGTCCCTCTCGAGAGCGCTTCGGCAGGCATCGATTGAGATGTGGTGTAAAAATGTAGAGAGATTCAGAGTCGCTAGTCTATTTTACTCAAAACAGACAAAAGAAAAAAAAGGGGGAAGCCACCCCGAAGGATGGCTTCCAAAGACATACTAGTGCGTGCGAAACCAAGATGATTTGAGAAGGATTCTGAGGCTTAGTTACAAAATGGGAAGGTGTTAGGCACCCACTCTGCCCTTTCGGTCTCTCATAAATATTTGTTATTTTCCTTTTGTTTCCCCACGTGATATGTGTGCATGTGTATATATAGAATGGAGGTAGGAATCCATGACTTATATCATGGAAGAGATAAAGCGAGTCATCCGTAGGATGATATAAAAGTAATACTAGAAAAATAAGATTTACGTGATTAACCCTACGTTGACCGTTATAATGGAACGATAACGCGTATGGAGCAATACGTTATTAAGGGCAAAGATGTAGAATATAAGGAAAATGGATTTAGAGAAGATAGCAAATGAGAGAAGAAGGAGAGAAAAATGACTCGATCTTCGGGTTTTACCACGAGACGCCTACGTAGCCTATAAAGGCATCAAAGTCCACGTAGTTCGCATAAAAAATGAGGGGTGGGGTTTATCCCATAAATCCAAATGGGGAATCTCTTATTTGTAAGTGCGTGCGTGTGTAGAAAAAGGTGTTTTAGTTGTGAGAAAAGTGTGGAAAAAGTGTCAGAATCCCTACTTTGAGTTTATGAGCAAACCCTATTTTTCCTGTTTTTTGGGTTTTATGAAAATAAAAGATGTGCAATAATACTAAATAAAAAGTATATTATGATGTGTGAAAAGGAACTAAATAAGAAAACAAGTTATGGGAATTTAAGAGAATTCAAGAGAGAGTTTGAGAAAGTTGGACCTTCTTGAAGATCTTGAGCTTGATCTTGAATGTTGGAGAGCAGCCTTTGCACTTAGATGATGATGGAGAGTGGCTAATGCACTAATTTTGATGAAAAGGATGATGAAAAGTGGAAGTAAAAACGGGATTTGGATGTTAAAATCACGCTTCCTTTGAGAGATGTTTCTCGGATTCATTTAGAGAGATTTATATCACATCAGGGATCCTCTTGCAAATGAAGTGAAGGCCTACTTTTATAGGCCTAGGTGGGTGCCGATCGGCATAGACCTATTCCTGCATACCGGCAGGTGCCGATAGGCAGGGTCTGGAAGCTGCCATTTGGTAGTGCACTTCAGGCTTTTTCGGAAAATTGACCGCCGAGGTCAAATCGTTGGTCAGAAGTGCGCGAGGGGTATACCAATGGAAAGGTAATTCAGATACCTTTGAAAGTCCTTTGAACCGCTCCCTGGTTCGGGAGTTGAATTTGGATCAAATATGGCTCGGAAGCATTTATCGGTCCATTGGACGAGGAATCGCTAGGACACAAATGGATCGTTCGTCCGCATGGTAAGTTCGAATCGTGCACGGGGCAGACTGTTGGAAAGGTTAGGAGATTTACTTCGAAATTCCAAAGAGTTTGACCCGGTTTGTAGAGTTGACTTTGGTCAACTGGGCCCGGGAAGGGCTTGTTGGCCTCCCGAAGTCAAACAGACCGTTCGTCTGTATGGAAAGTCAGAATCGCACATGGGATGGACCATTGGAAAGGGTATTCGGTGCCCTTCAAAGATTTATTCAGCCTCGATTGAGATGAAGAGTTGACATAGGTCAAACAGAGCCCGGGAGCGCCCGATGGCCTCTAGGTCAGGTTTCGAATGCAAACGGATCGTTCGTCCGCATGGTAAGTCAGAATCGTGCATGGGGTGGACCATTAGAAAGGGTATTCAGTGCCCTTAAAATATTCATTGAGTCTCAATCGAGATGAAGAGTTTGACTTTTGGGTCAAACTGAGCCAGGGAGTGCCTGATGGCCTTAAAGTCAGTACTCGGGACGTAACCTAGGTTTGCAGTAATGAAGGGAGGTACTAGACACCTACAGAGAGTTAGGGGGTAATAGAATGGGGTGTCTACAGAGCCCCTCGATGGGTGAGTTTGGAACAAATGATGACCATCAAATAAACACCACATGATGCTTTTTGAGGGAGTATGACCGATTCAGAGGATCGAGGCCGATTCTGCGAACCTAAGGAGTGTGTTGGGGATGAATGACGATCGGAGGTTTAGGTCGATTCTGAGGACTTGAAGTGGTGTTTGGGGTGGGTGACATATTCTACGGGTCAAAGCCAAATCTGCGGCCTTAGGGTAAAGGTCTAATAATCGGGGTCAATTCTGACCTAAAGAGTGGTGACGATCGAGGACCGAGGACAATTCTGACCTAACTCAGGTGACAATCCAAGACTGGGTCCAATTTTGACCGAAGAATGGTGACGATCGAGGATCTAGGTCAATTTTGGCCTAACTCAGATGACGATCCTAGACCGAGGCCAATTCTGACCCAAGAGTGGTGAGGATCGAGGACCGAGGTCAATTCTGACCTAACTCAGGTGATAATCCAAGATCGGGTCCAATTATGACCCAAAGAGTGTTGACGACCGAGGATCGAGGTCAATTCTGACCTAACTCAGGTGACAATCCAAGACCGGGGCAAATTCTGACCCAAGAGTGGTGACGACCGAGGACCGAGGTCAATTACAACTTAACTAAGGTGACTATCCAAGACCGGGACCAATTCGGACCCAAAGAGTGGTGACGATTGAGGACCGAGGTCAATTCTGACCTAACTAAGGTGACGATCCCAGACCGGGGCCAATTCTGACCCAAAAAGTTGTAACGACCGAGGACCGAGGTCAATTCTAAGCTAACTTAGGTGACGATCTAAGATCGGGGCCAATTTTAACCTAAAGAGTGGCGACGATCGAGGATCGAGGTCAATTTTGACCTACCTAAGGTGACGATCCAATATTGGGGCCAATTCTGACCCAAGAGTGGTGACGACCGAGGACCAAGGTCAATTCTGACCTAACTCGGGTGACGATCCAAGACCGGGGCCAATTTTGAGCCAAGAGTGGTGACGATCGAGGACCGAGGTTAGTTCTGACCTAACTAAGGTGACGATACAAGACCAGGGCCAATTCTGACCCAAATAGTGGTGACGACTGAGGACTGAGGCCAATTCTGATCTAACTAAGGTGATGATCCAAGATCAGGGCCAATTCTGACCCAAAAAGTGATGACAACCGAAGACCGAGGTATATTCTAACCTAACTAAGGCAACGATCCAATACTAGAGCCAATTCTAACCCAAAGAGTTGTGACGACCGAGGAGCGAGGTCAATTCTGACCTAACTAAGGTGACGATCCAAGATCGGGGCCAATTCTGACCCAAAGAGTGGTGACGATCGAGGACGGAGGTCAATTCTGACCTAACTCAGGTGATGATCTAAGATCGGGGCCAATTCTGACCCAAGAGTGGTGACGACCGAGGACCGAGGTCAATTCTAACCTAACTAAGGTGACGATCCAAGACCGAGGCCAATTCTGACCCAAGAGTGGTGACAACCGAGGACCGAGGTCAATTCCGACCTAACTAAGGTGAAGATCCAAGACCGGGGCCAATTCTGACCCAAGAGTGGTGACGACCGAGGACCGAGGTCAATTATGACCTAACTTAGGTGACGATCCAAGATCGGGGCCAATTCTGACCCAAGAGTGGATAAAGATTGGATTTTGATTCTACTGGAGAAAGAGCTTTGTGATTTTGATCTGAGTTGGGGAGCTGATAGCTGGGGAAGCTTTTAGGAGACCTCGCAGGGGGGAATAACCTATTTTGGGTGCTGTAAGAGAATTTTGTTAGGGATTTGATCAGGTGATCCTTAGGGATCCTCCGGAGCTTTACCAGGAGGAGTTTTCACTTGGTTTTTGAGGATTCCACTGGGAAAGAGGGGTTCCGCTCGAGGGAATGCGAAATTTCTTGGTAAAAAGGTTGTAGATCCTTCCTGAGATTTTTAAGAATTTTTTGGGGATTTTTCGAGGCTTTCTGATATTTTTTGGGAATTTCTGTACAAAATTTGAGGTGGGGTGCCGGTCAACATGGTATGAGAGGTGCCATTCGTCAGTGGCATGAACTTTTGGGTTACCTCGGGAAGGCAAGGGGGCAGTGTCAGAAAATTTGAGGTGGGGTGCCGGTCAACATGGTATGAGAGGTGCCATTCGGCATCGGCACGAACATTTGGGTTACCTCGGGAAGCCATCCTATATAAAGGGGGCGAATACCCTCATTTTTTCACAGCTTCTTTTTCCTTATCTCTCTCTGTGATTCTTCTGCAAATCATTCTAGTATTTCGATCTCCAAAAAATGGCCGCTTTCGTGAGCACTGTAGTCCACCGGGAGTGGTTGACCGTTGGTGATTGGGCGAATGTGGAGTGGAGGGCTAGGGCGCCTCTTGCTTTGGGGAGTGATAACTCCTTTGATGCATTTGAGCCTGTTACGGATGAGCGGACCTTGTTGTGGGAGCAATCACGTCATCGCTCTTCGAGAGTGATCCCCGACGGTGATGTAAGTAACCCGACCTTTGGCATTCTTCTCTTTTTGGTGATCTTTCTTTCTTGATCTTTGATGAGACTTTTCTTTTTTCCAGTCTGATATTTCTTTGAAGAACATGCGTGCCCATGGGACAACCGGGATCAAGGATGTTTGGGAGCGTCTCTCGCCTGTGGTGCGCTGGATGGTATCATTAGCGAGTTTTGGGCGGTTGACATCGGCGCTGGATGAGACGCCTCGTTCGATAGCGGTCTTGTGCGCTTTGGGAGAGAGGTGGTGGGACACTACCCATACCTTTCATTTTGGATTTGGGCAGATAATGGTGACTCCCATAGACGTGCAGCAGCTGCTGGGGATGGATTGTGATGTAGAGCAGATAGAGGCAGATCGCTCTTTATGGGTGAGACCGAAGGCAGTGCGAGCGACACTTGGTGATGTAGGGAGGATAGTTTCTAGGGATTCTATCCGGTTGTCCCTGCTGAAGGATGTTCTATTGAGTAGGGAGATCGATGTGGAGGACGGGCTGCAGGTGAGGCTGATGGCCCGATTATTCATTATTTTGGTGCTGGGAGGTTTCATGGTGGTGTTGAGCGGCGGTGTCGTTCATTTGTGATTTCTGTCGTACTTGAGGATGTTTTTGAACATCCGTTTCTATGATTGGGGGAGTCTAACCTTGGCGACCCTTTACTTTTTTCTAGATGCATTCATCCGGTGCTGCCGGCAGACCTTTACTGGGGCCACGTACCTTCTTGAGGTATTCTTTAATTCGTGGATTTTTTTTTCATGCATTCACATTTTCCTTTCATGCATTCGGATTTTCCTTATGCATCTCTTTTTTGCATGTGAATTCAGACGTGGTTCTATGAGGTGATTGCGTGAAACACCCCGCTAATTGCTTTGAAGGACGACACTGTTAGAGATTTCTATCGATTGTATCGATGGCGTAAGGCCAATCGACAGTCGAATGGATCTCTTTCCCTGGAGGCGGTGCATCAGGTATTGAATGACCTGACCAGTGGTAGGGTAAGACTCACTCCATTTTAATCTTAGTTTTTGCTCCTTCTGATCTTGTATTGATTTATGCTCACTTAGATATTTTTAGGTGACCTTTTACCCATGGGGCACAGCCATTCAGTATGCGGGAGCGACCGGGGTGAACGCTCGGATGAGGCATTTGCTGGCGCATGAGTTCGTCCATTCCTAGTACCTCGGGGAGAGGGTGACTCACCAGATTGCTAAGGAAGAGGTGGTGGTGCCACCCGCGCAGCCTCAAACGTCTATGAGGCGGGAGAGACTGATGTTGGAGGATTAGAGGATTGAGACGATGATCGGCGAATCTGCAATACACCGATACGGCTGCGCCGTATGACTATATGGATTTAATAACGAGCTTGTTAATGGTGCCCAGCATATACAATGCACTTCCCTTCCCTCCGGAGGGTTCGAGTCGGGTGGTGGGATCTTCCCATAGTGGTGGTGGTCCATCGGCAACTGCGACGGCGGTGACCTCGGAGGTCCCTTTTGTACGGGTGCATACCCCTTCATACAACAATCGACGAGTTAATGGAGGGATGGTGCCTATGTTGCACCGTCCTCATGCGATGGATCCGGAGGAGTTGGGTTTGATAGAGGAGGTCCTTCGACCTGTGGTATAGTTTTCTACTCCTTTCCTTCTTTCTTTTCTATTTTGGTCATTTCTGCTTTGATACTCATTTCGCTTTTTTTTTGCAGCAAGTCCGGGTGTCGACCACTTAGCTAAGGGACATCAGAGACTGGATATCTTCGGAAACTGCCCATATTTGGGACACAGTTCCTATTCCTTCTTGCTTGGTGCCATCTGCTTCTTTCGGAGAGGACTCTGGTTCTGGAAGTGGTGGTGCGTCGTCTCGTCGTAGGGGGAAGAGAGCGCATCGCAGGGGTAGAAGCTCTTGAGAGAGAGAGAGAATGAAAAGGGGGTTCGGGCTGAGTCCTGTTGTTTTTGGCTTTTCTTTTTATTTCCTGCAAAGATGATGTAACACAGAAAACAGATATATGCAATGCAATGGATTTTTTTTATTATCTTTTATTTAGTGATGAATGAATGCGTGTACACACGCTTTTTACTTTGCTGCTGAGACCGTAAAAAAGGAATATTTTTTTTTAAAATTGAAGGAAAGTTTTTTATTAAAAAGGGAGAATTAAAAGGATTTTGAAATTCTGTTGAGAATATCAATTTATTTTTATTTGAGTTTTCTGATTTGACAAAAGAAGAAAAAGGGAAATTTCTAAAAATGGGGGGGTTGTCGACCGACAAGCACCCTGTCCTACCTATCGGCAGTTCAGTCCAGTCCCATCAATTGAAGGCTTTAATTGGTACCCTCTTCAGCCTTTGGTACCTTGTGAGGTAGGATTCATTCCGATTTCTGCAAGGATTATATCCCTTGTGAGGATTTTCAAGTATAAAAAGGGGGGAAGGGTGGAGTGTTTTTATCACACTTTTGCATTTTCACCTACTTGCCCACCATCTCTTAGCCTTATAAGATGGCTCTCCCTGGTAGAACCGAGTTTTCCAACTACCTCGAAGCCTTGGAAGCTATGTGCTCTTATAATGTCGATATCGATGCTTTCAACATGTGTCGAGTCTCCTTGTGGCGCAATCGGCCTATTGAGTGGAATATGCTAATGGCGGCGGTACAATTCTAGTACCACGAAGTCCGTGTATTCTGCTTTGGGTTGGAAGAGGTTTGTCCTACCTATGAGGAATTTTTTGCCATATTGGGTGTAAATCCCAGTGTTGCTGCGGCTTAGCCCGAATCTTCTCGTTCTCCTAGGGATTTATTGGTCGGGCTTCTTCATATTTCGCCTTCGGCAGCCAAAACATTGGTTGTTAGAGGAATGATCTCCCTCTTGGCGGTGCTACAGTCTGTGCATTTGCGGGAAGTAGGTGATGTTGTCTATGCTGGAGTCGTTATTCTGGGTCTAGTTTCAAAATTGATGTTGGTGACTAGGGAATTGCATGTGGACCCACAACTTGCAGCCATTAATTCATGGATGTCATACCACCGCAATCCCGCGGTGATGATATTGGCAGAGACTCTGGATGGCCTGGATGCCTAGAGGGAAGGCCGTTCTGACTTTTTGAGGGGTAGCTTGTGATGCTATTTATGTGGTAAAGAGCTTTTAATCTTCTTTCATCTAGGAGGACTAGCTCATCAAGACGGCTTTGGCACCAGTCTTCTTCACTAACTTTGCTTTCGAGCATGACGCGTATCAAGGGTATTTCCATCTTCACAGGTAGGACTGCCTCCATGCCGTAGACCAGGGAGTAAGGGGTAGCCCCAATAGAAGTTCGAATTCAGGTTCGATAGCCTCATAGGGCGTACGGAATCCGGTCGGCCCAATCCCTATAAGTTTCGGTCATCTACTGATGATGGCTTTGAGGTTCTTGTTGGCGGCTTCTATTGCACCATTAGTCTGAGGTCGGTAGGGAGAAGATTTGTGTCTCTGAATCCCGTACTCGTTGATTACTTCTGTGGCTTCTGCTTCGAAATGCAACCCATTATCTGACACTAGATCATGCGGAACCCCATATCGGAAGATGATATTCTTCTTGGGGAATTTGGCCACTTTCTTAGCGTTCAACACTCCGTATGACTCAACCTCGACCCATTTAGTGAAGTAATCGATGGCAACCAGGATGAAATCATGTCCGTTTGAAGCCTTTGGGGTAACCTTCCCTATGATGTCGACACCCCAGGTAGAGAACGGCTAGGGAGAGGTCATGTTGTATAATTCTCGGGGAGGCAGCTGTTGAAGATTAGAGAATTGTTACCATTTGAGGCACCTCCGGACATAGGCAGTGCAGTCCTAGATTATGGTGGTCCAATAGTAGCCCTATTGGACGATCTTCTTGGCGAGCATTCGACCATTCATGTGGGGTCCGCATTCCCCGCTATGGATTTTCTGCATTATTTTCTCAATCTCGGCCCCTCCGATGCAGTGTAGATGAGTTCCATCGAAATTCCTCTTAAGTAGAGCCTTATGACAGATGTTGTACTAGGCGGCCAGTCTTCGGAGGGTTGTTCGATCTTTCTTATTAGAACCCTCGGGATACCTGCCATGTTTGAGGAGGCACTACATATCATAGTACCAGCAATCATCTAGTTCGTGATCTTTAGTGGAGATAAGCTCAATATGGTAGCAATGGCTCGATTTATCTTGCTTTTGAACCAGGAAGGGGGTCATTGTTATTCCTTCGGGCATGTCGACCATGAAGGCCAAGGTAGCGAGAGCGTCAGCTAGGTTATTCTTTGCTCGGGGTAGGTAATGGAAGGTGATATCTCGAAATCGGGAGACTAACTCTTCTAATTGGGCATGAAAGGGTTGGAACTTTTCATGTTTGACTTTCCATTTTTTGAGCACTTGACCGATGATAAGGGAAGAATCCCCGTAGACATCAAGGTATTGAATACCTATCTTGAGAGCAAATTTGAGGCCCATTATGCATGCCTCGTAGTCCGTCATGTTGTTGGTGCAAGGGAAATCCAATTTAATGGCGATGGGAGTGCGGGAGTCATCTGGGGCGATCAGAAGGATCCCAATGCCGTATCCCTTTTTTTTGGCAGTGCCATCAAATAACATTTTCCATCGAAGGCAGTCTTGAGTGGTGCAGAGGATATTTTCATCTGGGAATTCGGAGATCTGGGCATCTTCTTCTTCTACAGGGTAGTCAGCGAGGTAGTCAGAGATGGCTCTTCCTTTAACAGCATTCTGTGTGACGTATACGATATCGAACTCGGTCAGGAGCATCAACCATCGAACCATTCGACTGGATAAGGTGGATTTCTCAAGCCGGTATTTGATGGGGTTCATTCGGGATACAAGTTTGACGGGGAAGGCGAGCATGTAGTGTCACAACTTTTTGGTGACCCAGACAAGTGCGACACATGCCTTTTCTAAAGTAGTGTAGTTGACCTCGTACCCGACCAATTTGCGAATGGCATAATATATAGATCTTTATTTACGGGAGTCTTCAAGATATTGGGCTAGAAAAGCCCCAGCTGGAGTGTCGATTATGGTTAGGTATAGGAGCAAAGGGAGACCAGACTGTGGTGGTGTGAGCACTGGAGGTTGGATTAGGTATTATTTGATTTGGTCAAAAGCTTCTTGGCAGGCCTCATTCCAAACCTTGGTTGAATCTTTTCGAAAGAGCTTGAAGATTGGTTCACAGATGGAGGTTAGCTAGCTGATGAACCGGTTGATATATTGTAATTTCCCAAGAAAACCTCTGACTTCTTTCTCTGTTCGGGGTGGTGGCATCTCAAGTATGGCCTTCAGCTTTGCAGGATCTGCTTCTATCCCCTTTTCGCTGACTATGAATCCCAAGAGTTTTCCCTTTGTAATGCCAAAGACACACTTTTATGGATTAAGTCGCATATGATACCATCGCAGTCGTTCAAAGAACTTCCCAAGGGTGGGAACATGACCTTCTCTAGTTTTGGACTTGATAAGCATATCATCCACATAAACCTCGACCTCTTTGTGAATCAAATCGTGCAGGATGGTTATGGAATCCCTTTAGTAGGTAGCCCCAGCATTCTTGAGACCGAATGGCATAACGGTGTAGCAAAAGGTTCTAAATGGGGTGATGAATGTGGTTTGTTCTTCGTGGTTGGGGTGCATCTTGATTTGGTTGTATTTGTCAAACCCGTCGATGAACGACTTGAGAGCATGACTGGCTGTGTTGTCCACGATCATGTCGATTTTGGGTAGCGGATAATCATCCTTCGGAGAAGCTTTGTTTAAATCTCGGTAATCTACACACATTCGAACCTTTCCTCCTGATTTCGGTACAGGTACAATGTTGGCAAGACATGTGGGATATTCGATCACCCGAATGAAACCCACGTTTAACTGTTGGACCACCTCTTCTTTAACCTTGAGCGACCAATCGGTGCGGAGTTTTCTCAATTTTTGTTTAACCGGCTTGTAATCTGGGAGAGTGGGGATCTCGTGTTGAGCTATTTCAGGATTGATGCCGGGCATATCATCATAGGACCATGCGAAGACATCTACGAACTCCTTCAGCAATTCTTCGAGTTGTGCGCGCTCATGCTCGTCAAGGGTGGCCCCTATCCTAATCTCGCACAGTTGGCTACTAGAACTGAGATTAATAACAACAGTCTCTTCTTCATTAACTTGAACGCGGTTATGTTGTTTATTATTAACATTATTTACATTAATTAAGAATTGTTCATTTGCAAAATCATCATGATCAAAAGTTCGATTATAATCTAAACAATTAGTGTAAGGCACAGCAAGATACTTAAAATCTTCGTTTATTTCATTGATAGGAAAAACAGCATTGAGAACCTCATCAAAAGAGGTCTCGATTATATTTGAGCAAGGATAGACCACAGTAGAAGAAATAGGGTAAATATTGGGGTTAGGGGAGATTTCAAGGGGTAGAACTGGCACAACATGCCAGTTGAGGAGAGGAGTATCAGCAGCTTTAATCAGATGGGATGGGTCAATTAATGTAGTGCCTGTATGAACCATGTAGAGTGCTTGCCCCAGCATCTGTAAGTTGAAGGAATCTTCAGAATCACTTTCCTCAGTCTCTTCGGCATGTTTGATGATCGATTGTATTTGGTGATGACTCGCCCATTGGCGAAGAACTTCAATTTCTGATGGAGTGAGGAAGACACACCCTTGATATTGTGCAGCCAGGGGCATCCGAGCAACAGGTTGAAACAAGTTGGGATGTCTAAGACTTGGAATTCGATGACGGGGTTTATAGGGCCAACCCCTATTGCAAGTTTTATGGACCCCATCAACTCGCGACGGGTATTATCGTAAGCACGTACAGCGGTGGAGGTTGGAGTGAGATCGCTTTCTTTCAGGCCTAAACACTTGAAGGTTCTCAATGGGCAAACATTCAAGGCGGATCCATTATCGATAAGAGAGAGTGACACGGCCTTCCCCATGACGTCGACGAAGATGTTGAGTGCATGATTGTGATTCAGCCCAATTCTGGGGATTTCTTCTTCAGAGAATGATAGCATTCGGGTAGAGGTCAAAGATCCGACCAGATTTATCGCTTCTTCTGGTGTGGTGGATATAGGAACTATGGGTCCAGTGAGTAATTTGATTAAAGCATTTCTATGCAGCTGGGAAGACATGAAAAGCCCCCATTAAGTGATGTTAGCTTGGGTTTTCTTTAGTTGATCGGGGATCTTGCTCTCCTCGATGGTCATCTCTAGCATAGGAAGGTTTTCAACGCCCTTCCCTTTGTCATTTACTGGTAGTGATCTTGGAACTTGGTAATGTCTCCCTGATCTGGGCATGTGATTTACTGAAGAAGGAAAGAACATGAATCCTATTTCCTCATCAATCTCAGGTTGTTCTGCCACCCTAATTATTTCTTCGATGTGTTCTTCAAATGATATCATCCCACATATATCAGCTATTGGGCCAGCTCTTCCTGAAGCTTGTTCTTCACTCGAATATTTGAATTCTTCCCCCCATCCGGTGGCAACAATTATATCTTTCCACTTAAAGTCAATGCATTCCACAATTTCAACGGCTTCTTCATACATGTCCTCCCATTCTGTGGGGATATGTGTGATTGAAAGGACCAAACGCCCTTGTAACTTCAAAGTGTTAAGTAACCTGGTGATACTACAAATGATGTTGCTTTGCTCGAATAATTCTGCCATAGTCTGGACAACATCATCTAAGCTGACTTCGTCGGTTGGTACCACCCATTTGTCTGAATCTCGGGCCCATTTCCGTGCCTCTAAGAACTGTGTGCTGAACTTCTGGCAATCGATGACCATCTGTGAGGGCAATTTCAGTTCGAACTCTAGGAGTTGGTCTAACACCTCTGATAATTTCATACCTCCATTTTTAGAACGGGTACAGATAGCAATGCATGCTCTGGTAAGGAGTGAAAGTGCCTGATCAGCGAGGCTAGTAGGGTGTAGGAGGAAATATGGGCAAGTTTGAAGAGGTTTAGGAGAGTATATGGGTGTGATTTGAGTTGAGGGATCGAAATTTGGGTTTTCTTCTAAGAAGATGGCATTGGTGTGATTTGGAAGTGGATTGTGAGTAGTGTTTGGCTTAGGATTGGCTGGTGGGGCGATGGTACCCCGATCAATGAGATCTTGGATTATGTTCCGGAGGTGAAAGCATTGGTCGGTGGTATGGCCGGCGGTTTGGTGAAAGGCACAGTGAGCATCGGTTTTGAAGTTTCTTGGGAGTGGATTTGGCAATGGACGTGGATCCAAGGGTTTGAAGAGGTTTCGACTTAGTAGGGCTTGGTAAACTTTGGAGAGGGGAGCATGGAGCTCAGTATATTCCCTTCGGATGGGAGTAGGGAGGCTTTTTGGTGCCCATGATGTGGTTGGTTGAGAGATGTTGTTGATGGTCGAAACGGTAGCACTGGCAGGCTTGTCATACTTTCTAGGGGTGAATTGTCCAGACACCTTCTTTGGTTCAATCTCTGTTTTAATGAGGCTTTCCTCGATTTCCACTCCTGCCTTTCTGAGAGCTCCAAAGTGGGGATAATATTGTCCTCCCATCATCGCTCGGACATGGGGTAAGAAGTTATTCTTCACTATGTTGACCTGTTCTTCCTCGGATGGCCGATTAGTCATGGTAGCTGCCCGCTCCCTCCACCGGGTTATGAAGTTACTGACTGATTCTCCAGGATTCTATTTGAGTAGCTCTAAATCACGACGGGTGACCTCAAGCTCTTCGTTGTATTTGTACTATGACATGAATTCTCGAGCTACATCCTCCCAGCAATGGATTCTGGATTCCTCAAGAGATAAAAACCATCGGAGGGCACTATCCTTCAAAGTTTGCTGAAATAATTGGGCCATCACCTCCTCAGAAGCCCCTAGTAGAGTCATGGAACTATGATAACTTCGAAGATGAACAATTGGGGGTCCACTCCCTCCAAACTTCTCGATATTTGGCATCTTGAACTTCTCGGGTAACCTTGCTTTAGGATAAGGAGACATGTGAGTGTGGTCCATGTAATTCCCAGAGATCCTGACTTGGTCAAACTTCTTGGTGAGCATCCTAAGGTCGTCCTTGACTTTTTTCAACTCCTCCTCTTTTGGATCAGTGACCACAGGCAGGTTAGCCATAGGGTGGGCAATGTTTGGCATTGGAAGCTGGGCAGGTGGCGGCCCACTAGTAGGAGGGGCACGTGCAGCGTGCTGATATTCTTCTGGAACCCAGATAGGCTTGGGTGGACCCATAGCATGAGGGAATAGGGCCTCGGGCTCTTGAGGAATAGGAACTTGGTTTCGTTTCATCTCTCGGACCTCAGTTTGGAGGTGGTCAATCTTGGACACAAACTGAGCTAGGACTATCGTCAGATTCGGCTATATGACTGGTGCTTGATCTGTATTTTCCATAAAAGATGGATGGATTCTGGACTCGGAAGAAGTAGTAGAAGAATGGATGAAACTCCGGGGTGGATTGACTGAAGACCAAAGACAGTAGGGAGCTAGGCCAAGAGCCTGCGATCGACCTGAGAAGGCGTAGGACGAGATTTATTTTTTGAGCAAAAAGAAAGAACTATTTTTGGATTTTTGATAAATAAGGGAGAAATGTTTTTGGATTTTTTATAAAGAAGGGATACATGTTTTTGGATTTTTTTGATAAAGAAGGGAGAAATGTATTTGGATTTTTGATAAAGAAGGGAGAAATGTTTTTGGATTTTTTTGATAAAAAAGGGGGAAATGTTTTTGGAGACGGAACTCAGCATGATTATTATGATTATTATGTTTTCACTTGTATTTAATTCTCCTAAATGCAATGTCGGATGGGACCTGAGCCTGAAAAAGTGAGGGTCTTCAATATATGCAAAGCTACGGTTTAGACTTGTAACTAGGCTCACGGACAGGGTCCCATTTTAAAAATGCGCGAAAATTTGGGCAGCAGGCCAACCCAAAATTTCGACAGAGTTTCGGGTTGATTAAGCCAAACAGGGAGCAAAGTATAAGTACCCCAAAAGGTACACCAAGTATGGATGGGTGATGCATGCAACATGGGGATATACATGTGATCCTAGGTGCACGTAGTGTGAAGTGTACATGGAGAATTTTCTACAAGTGTGTGAACATAAGCATAAGCATGGGATACATATGAGAAAGGGAAATATGCATATATGGGGTGAGAAATAAGCAAATATAGCATTCATGTAAATAGAGTCAAGCCCACAAACACATATCCCCAGCAGAGTCGCCACTATAGCCATCTCCGATCCCCGCCGCGGAGGAGAAGGATCATTCGGGTCCCGGACGTCCCTCTCGGGAGCGCTTCGACCGACGTCGTTTGAGATGTGGTGTAAAAATGTAGAGAGATTCAGAGTCGCCAATCTATTTTACTCAAAATAGACAAAAGAAAAAAAAGAAAGCCACCCCGAAGGATGGCTTCCAAAGACATACTGGTGCGTGCGAAACCAAGATGATTCGGAGGCTTAGTTACGAAATGGGAAGGTGTTAGGCACCCATTCTGCCCTTTCGATCTCTCATGAATATTTTCTATTTTCCTTTTGTTTCCCCCCGTGATATGTGTGCATACGTATATATAGAATGGAGGTAGGAATCCTCAACTTATATCATGGAAGAGATAAAGCGAGTCATCCGTAGGAAGATATAAAAGTAATATTAAAAAAATAAGATTTACGCGATTACCCCTACGTTGACCGTTATAATGGAACGATAACGCGTATGGAGCAATATGTTATTAAGGGAAAAGATGTAGAATATAAGGAAAATGGATTTAGAGAAGATAGAAAATGAGAGAAGAAGGTGAGAAAAAGGACTCGAGTCTCGGGTTTTACCCCGAGATGCCTACGTAGCCTATAAAGGCATCAAAGTCCACGTAGTTCGCATACAAAACGAGGGGTGGGGTTTATCCCATAAATCCAAATGGGGAATCTCTTATTTGTAAGTGTGTGTGTGTGTAGAAAAAGGTGTTTTAGTTGTGAGAAAAGTGTGGAAAAAGTGTGAGAATCCCTACTTCGAATTTATGAGCAAACCCTCTTTTTCTTGTTTTTTTGGGTTTTATGAAAATAAAAGATGTGCAATAATACTAAATAAAAAGTATATTAGGATGTGTGAAATAGCACTAAATAAGAAAAGAAGTTATGGGAATTTAAGAGAATTCAAGAGAGAGTTTAAGAAAGTTGGACCTTCTTGAAGATCTTGAGCTTGATCTTGAATGTTGGAGAGCAGCCCTTGCACTTGGATGATGATGGAAAGTGTCTAATTCACCAAGTTTGATGAAAAGGATGATGAAAAGTGGAAGTAAAAGGGGATTTGGATGTCAAAATCACGCTGCCTTCGAGAGAGGTTTCTGGGATTCGTTGAGAGAGATTTTTATCAGACCCAGGCTCCTCTTGCAAATAAGTTGAAGGCCTCCTTTCATAGGACCAGGTGGGTGCCGATCGACATAGATTTATTCCTGCCTATCGGCAGGTGACGATAGGCAGGGTCTAGAACCTGCCATTTGGCAGTGCGCTTCAGGCTTTTTCAGAAAATCGGTCGTCGAGGGCAAATCATTGGTCAGAATCACGCACGGGGTATACCATTGGAAAGGTAATTTAGAGACCTTTGAAAGTATTTTGGACCGCTCCTGGGTTCAGGAGTTGACTTTGGGTCAAATATGGCTCGAAAGCATTTGTCGGTCCATTGGACGGGGAGTCGCTCGGACGCAAGCGAATCGTTCGTCTGTATAGTAAGCCAAATCGCGCACGGGGTGGACCGTTGGAAAGGTTAGGAGATGTACTTCGACATTACAAAGAGTTTGACCCACTTTGGAGAGTTGACTTTGGTCAACTGGGCCCGAGAAGCGCTCGGTGGCCTTCCGAAGTCAAACGGATCGTTCGTCCTCATGGAAAGTCAGAATCGTGCACGGGATGGACCGTTGGAAAGGGTATTCAGTTCCCTTCAAAGATTAATTGAGTTTAGATCGAGACGAAGAGTTTGACTTTTGGTTCAAACTGAGCCGGGGAGTGCCCGATGGCCTTCAGGTCAGTACTCGGGACGTGACCTAGGTTTACAGTGATGAAGGGAGGTACTAGGGACCTAAGGAGAGTTAGGGGGTAATATAATGGGGTGTCTACAGTAGGGAACATGATTGCATTTAGCATATGCAATAAGCCGTTAAACCCCTAGGTTATCCTAGTGGACGAGTGTCGTCTCGTGAGGGTTTTCAGGTATGAAACCCACAAACATCATATGGTTTCCTCAAAATATGCCCAAACCAACATGCGACAAGCCCAATAAAAGCGAAAAAGATTTCATATGCATTATTAGCAATGTGAATGAATTCACACAAAAGTTTGAATCATTAACATTATAGAATGCACCTCATAGAATTGAAACCTTAAAATGTGGGAGGGGCATGTGATTTGGCAAAAACTTATGTAAAACGGATAAACATTAAAGCAAGCATATATTCAATCCTCACGGTTATTACACTCATCAAATGAAATTCACTTGAAATAGGGAGGTAACACACATAACATGCGGTCTAAAGAGTAATTGGAAATGGAAACTAGGCCACGCACATGTCACAAAAGAAAAACGCAATATATAAACTGAAAAATGTAAGCTCAATGAAAGGATACCGTACACTAAAAGAGGCGAAATGCATTTTCACATATTATCACAACTATTATGACTTTTAAATTAAATCAACCTAAGATCACATAGGACTTGTATAGGGTTACAATGTAGGTATGGCTAAGGTGCGAAACGAAGGAATGTATGTACGAATTCAACGTGTTCGGAATGAAAAATCGAGATAATGGGAAGCTGCGGGCAATATCAAATTTGGAAAACAAGTTCCAAAAAGGCGTTAGATATATCATCGGGGAGAGTAATCAAATCTTATTGAACTATAATCACAACATTTACAACTTTCTCTTTTCTTTCTTTTCTTTTCCTTTTTTGCTTTCTCTTTTTCACTCTTTTTCACTACTTTTTCTTTACTTTACTTTTCACACTCTCATATGCCTAAATTGCAACCGACATCATAACAACATCATTCAATCCCAAGTAACATTTCAAACAAAGGTATGGAAAGTGTATGTATGGGAAAAAACTCCAATTCTAAGTTGGTTATGGAATTTGGGTTATGAAACGAAAGGCCATATTTAGTCTCAAAGGGATTGACGAGGGGAAACATATAAGGGTGAGGTCACGGTCAATATGGGTGATATAACAAAGAGGGCCTATGATCATTTCACAAAGTTTATGAAATTCTCGAGTCAAAACAATATATGAAAATCATGCTCAAGTAACACATTTCAAGTATGAACTCAATTAATGAACGGTCAAATGAAAGAATAGTGAGATTACCAACGAATTCAACGTTTTCAAAGAGGAAAGAATAGTGTATAACACTCACAAATGACGAAAGGTACAAAGCTTACTCGGTGTAAGTATATACAATGCAACAAAAGATTATCGAGTCATAAAAATCTTAAACCAAATCAATATAACAAGAAAAGTGCACGTGCTCATGGGATTAAAGTTTAATTCATGAAGTTATTCATAATATCAATAATCGAGACTAAAGTCTAATAACTTCTAAAATCGGAAACATGCATCATTGGGTTGTCGATTGGATCGGGCAATTATTGAAATTTATCATCAGAAACAAAGGTAAAATGCCCAAAAAAGGAGAAAAAAAGAAAGAAACTCTTTTTGAAATTTTTAATTTTTTCAAGAAAAGCCTACTAAGTAAATAACATGTAGTAACTAACATGTGAGCAAAAACATGGACTAAAATAAGAAATGGATAAAATATCCCACACCTCCTAACTTAAAACTTGACATTGTCCTCAATGTAAATTAAGAACCAAGTCAAAGAGAGGAAAATATCAATATTACCCAAAAGTGGAGCGATCCCCATAAGAACAAGTCCAAAGAATCTAGAAAACAAGTTAGTACCGAGCATAGCAAAAACAAAAAACAAAAAGTTAACTAAGTACATAGACTAAATTAAAAAGAAAGAAAGAATAAAAAGCTAACTATATAAAACCTACTATTTAGACTCCACACTAACTGTACACTAGAAGTCTAAATAGGTGAGGGTCCACCATAAAAATGATTTGACTTTGGAGGTTAACCGGTGTACCCTCATATACAAGCATGCCCTCCGAAAAATATGGATTCCATTTTAATAACGGAAGGCATGTGTAAGGCGAAAGAAATGAACCATCGCCAATTAAAAGTTTTGGTGGGACGATTGGGGGTTGGGATTGAACGAGTGACAAAAATAAGTGGGGATCGAGAAAAGTCAAAAATCCTCCCAAAGATTTTGAAGTTAGAATGGGAGGTGGCGCACACAAAGGCAAAGATGCGATCATGGAGGGCGACTCGAGCAAGTACTCCTCATCGGCGATAGGGTTTAAAACATTAAAGTTTGAAATCGAATCATCGGGTACTTGTTCCGGTGTGGTAGTAGAGAATGAAGATGGGGATGAAAGAAATTCAAACTCATGACATGAATCATCATCGCATGAAGTTGGAATTTCAAAGGAAATAATATAATTTTCAATGAAATGTTCTTCTTTGGAGGCGAAAGAAGAAATCATTTCATTGCAAATAGATATTAAGTCATTATCATCCTCTCTTTCAATATCTATTACGCAATGAGAAAAGTCTAGAATGGCTTGTTCCAAAGTAGGCACAAGTTCCTCATTTGGTTCAAAACATTCCTCGACCTTGAAAGTCTCGGAAGCAAAATCGTCGTCGGACTCAAATAATAAATCCAACTCATGTTCCCACGAATGATTTTCTTCCCGATAACGAGTTTCAATTTTCTCATTTTCATACGTACGCAAACCCTCACCGAATGTCATAGGTCGAGGTGCGGATGAATGAAAATGGGAACTTTGAAAATTACCATCGGAATTAAACGAAAACTCATTAATATAGGAATTTTGAAAACTATTCGAATTAGTTTCAAAATTCCTATTATAAGGAGGTAAAGGCCCAAAATCATTATCATCATCATCAAAATTCCAATAACCTAAACTTTGACTTTCGTTATACTCGCCCAAAGTCTTATTTGAATTTGAAATTCTTAGGGATTCTAAGTATTCACCGAAAGTCATAGGTTTGCGAGAATTTTGAGAATTGTAACAATGACTACAGAAGGAATTGGGATAAGATATGCTTACCCCAAAAAATGGCTCCAGTGGCGGATTCCATAAAGTAGGTGCGCGCGGGAAAAATTCGAGCGTTTCTAAGTGCTCAAATGTGGAAGTCCTGCAAAATATTAGCAAATAATACAAATAGAAAGAAAATACTATGAAATACTAAATCAAATAAAGTCTAAAACAAACTAGTCCCCGGCACCGACGCCATTTTGATCAACTTGTGAAAAGTAATGCGTGTCAAACGCCGTTCGTTGTTTTCTGTTCACCGCCTTAACACAAAAACCTAAACTACGACTGCACTTGCGATACAAGTATAGCGGTAAGTCAGGTATCGAAAATCCACAGAGACGAGTTGCTAGAATTTATAAGGTTTAATATTCCTAAAATAAAAGTGTCAAAGATATTTTTCTAACTAAAAAGAAATAAAAGATAAACTGGGCATGAGTGTATTTAAACTAAATTAATAAAGAGAATAAAAACTATAGGTTGCATCGAATATCCCTCACCCCGAGTTAATTAGTATAAAATAGATACATGGGTTGACGAATTGTTAAGATTGTGTCTCGTTTCGTCAATTAAATAAATTAAGAGTTGTCACACTCCTAAATTCGCATAAAGGACTAATATGATTTTGGTGTCAACAAATACCCAAAAAATTACGCACGCAAGGTCGTAAAAACGGCGCATACATGATATACCCTGTTAAATTTCCTAGGCGTAATAACTAGGACTACACACTCGAAATAAATAGGTAAACACCATCACCAAAGCAAAGCAACCAAACAACCCAAAGTAAGTTCAATTCGACACAACCTACTTTAAATTAGCCGCTACGCATGATTAAAAGTATTAAATAAATTAACTAATTAATTAAAGCACAACTAATTAATTTAACAACTAAAATTATCTAGGCATGAAAATTAATTAAGCATGGAAAATAAAGAAAATACAACTTAAAGGAGACAATGAATAGTAACACTTAAATTAATGGTGGAAAACCAACACAAAATGAGGAGAGGGGCGTCTCCACAAATAAACCCCAATATTTCTCTAACCTAGGCCTAAAGAGATAAAATGAACAAAAAACGATAAAACTAGATATCTCTAAAAATAAACAAAGATGTTCTATTTAATACTAAGTTGCCAAAAAGAAATAAAGAAAAAAAGAAATAAGAAAAGAAAAGGGGTTAAGTTACAATTTAGAAATAAAAGAAAGGAAAAAAATAGAAAAATAGAAAAAGAAAGTAGGAAGTAACAGCAAAAGATCTCGGATTGGAATAAAGTACCGGTCGATCGCATATTGGGCCGGTCGACCACGCAAAAATGGAGAGGCACACTCTCTCGCAACCAAGGCAATATCCCCAAACCCGATCGACGGACCGGTCGACCGGTCAGCTGCAAAAATGCTGCAACAATGACGAGACCTCCATACCCATTTGGAACAAGGCAAGACCTGCCATTCATCAACCAACAAAAACCAAAGCCCATCATTGCTATAGAAATCACCCACCTGCGAACTCAAATCAAGACCCACCCATGCCATAAATGGCTAAAACCGAGTCCACCCATGTCCAACCTCCATGAAAATGTCAAAACCCACCATTAATGGCCAAAGCATGCAAATGCTCAAAATGGGAATTCCAAGAACCCGTGAACTCGAGCCAATCGACCTATATGCGCGTGTGGACAATAATCAAGCTCCAATTTCGGACAAAAGCCCTGAATTTCGAACAAACCCAAAACCCGAGCAAATCCCGAACATGGAACCAAAATTGCCAATCCATTTGATGTCAAAAACGAAGTAGGGACACAAAGGGAATTGATGGATTTGTTATTAAAGAAGAAAAGGGACATGGATGGAATTATTTAAATTGTTAATGAATCTCTTAAAATTCTTTTCGATTAAAGCTCCGTGTTTCCTTCGATCGGACTCCGATTTGAGCACCGTTCACGGCCACGCGAAGCTTAACCCAAGGGCTACAACTTCCGTGAAGATTTTGGGGAAAAAATCCCAAAGTGTAAAATTACGAAAATGCCTCTGAACATGCGAATTGCGACGAAACTTAATGGAAACGTGCACAAACTTCATACTAAGCACTTTAACAACTACAAATGCTCAATTATACCTCAAATAATATTTTAGCATATAAAATGGAGGTTTTCTGATTAACGAGCATAATTATAAGCATTAAAGTACCCGAGGGGGCTAAAATGCATAAGTTCGAGGGTAATTAAATGCATAATTCGATACGAATCGCACCCCCTAACTTACACATTGCTAGTCCCTAGTAATGAAATTCAATGAAAGAAGAACTATAAAAAATCACAACATGTATAAATGCATCGAAATATAAATGCCACTTTCATAGGTGTGGCCATCCCCGATCCCCGCCGCGGAGGAGAAGGATCCTTCGGGTCCCGCGCGTCCCGCGCGTCCCTCTCGGGAGCGCTTCGAACGGCGTCGTTTGAGATGTGGTGTAAAAATGTGGAGAGATTCAGATTCGCCAGTCTATTTTACTCAAAACAGACAAAAGAAAAAAAAAGGGGGAAGCCACCCCGAAGGATGGCTTCCAAAGACATACTGGTGCGTGCGAAACCAAGATGATTCGAGAAGGGTTTGGAGGCTTAGTTACGAAATGGGAAGGTGTTAGACACCCATTCCGCCCTTTCGGTCTCTCATGAATATTTGTTATTTTCCTTTTGTTTCCCCACGTGATATGTGTGCATGTGTATATATAGAATGGAGGTAGGAATCCTCGACTTATATCATGGAAGAGATAAAGCGAGTCATCCGTAGGAGGATATAAAAGTAATATTAGAAAAATAAGATTTACGCGATTACCCCTACGTTGACCGTTATAATGGAATGATAACGCGTATGGAGCAATACGTTATTAAGGGCAAAGATGTAGAATATAAGGAAAATGGATTTAGAGAAGATAGAAAATGAGAGAAGAAGGTGAGAAAAGGTACTCGAGTCTCGGGTTTTACCACGAGATGCCTACGTAGCCTATAAAGGCATCAAAGTCCACGTAGTTTGCATACAAAACGAGGGGTGGGGTTTATCCCATAAATCCAAATGGAGAATCTCTTATTTGTAATTGTGTGTGAGTGTTGAAAAAGGTGTTTTAGTTGTGAGAAAAGTGTGGAAAAAGTGTAAGAATCCCACTTGGAATTTATGAGCAAATCCTCTTTTTCTTGTTTTTTGGATTTTATAAAAATAAAAGATGTGCAATAATACTAAATAAAAAGTATATTAGGATGTGTGAAAAAGCACTAAATAAGAAAACAAGTTATGGGAATTTACGAGAATTCAAGAGAGAGTTTGAGAAAGTTGAACCTTCTTGAAGATCTTGAGCTTGATCTTGAATGTTAGAGAGCAGTCCTTCCACTTAGATGATGATGGAGAGTGGCTAATTCACCAAGTTTGATGAAAAGGATGATGAGAAGTTGAAGTAAAAAGGGGATTTGGATGTTAAAATCACGCTGCCTTTGAGAGATGTTTCTGGGTTTCGTTCAGAGAGATTTTTATCAGATCTGGGATCCTCTTGCAAATGAGGTGAGGCCTCCTTTTATAAGCCCAGGTGGGTGCTATTCGACATAGACTTGTTCCTGCCTATCGGCAGGTGCCGATAGGTAGGGTCTGGAACCGGCCATTTGGTAGTGCGCTTCAGGCTTTTTCGGAAAATTGACCGTCGAGGGCAAACCGTTGGTCAGAATCGCGTAGGGGGTATACCGTTGGAAAGGTAATTCATAGACCTTTGAAAGTCTTTTGGACCGCTCCCGGGTTTGGGAGTTGAATTTGGGTCAAATATGGCTCGGAAGCATTTATCAATCCATTGCACGGGGAATCGCACGGATGCAAACGGATCGTTCGTCCGCATGGTAAGTTCGAATCGTGCACGAGGAGGACTGTTGGAAAGGTTAGGAGATTTACTTTGACATTCCAAAGAGTTTGACCCGGTTTGTAGAGTTGACTTTGGTCAACTGGGCCCGGGAAGGGCTCGGTGGCCTCCCAGAGTCAAACGGATCGTTCGTCTGCATGGAAAGTCAGAATCGCACACAGGATGGACCGTTGGAAAGGGTATTCGGTGCCCTTCAAAGATTCATTCAGCCTCGATCGAGCTGACGAGTTGACATAGGTCAAATAGGGCCTGGGAGCGCTCGGTGGCCTCTAGGTCAAGTTTCGAACGCAAACGGATCGTTGGTCCGCATGGTAAGTCGGAATCGTAAACAGGGTCGACCATTAGAAAGGGTATTCAGTCCCCTTCGAAGATTCATTGAGTCTCGATCGAGACAAATAGTTTGACTTTTGGGTTAAAATGAGCCGGGGAGTGCCCGATGGCCTTCAGGTCAGTACTCGGGATGTGACCTGGGTTTGCAGTGATGAAGGGAGGTACTAGGGACCTACAGAGAGTTAGGGGGTAACAGAATGGGGTGTCTACAGAGCCCCTCGATGGGTGAGTTTGGAAAAAATGATGACCGTCGAATAAACACCACATGATGCTCTTTGAGGGAGTATGACCGATTCAGAGGGTCGAGGCCGATTCTGCGAACCTAACGAGTGTGTTGGAGATGAATGACGATCGGAGGTTTAGGTCGATTCTGAGGACCTGAAGTGGGGTTTGGGGAGGGTGACATATTCTGCGGGTAAAAACCAAATCAACGGGCTTAGAGTAACGGTCAAATAACCGAGGTCAATTCTGACCTAAAGAGTGGTGACGATCGAGGACCGAGGACCGAGGACAATTCTGAGCTAACTCAGGTGACAATCCAAGACTGGGGCCAATTCTGACCCAAGAATGGTGACGACCGAGGATCAAAGTCAATTTTGACCTAACTCAGGTGATGATCCTAGACCAGGGACAATTCTGTGTAACAACCCGTGTAATTTTTGGGGTATTTTCGAAATTAAGAGGAAAAATAAATTTTGAGATAAAATTATTTGTATTGCTCAAATATGTTGGTTATTATTTTTAAAGGGGAGAATTTCAAACGGTTTCGAAATTGGAATTAAAATGGAGTTTTGATTGAATTTTTATTATTTAGAAGAGTCCTCAAAACATAAAACTCTCTAAGAGTCCTCGGAACATAAAACTCTCTAGTAAAAATAATATTTTTAGAAATCTGACCGTCCGATCAAGCTGAATTTTTGTCAGCAGTCCTGTCTCGCTGTTCGCAACAACAAATTAAAATTTTAAGTGATTCTAACGGTCCGATCGTCCGTAATGATTTTTTCAAGTATTTGTATTTGATTAGGACTCTAATTCTTTTTGGTATATAAACATAAAGTGACGAGTTTAGATCTTTTAAAACACATTTTAGCCTTCTCAAAAATCAGAATCCTCTCATCTTCTTCATCTTCTTCAACCTCAAAACCCTAGCCCCATTCTACATAACTTTCAACTCAAGTTTTGTCAAGATTAACCGGATTTTCTCAAGACGCGTCAAGAACGAATCTTTGTCAAATTTTTGAGAGGAATACACATTCAAGATCATATTTCTAAACCAACTTTTATTCAGGCATGAATACTCTATTCTTTTCCTTTAGTATTATGCGTTTTAAGTGTCGCCTAAACACTTAATTACATGTTTTCTTAAAAATAATTAGTAACTTAATTAGAAAAAGTGAATACTAATTATGGGGCTGTTTTTATAAAATCTTTTAATCTGAATAATATTCATAACCCTTTGGGTACGTAGGATTGATGAGTGATTTTGGGTTTTATTGGTGTAGGTTGCATATAGAAAAACCCTAGTTTTAAAATAAATAATTTTTGGGTGCGTATAACTCATGTAATACATGTAGAGATGATGAAATTTTGTTTTTGATGTATATATGATGAAAAATTGGTATATTTAATTTAAAATAATTAAATGAGATTATTTGGGTATTGTTGACGTTGTGATAATTAAATTAAAGATTTAATTGAATTGGATTATCATGCGTAGTTTTATACGTTTATTAATCATGCGTGGTTGTGTGAATTTTTGGTATTATTATATTTCCTTGTGACGATGGGTTGTTGGATATTTTTTTGCTCCCCCTATATTTTAGAATGCCTTCTAGGAATGGGACTAGTGAGGGAAGATTATTGCGTTTTTATCACCTTGAGGGTGGGCTGATTTTTATTACTTTATCGTCGTTACACTTGTCTAAGTATGAGACTAGGTTATGATTTATGTTAGAAAATCCTCCGATATATAAGTTAGGACGTATTGATGACTTGGGAACCCTTAGGTATGAGACTAAGGGGTATTTTGAGGATCTCACATCAATAAAAGGGTGGGGTATATTATAAATTGTGAATTGAGAAATTGAGAACTAATACCTAAGATAATAAGACGGGTATTAAAATATATTGGCGACATAATCAGCGAGGGCCAGCAGTTTAAACGGGCCAGCCGGCGTTCTATGTCATGTCGTGTGTGGAACCTTGTCAATCAGCGAGGGCCGACAGTTTAAACGGGCCAGCCGGCGTTTTGACAAGGGGATGTGTATTTTGGTGGAGAAATCACCCGAGGCGGGAGGACCGCCATACCTAATAATTATGGAAGTAAGAACATAAATAATTGAGAAATTTGATAATTTGGGTTAATTAATAAAAGATTAACTCCGCGAGACTTGGGAATTTAAAATCATATTGGTGTGCCTTTATAAATGGGGATTTCTGCGGGTAGTTAGTGATTTATATTTATCGCGTTTAATTATTCCATTTAATTTAAAATATTCTATTGTGATATTTATTGCGTATAATGCTACTGTCTGGATTCAAGGATCCTATTTGAGGGGAGTAGTGTGTATTCTTGCTCGGGGCTTTGGCTCTGACCCATGGGTTCACTAATCTTTTTCAGGATTAGAATTTGGAGAAGCTGTATAAGTTTATCGGAGTTATCATTGGAGGTGCAGCTAGAGTTATTTACTTTATGGCATAGTTTAGTTAGACTTTCTTTTCCAGTCGTATTATGAGACTTCATTTGAGTTTTATTGGGCCATTCGGTTCCAAAGTTGTTTAGAGGATTTATTTTTGGATTATTTCAGATTTTATTTAATCATTATTGGAGATTGGATTTTTGGAGTTAGCATGTGATGGATCTTTTATCGCTTAGTTATTTGTGATCATTTGAGATTGACCAATTATTTATCTTATGGACTCATTTATTTATGTCTCATATCTGTCTCATGCTAAGAATGGTATTTATTTAGTTCACGCCCGACTTAGTTTTGGTGGCGGCCGACGCCAGAATTAGGCGGGGTGTGACAGATGGTATCAGAGCTTAGGTATACGACCACCCTCGGGTCTTGGATTTTAGGTCTGTTGCGTTTTTGTGGCGCATATTTTTGGAGATAGATTATTTTAGAGAATCGTTTTGCGTTAGGCATCTAGATTAGATGTGAGGAAATTATTATTTTGGAGACGAGATTATTTTTGGAGATTGTTGGCCTGATTTTTGAGAGTTAGGTATTCGGCGAATTTCGAGGGCGAAATTCCATTGTTAGTGGGGAAGTGTAACAACCCGCGTAATTTTTGGGGTATTTTCGAAATTAAGAGAAAAAATAAATTTTGAGATAAAATTATTTGTATTGCTCAAATATGTTGGTTATTATTTTTAAAGGGAAGAATTTCAAACGGTTTCGAAATTGGAATTAAAATGGAGTTTTAATTGAATTTTTATTATTTAGAAGAGTCCTCAAAACATAAAACTCTCTAAGAGTCCTCGGAACATAAAACTCTCTAGTAAAAATAATATTTTTAGAAATCCGACCGTCCGATCAAGCTGAATTTTTGTCAGCAGTCCTGTCTCGCTGTTCGCTACAACATACTAAAATTTCAAGTGATTCTAACGGTCCGATCGTCCGTAATGATTTTTTCAAGTATTTGAATTTGATTAGGACTCTAATTCTTTTTGGTATATAAACATAAAGTGACGAGTTTAGATCTTTTAAAACACATTTTAGCCTTCTCAAAAATCAGAATCCTCTCATCTTCTTCATCTTCTTCAACCTCAAAACCCTAGCCCCATTCTACATAACTTTCAACTCAAGTTTTGTCAAGATTAACCGGATTTTCTCAAGACGCGTCAAGAACGAATCTTTGTCAAATTTTTTAGAGGATTACACATTCAAGATCATATTTCTAAACCAAATTTTATTCAGGCATGAATACTCTATTCTTTTCCTTTAGTATTATGCGTTTTAAGTGTCGCCTAAACACTTAATTACATGTTTTCTTAAAAATAATTAGTAACTTAATTAGAAAAAGTGAATACTAATTATGGGGTTGTTTTTATAAAACTTTTTAATCTGAATAATATTCATAACCCTTTGGGTACGTAGGATTGATGAGTGATTTTGGGTTTTATTGGTGTAGGTTGCATATAGAAAAACCCTACTTTTAAAATAAATAATTTTTGGGTGCGTATAACTCATGTAATACATGTAGAGATGATGAAATTTGGTTTTTGATGTATATATGATGAAAAATTGGTATATTTAATTTAGAATAATTAAATGAGATTATTTGGGTATTGTTGACGTTGTGATAATTAAATTAAAGATTTAATTGAATTGGACTATCATGCGTAGTTTTATACGTTTATTAATCATGCGTGGTTGTGTGAATTTTTGGTATTATTATATTTCCTTGTGACGATGGGTTGTTGGATATTTTTTTGCTTCCCCTATATTTTAGAATGCCTTCTAGGAATGGGACTAGTGAGGGAAGATTATTGCGTTTTTATCACCTTGAAGGTGGGCTGATTTTTATTACTTTATCGTCGTTACACTTGTCTAAGTATGAGACTAGGTTATGATTTATGTTAGAAAATCCTCCGATACATAAGTTAGGACGTATTGATGACTTGGGAACCCTTAGGTATGGGACTAAGGGGTATTTTGAGGATCTCACATCAATAAAAGGGTGGGGTATATTATAAATTGTGAATTGAGAAATTGAGAACTAATACCTAAGATAATAAGACGGGTATTAAAATATATTGGCGACATAATCAGCGAGGGCCGACAGTTTAAACGGGCCAACCGTCGTTTTATGTCGTGTCGTATGTGGAACCTTGTCAATCAGCGAGGGCCGACAGTTTAAACGGGCCAGCCGGCGTTTTGACAAGGGGATGTGTATTTTGGTGGAGAAATCACCCGAGGCGGGAGGACCGCCATAATGAATTTTGGTGAATTATCACCCGAGGCGGGAGGACCGCCATACCTAATAATTATGGAAGTAAGAACATAAATAATTGAGAAATTTGATAATTTGGGTTAATGAATAAAGGATTAACTCCGCGGGACTTGGGAATTTAAAATCATATTGGTGTGCCTTTATAAATGGGGATTTCTGCGGGTAGTTAGTGATTTATATTTATCGCGTTTAATTATTCCGTTTAATTTAAAATATTCTATTGTGATATTTATTGCGTATAATGCTACTGTCTGGATTCAAGGATCCTATTTGTGGGGAGTAGTGTGTATTCTTCCTCGGGGCTTTGGCTCTGACCCATGGGTTCACTAATCTTTTTCAGGATTAGAATTTGGAGAAGCTGTATAAGTTTATCGGAGTTATCATTGGAGGTGCAGCTGGAGTTATTTACTTTATGGCATAGTTTAGTTAGACTTTCTTTTCCAGTCGTATTATGAGACTTCATTTGAGTTTTATTGGGCCATTCAGTTCCAAAGTTGTTTAGAGGATTTATTTTTGGATTATTTCAGATTTTATTTAATCATTATTGGAGATTGGATTTTTGGAGTTAGCATGTGATGGATCTTTTATCGCTTAGTTATTTGTGATCATTTGAGATTGACCAATTATTTATCTTATTGACTGATTTATTTATGTCTCATATCTGTCTCATGATAAGAATGGTATTTATTTAGTTCACGCCCGGCTTAGTTTTGGTGGCGGCCGACGCCAGAATTAGGCGGGGTGTGACATTCTGACCCAAGAGTGGTGACGACCGAAAACCGAGGTCAATTCTGAACTAACTCAGGTGGCAATCCAACACAGGGTCCAATTCTGACCCAAAGAGTGTTGACGACCGAGGACCGAGGTCAATTCTGACCTAACTCAGGTGACGATCCAAGACCGGGGCCAATTCTGACCTAAAAGTGGTGACGAACGAGGACCGAGGTCAATTTTGACTTAACTAAGGTAACGATCCAAGACCGAGACCAATTCGGACCCAAAGGGTGGTGACTATCGAGGACCGAGGTCAATTCTGACCTAACTAAGGTGACGATCCAAGACCGGGGCCAATTCTGACCCAAAGTGTGGTGACGATCGAAGACCGAGATCAATTCTGAGCTAACTCAGGTGACGATCTAAGATCGGGGCCAATTTTGACCCAAAGAGTGGTGACGACTGAGGACTGAGGTAAATTTCGACCTAACTAAGGTGACGATCCAAGATCGGGGCCAATTCTGACCCAACAGTGGTGACGATCGAGGACCGAGATCAATTCTTACCTAACTCGGATGACGATCCAACACCGGGGCCAATTCTGACCCAAGAGTGGTGACGACCAAGGACCGAGGTCAATTCTGACCTAAATAAGGTGACGATATAAGACCGGGGCTAATTCTAACCCAAAGAGTGGTGATGACCGAGGACCGAGGTCAATTCTGACCTAACTAAGGTGATGATCCAAGATCGGGGCCAATTCTGACCCAAAGAGTGGTGACGACTGAAGACCGAGGTCAATTCTGACCTAACTAAAGCCACGATCCAAGACCGGGACCAATTCTGACCCAAAGAGTTGTGACGATCAAGAACCGAGGTCAATTCTCACCTAACTAAGGTGGCGATCTAATACCGGGGCCAATTCTGACCTAAAGAGTGGTGACGACCGAGGACGGAGGTCAATTCTGACCTAACTCAGGTGATAATCCAAGACCGGGGCCAATTCTGACCCAAGAGTGGTGACGACCGAGGACTAAGGTCAATTCTGACCTAACTAAGGTGACGATCCAAGACCGAAGCCAATTCTTACCCAAGAGTGGTGACGACCGAGGACCGAGGTCAATTCTGACCTAACAAAGGTGACGATCCAAGACCGGGGCCAATTCTGACCCAAGAGTGATGACGACCGAGGACTGAGGTCAATTCTGACCTAACTAAGGTGACGATCTAAGATCGGGTCCAATTCTGGCCCAAGAGTGGTGACGATCGAGGACCGAGGTCAATTCTGACCTAACTCAGGTGACGATCCAAGACCGGGGCCAATTCTGACCCAAGAGTGGATAAAGATTGGATTTTGATTCTGCTGGAGAAAGAGATTTGTGATTTTGATATGAGTTGGGGAGCTGATAACTGGGGAATCTTTTAAGAGACCTTGCACGGGGAATAACCTATTTTGGGTGTTGTAAGAGAATTCTGTTAGGGAAGTGATCAGGTGATCCTTAGGGATCCTCCGAAGCTTTACCGGGAGGAGTTTTCACTTGGTTTTTGAGGATTCCGCTGGGGAAGAGGAGTTTCACTCGAGGGAATGCGAAATTTCTTGGTAAAAAGGCTCTAGATCCTTCCTGAGATTTTTGGGAATTTTCTGGGGATTTTTTGAGGCTTTCTGGTATTTTTTGGGAATTTCTGTACGAAATTTGAGGTGGGGTTCCGGTCAACATGGTATGAGAGGTGCTATTCGGTAGTGGCATGAACTTTTGGGTTACCTCGGGAAGGCAAGGGGTCAGTGCCGATCGGTATAGTAGGGAGAGATGCCGATCAGCATGGCGCTTGGCATCCTATATAAAGGGGGTGAATCCCCTCATTTTTTCACAGCTTCTTTTGCCTTCTCTCTCTCTGCGATTCTTCTACAAATCGTTCTAGTATTTCGATCTCCAAGAAATGGCTACTTTCGTGAGCACCGCAGCCCACCGGGAGTGGTCGACCATTGGTGATTGGGCAAATGTGGAGTGGAGGGTTAGGGCGCCTCTTGCTTTGGGGAATGAGAACTCCTTTGATGCGTTTGAGCCCATTACGGATGAGCGGACCTTACTGCGGGAGAAATCGCGTCATCGATTTTTGAGAGTGATCCACGACGGTTATGTTAGTAACCCGACCTTTGACATTCTTCTCTTTTTGGTGATCTTTCTTTCTTGATCTTTGATGAGACTTTTCTTTTTGCCAGTCTGATATTTCTTTGAAGAACATGCGTGCCCGTGGGACAATCGGGCTCAAGGATGTTTGGGAACATCTCCCACCTGTGGTGCGCTGGGTGGTATCATCAGCGGGTTTTGGGCGGTTGGCATCGGCGCTGGATGAGACGCTTCGTTCGACAACGGTCTTGTGCCCTTTGGGAGAGAGGTGGTGGGACACTACCCATACCTTTCATTTTGGATTTGGGGAGATGATGGTGACTCCCATAGACGTGAAGCAGCTGCTGGGGATGGATTTTGATGGAGAACAGATAGAGGCAGATCGCTCTTTATGGGTGAGACCGAAGGTAGTGCGAGCGGCACTTGGTGATGTAGGGAGGATAGTTTCTAGGGATTCTATCCGGCTGTCCCTGCTGAAGGATGTTCTGTTGGGTAGGGAGATCGATGTGGAGGACGGGCTGCAGGTGAGGCTGATGGCCCAGCTATTCATTATTTTGGTGCTGGGAGGTTTCATGGTGGCGTCTAGTGGCGACGTCGTTCATTTGTGATTTCTGGCGTACTTGAGGATGTTTTCGAACATCCCTTTCTATGATTGGGGGGGTCTAACCTTGGGGACCCTTTACTTTTTTCTAGATGCATTCAGTCGGTGCTGCCGGTAGACCTTTACTGGGGCCACGTACCTTCTTAAGGTATTCTTTAATTCGTGCATTTTCTTTTCATGCATTCACATTTTCCTTTCATGTTATGCGTCTCTTTTTTGCTTGTGAATTCAGACGTGGTTCTATGAGGTGATTGGGTGCAACACCCCGCTGATTGCTTTGAAGGACGACACTGTTGGGAATTTCTATCGATTGTATCGATGGTGTAAGGCCAATCGACAATCGAAGGGATCTCTTTCCCTGGAGGCGGTGCGTCAGGTCTTGAATGACCTGACCAGTGGTAGGGTAAGACTCTCTCCATTTCAGTCTTGGTTTTTGCTCCTTCTGATCTTGTATTGATTTATGCTCACTTAGATATTTTTAGGTGAACTTTTACCAGTGGGGGACATCCATTCATTATGCGGGGGCGATCGGGGTGAACGCTTGGATGAGGCATTTGCTGGCGCATGAGTTCGGCAAATCCTGGTACCTCGGGGAGAGGGTGACTCGCCAGATTGCTGAGGAGGAGGTGGTGGTGCCACCCGCGCAGCCTCATACGTTTATGAGGCGGGAGCGACTGATGTTGGAGGATGAGAGGATTGCGGCGATGATCGGCGAGTTCCACTTGCTATACACCGATACGGCTGCGCCGTTTGACTATATGGATTTCATAACGAGCGGTTGATGGCGCCCAGCATATACGATGCACTGACCTTCCCTCTAGAGGGTTCGAGTCGGGAGGTTGGATCTTCTCACAGTGGTGGTGGTCCGTCGGCAACTGCGACGGCGGCGACCTCGGAGGTCCCTTTTGTACGGCTGCATACCCTTTTCATACAACATTCGACGAGTTGATGCAGGAATGGTGCCTATGTTGCACCGTCCTCATGCGATGGATCCGAAGGAGTTGGGTTTGACAGAGGAGATCCTTCGACCTGCGGTATAGTTTTCTACTCCTATCCTTCTTTCTTTTCTGTTTTGGTAATTTCTTCTTTGATACTGATTTAGCTTTTTCCTTGCAGCAAGTCCGGGTGTCGACCACTTACCTAAGGGACATCAAAAACTGGATATCTTCAGAAACTTCCCATATTCAGGACGCAGTTCCTGTACCTTCTTGCTTGGTGTCGTCTGCTTCTTCCGTAGAGGACTCTGGTTTGGGAAGTGGTGGTGCGTCGTCTCGTCGTAGGGGGAAGAGAGCGCATCGCAGGGGTGGAAGCTCTTGATAGAGAGAGAGAGAGAGAGAGAGAATGAAATGGGGGTTCGGGCTGAGTCCCGTTGTTTTTGGCTTTTCTTTTTATTTCCTACAAAGATGATGTAACACAGAAAATAGATATATGCCATGCAATGGAGTTTTTTTATTATCTGTTATTTAGTGATGAATGAATGCGTGCACATGCGCTTTTTACTTTGCTGCTGAGACCGTAAAAAAAGGAATATTTTTTTTAAAAAAAATTGAAGGAAAGTTTTTTTATTAAAAAGGGAGAATTAAAAGGATTTTAAAATTTTGTTGAGAATATCAATTTATTTGAGTTTTCTAATTTGACAAAAGAAGAAAAAGGGAAATTTCTAAAAATGGGGGGTTTGTCGATCGGCAAGCAACCTGTCCTGCCTATCGGCAGTTCAGTCGAGTCCCATCAATTGAAGGCTTTGATTGGTACCCTCTTAAGACTTTCGTACATTGTGGGGTAGGATTCCTTCCGATTTCTGGAGGGATTATGTCCCTTGTGAGGATTTTCAAGTATAAAAAGGGAGGAAGGGTGGAGTGTTTTCATCACACTTTTGCATTTTCACCTACTTGCCCACCATCTCTTAGCCTTATAAGATGGCTCTCCCTGGTAGCACCGAGTTTGCCTACTACCTCGAAGCCTTGGAAGATATGTGCTCTTATGATGTTGACTACGATGATTTCAACTTTCATCGAGTCTCCTTGTGGCGCAATCGGCCTATTGAGTGGAATATGCTGATAGCGGCGGTACAATTCTGTTACCCCGAAGACCATGTGTTCCTCTTTGGGTTGGAAGAAGTTTGTCCTACCTACGAGGAATTTTCTGCCATATTGGGTTTAAATCCCAGTGCTGCTGCGGCTTTGCTCGAATTTTCCCGTTCTCCTAGGGATTTGTTGGTCAGGCTTCTTCATATTTCGCCTTCGACAGCTAAATCATTGGTTGTTAGAGGAATGATCTCCCTCTTGGAGGTGCTATAGTCTGTGCATTTGCGGGAACTAGGTGATGTTGGCTATGCTAAAGTCGTTATACTGGGTTTAGTTTCAAAATTGATGCTGGTGACTTGGGAATTACACGTGGACCCACAACTTGTAGCCATTAATTCATGGATGTCATACCGTCGCAACCCCATGGCGGTGATATTGGCGAAGACTCTGAATGGCCTGGATGCCTGGACGGAAGGCCGTCCTGACTTTTTGAGGGGTAGCCTTGTGATGCTATTTATGTGGTTGTCTGAAAGATTCCTCCTGTCGACTCCTCCAGAATATCCCTTATCGATCGTACCCAACTTTTTTTTACGCTACTTCATCAGTGTTGGCCTATATGTTGAGAACTGGGAGAATTGACTTGTGGAGCATGGGGCTCGTGGGCTGTATTGGTAAATGCCTTGGCGGGGTTCGTTGCAGCCCGTTCTGGAGCTAGGAGAGTACTCTTACATGTGACTGGTTGGTATCAGACAGACCTCTTTTTACTTCCCTTGGCGGCTTTTGCGCTAATTTTGCTGGGCGCAGGTCGTGCCCCCTTGGACCTCAAATTTCTTTCCAATAAAAGATTTGACTGAGCGCCTGCATCTGTTGCTTGGGTCTCTGTGGGAAAATCAACGTCCATCGACCTGTCCCTCTCAGTCTGTCGGGAAGGTTTGCCATGTCCCCAAAGATTATATGAAGTGTTTGTGGAGGAAAGCAGTCAGCTAGATGTTGGCAGTAGAGCCTGGACAAAGATGGTTTGTTTTATCTAACTCCATGGAAGGGGGTGTTGTGGTCTTTTCAAATATGGTTAAAGCTCATCGATCTATGGAATGTTTACGACACGCTATTCAGGCAGGGGAAACTTGGGGACCTCAGGATGTAGATGATGAGGGTGCAGGCTCCTCTGGTAGCTGTGGGTAGGACTCCTGGTAAGTTTATTTGTGTAATAGGTGTGGAGATTTTATTCGGCTTTTTATGGTTGTGGGGAATGGAGTTATCCGTTCCTTTTTCTTATGTAATCCGTATTGTAATTTCTTATTAATGAAATAAACAAGTTTCTGATCATCCAGCTGTGCCTCTTGATGAATTTTGTATTTTTGAGTTATCTATACTGATCGCTAAGGCATACATAATCCTTTTGTTCAAATAATTTTAGAATAAACCGTCGTTCTCGGAGGTAAGAAAAGAATAGTATTTTGTGAAAAAGAAAGGGCCGCACTCATATGAGGAGTATGAGCTGCTTACGTACCTCTGGAGTTTTTTGAAAAGTTTTTTAAAAATAGTTTTTGTAGAGGATCAGGCCCATGTAGTTCTGGGTAGAGGGAAATGAAGATTTTATTTATTTATTTTTTTTAGAATAGAAGGGGGATGAGAAGAGTAATAGCACACCGAGATTTCGGGCTAGGGGTAGAATTTCTTGAGACGGTCCAGATTGACTGGACGAGCCATCTCTTCCCCATCCCGGTCAGTGAGCATGGCAACACCGTCGGATAATATTTTCTTCACAATGTAGGGGCCGCTCCAATTGGGCTTAAATTTTCCACTGGGGTCCCAAATGGGTTCTATTATCTCTTTGAGGACTAAATACCCCTCCCGGACACCGCAGTCCTTGACTCTCTTCTTGAATGATTGCGCTATTCGACGATGGTACCCCTATATGTGGTAAAGAGCTTTTAATCTTCTTTTATCTAGGAGGGCTAGCTCATCAAGACGGCTTTGGCACCAGTCTTCTTCACTAACTTTGCTTTTGAGCATGACGCATAGAGAGGGTATTTCCAGCTCCACAGGTAGGACTGTCTCCATGTCGTAGACCAGCGAGTAAGGGGTAGCCCCAATAGAAGTTCAAATTCAGGTTCGATAACCCTAGAGGACAAACAGGATCCGGTCGGCCCAATCCCTATAATTTTTGATCATCTTGCTGATGATGGCTTTGAGGTTCTTGTCGGCGGCTTCAACTGCACTATTAGTCTGAGGTCGGTAGGGAGAAGATTTGTGTCTCTGAATCTCGTTCTCGTGGATTACTTCTGTGACTTCTTATTCGAAATGCAACCCATTATCTGACACTAGCTCATACGGGACCCCATATCGAAAGATGATATTCTTCTTGAGGAATTTGGCCACTTTCTTGGCGTTCCACACTCCGTATGACTCAGCCTCGACCCATTTGGTGAAGTAATCGATGGCAACTAGGATGAACTCATGTCCGTTTGAAGCCTTTGGGGTAACCTTCCCTATGATGTCGACACCCCAGGTGGAGAACGGCCAGGGAGAGGTTATGTTGTATAATTCTCGCGGAGGGAGGTGTTGAAGATTGGAGAATTGTTGGCATTTGAGGCACCTCCGGACATAGGCGGTGAAGTTTTGTATCATGGTGGTCTAGTAGTAGTCCTGTCGGACGATCTTCTTGGTGATCATGTGACCCTTCATGTGGGGTCCGCATTCCCCGCTATGGATTTTCTGTATTATTTTCTCAATCTCGGCCCCTGCGATGCAGTGTAGATGAGTTCCATCGAAATTCCTCTTGAGTAGAGCCTTATAACAGATGATGTACTAGGCGGCCAGTCTTCGGAGGGTTGATTGATCTTTCTTGTTGGAACCCTTGGGATACCTACCATGTTTGAGGAGGCACCAGATATCATAGTACCAGCAATCAGCTAGTTCGGGATCTTCAGTGGAGACATGCTCAATATGGTAGCAATGGGTCGATTTATCATGCTTTTGAACTAGGAAGGGGACTATTGTTATTCCTTCGGGCATATCGACCATGGAGGCCAAGTTAGCGATAGCATCGGCTAGGTTATTCTTTGCTAGGGGTAGGTAATGGAAGGTGATATCTCAGAATCGGGATGCTAACTCTTCTAATTGGGCATGAAAGGGTTGGAGCTTTTCGTCTTTGACTTTCCATTTTCTGAGCACTTGATCGATGATAAAGTAAGAATCCCCGTAGACATCAAGGTATTGAATACCTATCTTGAGAGCAACTTTGAGGCCCATTGTGCATGCCTCGTATTCCGTCATGTTGTTGGTGCAAGGGAAATCCAATTTAATGGCGATGGGAGTGTGGGAGTCATCTGGGGCGATCAGAAGGATCCCAATGCCGTATCCCTTTTTGTTGGCAGCGCCATCAAATAACATTTTCCATCGAAGGCAGTCTTGAGTGGTGCAGAGGATATTTTCATCTCGGAATTCGAAGATATGGGCATCTTCTTCTTCTACAGGGTAGTCAGCGAGGTAGTCAGAGATGGCTCTTCCTTTAACAACATTCTGTGTGACGTATACGATATCGAACTCGGTCAGGAGCATCAACCATCGAACCATTCGACTGGATAAGGCAGATTTCTCAAGCCGGTATTTGATGGGGTTCATTCGGGATACAAGTTTGATGGGGAAGGCGAGCATGTAGTGTCGCAACTTTTTGGTGACCCAGACAAGTGCGACACATGCCTTTTCTAAAGTAGTGTAGTTGACCTCGTACCCGGCTAATTTGCGAATGGCATAATATATAGATCTTTATTTACGGGAGTCTTCAAGATATTGGGCTAGAAAAGCCCCAGCTAGAGTGTCGGTTATGGTTAGGTATAGGAGCAAAGGGAGACCAGACTGTGGTGGTGTGAGCACTAGAGGTTGGATTAGGTATTATTTGATTTGGTCAAAAGCTTCTTGGCAGGCCTCATTCCAAACCTTGGTTGAATCTTTTCGAAGGAGCTTGAAGATTGGTTCACAGATGGAGGTTAGCTAGCTGATGAACCGGTTGATATATTGTAATTTCCCAAGAAAACCTCTGACTTCTTTCTCTGTTCGGGGTGGTGGCATCTCAAGAATGGCCTTCAGCTTTGCAGGATCTGCTTCTATCCCCTTTTCGCTGACTATGAATCCCAAGAGTTTTCCCTTTGTAATGCCAAAGACACACTTTTATGGATTAATTCGCATATGATACCATCGCAGTCGTTCAAAGAACTTCCCAAGGGTGGGAACATGACCTTCTCTAGTTTTGGACTTGATAAGCATATCATCCACATAAACCTCGACCTCTTTGTGAATCAAATCGTGCAGGATGGTTATGGAATCCCTTTAGTAGGTAGCCCCAGCATTCTTGAGACCGAATGGCATAACGGTGTAGCAAAAGGTTCTAAATGGGGTGATGAATGTGGTTTGTTCTTCGTGGTTGGGGTGCATCTTGATTTGGTTGTATTTGTCAAACCCGTCGATGAACGACTTGAGAGCATGACTGGCTGTGTTGTCCATGATCATGTCGATTTTGGGTAGCGAATAATCATCCTTCGGAGAAGCTTTGTTTAAATCTCGGTAATCTACACACATTCGAACCTTTCCTCCTGATTTCGGTACAGGTACAATGTTAGCAAGACATGTGGGATATTCGATCACCCGAATGAAACCCACATTTAACTGTTTGACCACCTCTTCTTTGACCTTGAGCGACCAATCGGTGCGGAGTTTTCTCAATTTTTGTTTAACCGGCTTATAATCTGGGAGAGTGGGGATCTCGTGTTGAGCTATTTCAGGATCGATGCCGGGCATATCATCATAGGACCATGCTAAGATATATACGATCTCCTTCAGCAATTCTTCGAGTTGTGCGCTCTCATGCTCGTCAAGGGTGGCCCATATCCTAATCTCGCATAGTTGGATACTAGAATCGAGATTAATAACACCAGTCTCTTCTTCATTAACGTGAACACGGTTATGTTGTTTATTATTAACCTTATTTAGATTAGTTAAGAATTGTTCATTTGCAAAATCATCATCATCAAAAGTTCGAATATAATCTAAACAATTAATGTAAGGCACAGCAAGAAAATCAAAATCTTCATTTATTTCATTGATAGGAAAAACATCATTGAGTACCTCATCAAAAGAGGTCTCGATTACATTTGAGCAAGGATAGACAATATAAGAAGAAATAGGGTAAATATAGGGGTTAGGGGAGATTTCAAGAGGTAGAACTGGCGCAGCATGCCAGTTGTGGAGAGGAGTATCAGCAGCTTTAATCAGATGGGATGGGTCCATTAATGTAGTGCCTGAATCAACCATACAGAGTGCCAGCCTCAGCGTCTGTAAGTTGAAGGAATCTTCGGAATCACTTTCCTCAGTCTCTTCGGCATGTTTGATGAGAGATTGTATTTGGTGTGGGAAACTTTCGGCCCATGGGTAGCTGTCTTGGAAAAAGATCTCCATTCCAGGCTTCACCTTCTTGTCTATATGTGGTCATACCATGGTTCTGGCAAATCGCAAAAGGGGAAATCTTCGCCTTCTTTGATAAATCGTCCATTTAAGGAGTCTCCTGAGATAGTTCGGATGCTGTCTGCTCTACTCTTTGGTCGAGATTGGTGGATCATTATGAGCTCTTGATCTGATGGTTGATACCCCAAGCCGCAAGGAGGGAAAGCTTTCTTTAGTTAGATAGGCTCAAGTATCCCCTGCTGCCTTCGCCCTAGCCCCAATCCGGGCATGAAGTGCATGTTTCTGAACATCTGAATCACATTGACATTGCCGTGAGGGTCATATTCTGGACAAACCCTTTCTTTGTAATTGTCCCCTGTCGGGAGTAGGAGTGGCTTGACTCGGAATCCGGATAGGAGCATATCATTTGACCCGTGATGTATCTCAAGGATTGGATTGCTAGTGCTTACACCCCCGATATTTTCGTCGTCGCCCAAAATGGTGATGACTCGCCCGTCGGCGAAGAACTTTAATTTCTGATGGACTGAGGAAGACACACCCTTAATATTGTGGAGCCAGGGGCGTCCGAGCAACAGGTTGGAACAAGCTGGGATGTCTATGACTTGGAATTCGACGACAGGGTTTATAGGGCCAACCCCTATTGCAAGTTTTATGGACCCCATCACCTCGCGACGGGTATTATCGTAAGCATATACAACGGTGGAGGTTGGAGCGAGATCACTTTCTTTCAGGCCTAAACACTTGAAGGCTCTCAATGGGAAAACATTCAAGGCGGATCCATTATCGATAAGAGAGAGTGGCACGACCTTCCCCATGACTTCGACGGAGATGTTGAGTGCATGATTGTGATTCAGCCCAATTCTGGGGATTTCTTCTTCCGAGAATGATAGCATTCGGGTAGAGGTCAAGGATCCGACCAGATTTACCGCTTCTTCTGGTATGGTGGATGGAGGAACTATGGGTCCAGTGAGTAATTTGATTAAAGCATTTCTATGCAGCTGGGAAGACATGAAAAGCCCCCATAGAGTGATGTTAGCTTGGGTTTTCTTTAGTTGATCGGGGATCTTACTCTCCTCGATGGTCATCTCTAGAATAGAAAGGTTTTCAACTCCCTTCCCTTTGTCATTTGTTGGTAGTGAGCTTGGAACCTGGTAATGTCTCCCTGATCTGGTCATGTGATTTACTAAAGAAGGAAAGAACATGAATCCCATTTCCTCGTCAATCTCAGGTTGTTCTGCCACCTTATTTATTTCTCCGATGAGTTCTTCAAATGATATCATCCCACATATGTCAGCTATTGGGCCAGCTCTTCCCGAAGCTTGTTCATCACTCGAATATTTAAATTCCTCCCCCCATCCGGTGGTAACAATTCTGTCTTTCCATATAAAGTCAATGCATTCCACAATTTCAACGGCTTCTTCATACAGGTCCTCCCATTCTGTGGGGATATATGTGATTGAAGGGACCAAACGCCCTTGTAACTTCAAAGTGGTAAGTAACCTGGTGATACTACAAATGCTGTTTCTTTGCTCGAATAATTCTGCCATAGTCTGGAAAACATCATCTAGGTTGACTTCGTCGGTTGGTACCACCCATTTGTCTGAATCTCGGGCCCATTTCCGTGCCTCCAAGAATAGTGTGTTGAACTTCTGGCAATCGATGACCATCTGTGAGGGCAATTTCAGTCTGAACTCTAGGAGTTGGTTTAACACCTCTGACAATTCCATACCTCCATTTTTAGAACAGGTATGGACAACGATGCATGCTCTGGTAAGGAGTGAAAGTGCCTGATCAACGAGGCTAGTAGGCTGTAGGAGGAAATATGGGCAAGTTTGAAGAGGTTTAGGAGAGTATATGGGTGTGATTTGAGTTGAGGGATCGATATCTGGGTTTTCTTCTAAGAAGATGGCATTGGTGTGATTTGGAAGTGGATTGTGAATAGTGTTTGTCTTAGGATTGGCTGGTGGGGTGATGGTACCCCGATCAATGAGATCTTGGATTATGTTCCGGAGGTTAAAGCATTGGTCGGTGGTATGGCCGGCGGTTTGGTGAAAGGCACAGTGAGCATCGGTTTTGAAGTTTCTTGGGAGTGGATTTGGCAATGGACGTGGATCCAAGGGTTTGATGAGGTTTCGACTTAGTAGGGCTTGGTAAACTTTAGAGAGGGGAGCATGGAGCTCAGTATATTCCCTTCCGATGGGAGTAGGGAGGTTTTCTGGTGCCCATGATGTGGTTGGTTGAGAGATGTTGTTGATGGTCGAAACGGTAGCACTGGTAGGCTTGTCATACTTTCTAGGGGTGAATTGTCCAGACACCTTCTTTGGTTCAATCTCTGTTTTAATGAGGCTTTCCTCGATTTCCACTCTTGCCTTTCTGAGAGCTCGAAAGTGGGGATAATATTGTCCTCCCATCGTCGCTCGAACATGGGGCAAGTAATTATTCTTCACTTTGTTGACCTGTTCTTCCTCGGATGGCCGACTAGTCATGGTAGCTGCCTGCTCCCTCTACCGGGTTATGAAGTTACTGACTGATTCTCCAGGATTCTATTTGAGCAACTTTAAATCACGACTGGTGACCTCAAGCTCTTCGTTGTATTTGTACTCTGACATGAATTCTCTGGCTACATCCTCCCAGCGACGGATTCTGGATTCCTCAAGAGATAAAAATCATTGGAGGGCACTATCCTTCAAAGTTTGCTAAAATAATTGGGCCATCACCTCCTCATAAGCCCCTAGTAGAGTCATGGAACGATGATAACTTCGAAGATGAACAATTGGGGGTCCACTTCCTCCAAACTTCTCGATATTTGGCATCTTGAACTTCTCGGGTAACCTTGCTTTAGGATAAGGAGACATGTGGGTGTAGTCCATGTAATTCCCAGAGATCCTGACTTGGTCAAACTTTTTGGTGAGCATCCTAAGGTCCTCCTTGACTTTTTTCAACTCCTCCTCTTTTGGATCAGTGACCACAGGCAGGTTAGCTATAGGGTGGGCAATGTTTGGCATTGGAAGCTGGGCAGGTGGCGGCCCACTGGTAGAAGGGGCACGTGCAGCGTGCTGATATTCTTCCGGAACCTAGATAGGCTCGGGTGTACCCATAGCAGGAGGGAATAGGGCCTCGGGCTCTTGAGGAATAGGAACTTGGTTTCGTTGCATCTCTCGGACCTCAGTTTGGAGGTTGTCAATCTTGGACACGAGCTGAGCTAGGACTATCGTCAGATTCGGCTATATGACTGGTACTTGGTCTGTATTCTCCATGGAAGATGGTTGGATTTCAGACTCGGAAGAAGTAGTAGATGAACGGATGAAACTCCGTGGTGGATTGACTGAAGATCGAAGCCAGTAGGGAGCCAGGCCAGGGGCTTGCGATCGACCTGAGAAGGCGTAGGACGAGATTTATTTTTTGAGAAAAAAGAAAGAACTAATTTTGGATTCTTGATAAAGAAGGGAGAAATGTTTTTGGATTTTTGATAAAGAAGGGATAAATTTTTTTGGATTTTTTTTAGAAAGAAGGGAGAGATGTTTTTGGATTTTTTTGATAAAGAAGGGAGAAATGTTTCTGTATTTTTGATAAAGAAGGGAGAAATGTTTTTGGATTTTTTTGATAATGAAGAGAGAAATGTTTTTGGAGACGAAAGGGAGAAATATTTTTGGAGACGGAACTCAGCATGATTATTATGATTATTATGTTTTAACTTGTATTAAATTCTCCTAAATGCAATGCCGGACGGGACCCGAGCCTGGAAAAATGAGGGTCTTCAATATATGCAAAGCTACGGTTTAGACTTGTAACCAGGCTCACGGACAGGGTCCCATTTTAAAAATGCGTGAAAATTTGGGCGGCAGGCCGACCCAAAATTTTGACAGAGTTTCGGGTTGAAATCGGTAATCTAAAGTGCGTGTCCTAGGTATGACATCTATATGTGGGTATGCAGTTGGTTGGGTGAATCGACATGGGTTCCCCCCTTTGTCATGACTTCCACGATATATGTCTTGCTCTTGCGGGCAATCGGCACGTGTGGACAAGCCATTTGATATACCTGAGTGTACGTGAATTGCCTCACCATATACCTCGTGACGACGATACGTGTGAGAGCGAATTCGATATACTCGGCGTACGTGAACGAATTCCCTACGATATACCTCCAGTCATGACTTCAGTCAAGCGGTACGATGAGGGGGAACCGTTTGATATACGTCGAAGGTACTTGGCCAATGGAAGGTGAGAGTCATATCGCTTAGGCTAACTGCGACCTGCCGGACCAGCGCCCATCACGAAGGGACCCTCCAGTTACTGGGTAAATTTTGGTCAATATCAATGCTCTTTGGTGATGTTGCGTGAATCATGCATGATCCTCTTATTAGTATCTTATGATGAGAATGCCTTTTTTGATTAAGCCAAACAGGGAGAAAAGTACAAGTACCCCAAAAGGTACACCAAGTATGGATGGGTGATGCATGCAACATGGGGATATACATGTGATCCTAGGTGCACGTGGTGTGAAGTGTACATGGAGAATTTTCTACAAGTGTGTGAACATAAGCATAAGCATGGGATACATATGAGAAAGGGAAATATGCAGATATGGGAGGATACATAAGCAAATATAGCATTAATGTAAATAGAGTCAAGCCCACAAACACATATCCCCAGCAGAGTCGCCACTATAGCCATCTCCGATCCCTGTCACGGAGGAGAAGGATCCTTCGGGTCTCGCGCGTCCCTCTCGGGAGCGCTTCGGTCGACGTCGTTTGAGATGTGGTGTAAAAATGTAGAGAGATTCAGAGTCGCCAATCTATTTTACTCAAAACAGACAAAAGAAAAAAAAAGGGGAAGCCACCCCGAAGGATGGCTTCCAAAGACATACTGGTGCGTGCGAAACCAAGATGATTCGAGAAGGGTTCGGAGGCTTAGTTACGAAATGGGAAGGTGTTAGGCACCCATTCTGCCCTATCGGTCTCTCATGAATAGTTTCTATTTTCCTTTTGTTTCCCCCCGAGATATGTGTGCATATATATATATAGAATGGAGGTAGGAATCCTCGACTTATATCATAGAAGAGATAAAGTGAGTCATCCGTAGGAAGATATAAAAGTAATATTAGAAAAATAAGATTTACGCGATTACCCCTACGTTGACCGTTATAATGGAACGATAACGCGTAGGGAGCAATACGTTATTAAGGGCAAAGATGTAGAATATAAGGAAAATGGATTTAGAGAAGATAGAAAATGAGAGAAGAAGGTGAGAAAAAGGACTCGAGTCTCGGGTTTTACCCCGAGACGCCTACGTATCATATAAAGGCATCAAAGTCCACGTAGTTCGCATACAAAACGAGGGGTGGGGTTTATCCCATAAATCCAAATGAGGAATCTCTTATTTGTAAGTGTGTGTGTGTGTGTAGAAAAAGGTGTTTTAGTTGTGAGAAAAGTGTGGAAAAAGTGTGAGAATCCCTACTTGGAATTTATGAGCAAACCTTCTTTTTCTTGTTTTTTGGGTTTTATAAAAATAAAAGATGTGCAATAATACTAAATAAAAAGTATATTAGGATGTATGAAAAAGAACTAAATAAGAAAACAAGTTATGGGAATTTAAGAGAATTCAAGAGAGAGTTTGAGAAAGTTGAACCTTCTTGAAGATCTTGAGCTTGATCTTGAATGTTAGAGAGCAGCCCTTCCACTTAGATGATGATGGAGAGTGGCTAATTCACCAAGTTTGATGAAAAGGATGATGAGAAGTTGAAGTAAAAAGGGGATTTGGATGTTAAAATCACGCTGCCTTTGAGAGATGTTTATGGGTTTCGTTCAGAGAGATTTTTATCAGATCTGGGATCCTCTTGCAAATGCGGTAAAGGCCTCCTTTTATAGGCCCAGGTGGGTGCTATTCGACATAGACTTGTTAAATGTATTTAAAAGACACAAATACAATTGTTTAACTCCGATAGAAAATGATAACTGAAATCCTTTGGGCGACATGCCCTATGTAAGGCCTTCACCTTATTTGCAAGGGGATCCTGGATCTGATAAAAATCTCTCTGAACGTGCCCCATGGCGTCTCGTGGTAAAACCCGAGACTCGAGTATAAAAAGAGGTCGTTGGTCAGAATCGCGCACGGGGCATACCGTTGGAAAGATAATTCATAGACCTTTGAAAGTCTTTGGACCACTCCAGGGTTCAGGAGTTAACTTTGGGTCAAATATGGCTCGGAAGCATTTGTCGATCCATTGGACGGGGAGTCGCTCGGACCCAAACGAATCGTTCGTTCGCAATGTAAGTCCGAATCGTGCACGGGGTGGACCGTTGGAAAGGTTATGAGATGTAATTCGATATTACAAAGAGTTTGACCCGGTTTGGAAAGCTAACTTTGGTCAACTGGGCCTGGGAAACGCTCGGTGGCCTCCCGGAGTCAAACGGATCGTTCGTCCGCATGGAAAGTCAGAATCGTGCACGGGATGGACCGTTGGAAAGGGTATTCAGTTCCCTTTGAAGATTCATTAAGTCTCAGTCGAGACAAAGAGTTTGACTTTTGGTTCAAACTGAGCCGGGGAGTGCCCGATGGCCTTCAGGTTAGTACTCGGGACGTAACCTGGGTTTACAGTGATGAAGTGAGGTACTAGGGACCTAAGGAGAGTTAAGGGGTAATAGAATGGGGTGTCTATATAGGGAACACGATTGAATTTAGCATATGCAATAAGCCGTTAAACCCCTAGGTTACCCTAGTGGACGAGTGTCATCGCGTGAGAGTTTTCAGGGATGAAACCTACAAACATCATATGGTTTCCTTAAAATATGCCCAAACCAGCATGTGAAAAGCCCAATAAAAGCGAAAAAGATTTCATATGCATTATTAGAAAAGTGAATGAATCTCACACAAAAGTTCGAATCATTAACATTATACAATGCACCTCATAGAATTGAAACCTTAAAATGTGGGAGGGGCATGTGATTTGGCAAAAACTTATGTAAACCGGATAAACATTAAAGAAAGCATATATTCAATCCTCACGGGTATTACACTCATCAAATGAAATTCACTTGAAACAGGGAGGTAACACACAGAACATGCGGGCTAAAGAGTGAATGTAAATGGAAAATAGGTCGCGCACATGTCACAAAAGAAAAACGCTATATATAAACTGGAAAATGTAAGCTCGATGAAAGGATACCGCACACTAAAAGAGGCAAAATGCGTTTCCACATATTATCACAACTATTATGACTTTTAAATTACATCAACCAAAGATCACATAATACTTGTATAGGGTTATAATGTAGGTATGGCTAAGGTGTGAAACGAAGGAATGTATGTACGGATTCAAAGTGTTCGGAATGAAAACTCGATATAATGGGAAGATGCGGGCAATATCAAATTTGGAAAACAAGTTCCAAAAAGGCGTTAGATATATCATCGGGGAGAGTAATCAAAGCTTATTGAACTATATACACAACATTTACAACTTTCTCTTTTCTTTCTTTTCTTTTCTTTTCCTTTTTTGCTTTCTCTTTTTCACTACTTTTTCTTTACTTTACTTTTCACACTCTCATATGCCTAAATTGCAACCGACATCGTAACAACATCATTCAATCCCAAGTAACATTTCAAACAAAGGTATGGAAAGTGTATGTATGGGCTAAAAATCCAATTCATAGTTGTTTATGGAATTTGGGTTATGAAACGAAAGGCTATATTTAGTCTCAAAGGGGTTGACGAGAGGAAACATATAAGGGTGAGGTCACGGTCAATATGAGTGATATAACAAAGAGGGTCTATGATCATTTCACAAAGTTTATGCAATTCTAGAGTCAAAACAATATATGAAAATCATGCTCAAGTAACACATTTCAAGTATGAACTCAATTAATGAACGGTCAAATGAAAGAATAGTGAGATTACCAACGAATTCAACGTTTTCAAAGAGGAAATAATAGTGTATAACACTCACAAACGACGAAAGGTACAAAGCTTACTCGGTGTAAGTATATACAATGCAATAAAAGATTACCGAGTCATAAAAATCTTAAACCAAATCAATATAACAAGAAAAGTGCACGTGCTCATGGGATTAAAGTTTAATTCATGAAGTTATTCATAATATCAATAATCGAGACTAAAGTCTAATAACTTCTAAAATCGGGAACATGCATCATTGGGTTGTCTACTGGATCGGGCAATTATTGAAATTTATCATCGGAAACAAAGGCAAAATGCCCAAAAAGGAGAAAAAAGAAAGAAACTCTTTTTGAAATTTTTAATTTTTTCAAGAAAAGCCTACTAAGTAACTACCATGTAGTAACTAACATGTGAGCAAAAACATGGACTAAAATATGAAATGGATAGAATATCCCACACCCCCTAACTTAAAACTTGACATTGTCCTCAATGTAAATTAAAAACCAAGTCAAAGATAGGAAAATATCAATATTACCCAAAAGTGGAGCGATCCCCATAAGAACAAGTCCAAAGAATCTACTAAACAAGTTAGTACCGAGCATAGCAAAAACAAATAACTAAAAGTTAACTAAGTACATAGACTAAATTAAAAAGAAAGAAAGAATAAAAAGCTAACTATATACAACCTACTATTTAGACTCCACACTAACTGTACACTAGAAGTCTAAATAGGTGAGGGTCCACCATAAAAACGATTTGACTTTGGGGATAACCGATGTACCCTCACATACAAGCATGCCCTCCGAAAAATATGGATTCCGTTTTAACAACAGAAGTCATGTGTAAGGCGGAAGAAATGAACCATCGCCAATTAAAAGTTTTGGTGGGACGATGGGGGGTTTGGATTGAACGAGTGATAAAAATAAGTGGGGACCGAGAAAAGCTAAAAATCCTCCCAAAGATTTTGAAGTTAGAATGGGATGTGGCTTACACAAAGGCAAAGATGCGATCGTGGATGGCGACTCGAGCAAGTACTCCTCATCGGCGATAGGGTTTAAAACATTAAAGTTTGAAACCGAGTCATCGGGTACTTGTTCTGGTGTGATAGTAGAGAATGAAGATGGGGATGAAAGAAATTTAAACTCATGACATGAATCATCATCGCATGAAGTTGGAATTTCAAAGGAAATAATATCATTTTCAATGAAATGTTCTTCTTTGGGGGCCAAAGAAGAAATCATTTCATTGCAAATAGATATTAAGTCATTATCATCCTCACTTTCAATATCTATTATGCAATGGGAAAAGTCAAGAATGGCTTGTTCCAAAGTAGGCACAAGTTCCTCATTTGGTTCAAAACATTCCTCGACCTTGAAAGTCTCGGAAGCAAAATCGTCGTCGGACTCAAATAATAAATCCAACTCATATTCCCACGAATGATTTTCTTCCCGATAACGAGTTTCAATTTTCTCATTTTCATACATACGCAAACCCTCACCGAATGTCATAGGTCGAGGTGCGGATGAATGAAAATGGGAACTTTGAAAATTACCATCGGACTTAAACGAAAACTCATTTAATATAGGAATTTTGAAAACTATTCGAATTAGTTTCAAAATTCCTATTATAAGGAGGTAAAGGCCCAAAATCATTATCATCATCATCAAATTCCAATAACCTAAATTTTGACTTTCGTTATACTCGCCCAAAGTCTTATTCGAATTTGAAATTCTTTGGGATTCTAGGTATTCACCAAAAGTCATAGGTTTGAGAGAATTTTGAGAATTATAACAATGATTACAGAAAGAATTGGAATAAGACATGCTTACCCCAAAAAATGGCTCAAGTGGCGGATTCCACAAAGTAGGTGCGCGCGGAAAAATTCGAGCGTTTCTAAGTGCTCAAATGTGAAAGTCCTGCAAAATATTAGCAAATAATACAAATAGAAAGAAAATGCTATTAAATACTAAATCAAATAAAGTCTAAAACAAACTAGTCCCCGGCAACGGCGCCATTTTGATCAACTTGTGAAAATTAACGCGTGTCAAACGCCGATCGTTGTTTTCTATCTAAGGCCCTCCATAGAACGGTAAGCTTGTAACAACCTAGGGAAAACCACTACACGTCCCTCCATGGTGTCAAACATGGAAAACCATCTCTGCCCTGTATCCTCGACTAACATATTGTCCACTACCCTCCTCCACAGGCATTTCATGTAATCCCCAGAAACTTGACCAACCCTGCCAATAGATTGGGAAGGACATGTTGATGATCGAAGACTCTCCCATAAAGAACCCAGTCGCATGCGCATGCCTTCCGTCAAATCCTCCACATGAAAGAAGTCCAGAATATGGGAAGGCACAATCTATTCCCATCCAACTTGATGCAGGAGCTGACAAGGAAAATAGAAAGAATTCTAATAGAGACCAACTAAATGAACATACTGGTATTCCCCCAATTCTAGAATGGGCTGCAACTCCCCCCCCCCCACCAGCGTACTAATGAGCGTAGACATCAAGCCTCGTGCTCTATAAACCAGTTGACCCAATTCTTGATGTTCGAGCCAAAGGTGATGAAATAATTTGTAAAGAAATTTGGCACAACATCCAAGAGATATTCAGGAGGGATCACCAAAAGGAATTTCTTAGACAGCCACATGAACATCATGACCGAGCTTCCTCTCAGAAAATCAGAACATCCTTCTCGCTAACTATCTAGATTGTTAAGGTTTTCTTCCAGTATCACCGCTGTAGGATTGTGATGATATAACATCCACGCTGTAGTGGAAGCAATTTAAGGGTCCACCAATAGATCCCCAATCACCAATAATAACTTTGAAGTTAAGCCAAGGGTGATGGCTCCAATGTAGACCACATCTTTAATATCCCACAGACGCACGGAATACAGCACAACCGGTTAGAAGATCATTCCTCCAGTAACCAACGACTGATCCACAGAGGGTAAGATATGGAGAGATTTGACTAGCAGTTCCCTATGAGACTGAGAGAATTTTGACATGGCCACTGCCACATTGGGATTTATCCCCAACATAATAGAAAACTCCTCGTAAATTAGGCAGACTTTGTCGAAGACAAAATAAGAAACATGATCCTTGGGGTATTAAAATTGTACCGCCATCATCAGCATGTTCCACTCAATGGGCCTGTTGCACCACAAGGAAACTCGACGCAGGTTAAAGGCATCATAGTCTACATTGTACAAACATATATCCTCTAAATTCTTGAGGTAAGAGGAAAATTCAACGCTTATGGGAAGAGAGATTTTGGAAGAAATAAAATACAAGAAAAAACAAGCTAGATAAGGAAAATGTGGATGGGCGAAGAAAAACTATCCACCATTACCCCTTTTTATACTTGAAAATTTTGGCTAATGATAAGGATCTCGCAAAATTCGGATGAAACCCTACCCCATCAAGGACAAAGTAGCTGAGGAAAGTGAAATCAACGCCTTGGGTTCATTTAACTGGGTCGACCTGCCGATAAGTAGGATAAGCGGTATGTCAATCGGCATCCCCCCATTTTTAGAAATTTCCATTTCGCCTTTTTTGTCAAAAAAAAACTCAATTTTTATTCAAAAATTTCCTCTCCTTATATTTTAAATCTTCCTATTTTAAAATAAAATCTCTTTTAAGTAATTCTAATCCTTTTTACGTTCTCAACAAACAAAATAAAAAGTGCATACAGATTAAATCATTTAAAGCAAAGATAATTAACTAATAAAACCCCATTCATTTCATATATATATATATATATATATATATATATATATATATATATATATATATTATAAGAGGGTAGTTTAGATTAGATGGAGACGTAACCCCTTTCGAGTACAGTAATGATAAATTAACTAGCAAAACTATTGATTAACTACAGGACACACAAGCACAACTTAGTGAAGATAAACTCAGTTAAAACTCACAAATCTCTCATGTATAACTCAATAAGATGATATCAAACTCAGAGGTAACTCATTTAGAGGGAGAGAGAAGTAAGAACCCTAGATACACCTTGGTAAGCATCCAAACACACCAAACACCCTTAAGAATCTCTGTCAAGTATTAAAAGCTTCGTAATAAATGAAAATGGTGGGTGAATAAACTCTCTGGTTTGTAATAACCTCTCTCTGATGTATATTCTTTCTAGTAATAACTTCTGAACTCTCAAAAGAACATTTTTCTCCCCAGAGGTGGTTGGGGTCCCTAAATAGCCCCCCTGCACCACCCCTGAGGCAACTCAGTCATTAATGCCGGTGAAAGACATCCATTTAACTTTATGTCACAAACATTAAATACCTGATGCACTAGTTATCTCCACGTCATAAACATTAAATGCCAAGATATGCCTGTTGCCTAACCACTGTGTGTCAGGTGGCTATCGTCACAGAGGTGGTTCACAAACTATCTGACAGCTCCAAATACCACGATAGCTTACTCAAGGGCAGATTTAACATCCCCTATAGTAGATGTGACATTAAGTAGAGGGTTTTTTGGTTCACAACTCAACGCCCGATGGAACTCCATGCTGCTTCGCCCAGGGTTCCACGGTCAGGGTCCTTCGATATTTTACCAGGTGTATCTAAGGTGGTCAGGACAAGCCCCAACGGCGCCTCAATTCTCAGTCCTCCAAACCATGTCCCTCCAAAGTTCCCATTGTGAGGTCGTTTGATAGAGCATGAAATCTCTCCCAGGCCCTGCCAAGCTTGGTCTTTCGCAAGTACCGTTCGACCTCATACAAAATCCTTATTCTCAATACATCATTACAATCATTATAGCTCATAGTCAATACAAGCAAAAGATACAATATGACTAAGTAACACAACAAGCTAAAATATGAGTTGTCATGCTGAGGTGCCACCCTTGAGATGCCTTGATGAGTTGCCATGTTGACGTTCCATGCTCGAGCAGCCTTGCTGAGTTGTCATGCTGAGCTGCCACGCTGCCTTGACCCCAGACACTGTTGTAAATGGGGGATTATCCATAATCTCAGGATTACCTTCAAAACCCATCTATATATATATATATATATATATATATATATATATATATATATATATCTGTGTGTGTGTGTTGCCATTATTACATTTCTTTGCAGAAAATTGAAACAAAGAAAAACAACGGGACTCAGCACAATCCCCCGAAAACTTTATCTCTCTTACTTATCTCTCTCGCTTTCTCTTTCTCCATCCCTAGGATCCCACGTCCTTGCGATGTGCACACTTTCCCCAGTTACGAGTTAAGGAGCCTCCGTTACCCGATGTAGATCCCTCCTCAGGCGAGGCAAATTTCTCAAAATAACAAGGAATCAGAATTGAATCTCGAATATGAGCTATCATGGAATCCACCCAATCTTGGATATCCATCAGCCAGGTAGTCGACACCCGGACATGCTACAAGTAAAACAAAAAGAACGAATCAGTTAGTGTGAGGTAAAGAAGAAATCAGGAAAATAAAAGGCAAACTTATACCTCTAGATGGAGAACATCCTCAGTCAGCATCAACACATCCGGATCCATCACATTGGGGCAATGAATCATACTAACCGATCCTCCCCCAGCCAGTCTCATATTGTAAGAAGGAGGAACAAGCCGCAAAAACATAACCTGTGACATCACCACCGTTACTGACGTTGATGTGCCACTAGCATTATGGGTGGACCCCACTCGCTGACTCGTACCCCTACCTGAAGCCATAGGACACGGAGGCATATTCACCACGTTATAGATGCATGATGGTATCATCCAACTCATCACGAAATCGATATAGTCGTACATTGCCACCGTGTTTGTGTATAAAGAATAGGGATCGTCGATCTTCGCCACCACTCGTCCATCCTCCGACATCTCCCGCATCTGCCTCATATATCTCGGGGGCATCATCGATGGGACCGTCACCTCATTCTCCCCAATATGCCTGACTACTCTCTCCCTCAGGTACTAGGAGTAGCCAAACTCATGCGCCAATAGCCAGCGTATCTGCACATTCCCACTGGTCACCCTCGTATGTTGGATGGTCGTCCCCCATGGATAGAATATCACCAACAATTTGCCAAGATAAAGTCAATACTTGCACAAAGGAAATGCTAAAAAACTCAAAAAATAAAAAAAGAGTTAAACCGGTCGCTCGTCAAGTCCTTTAAGACAAGGCACACTGCCGCCAAGGAAAGATATCACCCCGACTACCTGTGGGACTTCTGCCACCGTTACATCTAATAGAAGCCCCCCACTGGCTCATCCTATTAACCAATCAAACGAGCATTAAGGACAATCAGCTGGTAGAACCACATCTACAAAAGGACGAGGGTCAATAATTAGAAGAAAACAATCAGGAATCAAAGAGGAAATGAAGGAAAATGCATAAAGGAAAAATGCAAAAAGGGAAAATACCTCCAAAAGATGCGTGGCCCTAGTAAAAGTCTATCGGCACCACCAGCTGAAAGCATCCCAAAGATGAATAAAGGGTCGCCAAAATTAGGCTCTCCCAGTTAAAGAGAGGTATATTAAAAAATACACTCAAGTATGGTAAAAAAACACAGGTAGCAGCTACCAAAAATCCTCCCAGTAGTAAAAGAATGAATAAATGGGCCATTTTTCGAACCTGCATCCAGTCGGTCTTCTGACTCAGCAAAACCTCTTGAATAAGAGATATACGAATTGAGTCCCCTGAGACTATCTGCCCAACATCGCCTAACGCCGCCTCCACCACCACCGGCGTCACCCTCAGCATGCGATCCACCTCTATCTGGGTCCCCTCACAATCTATCACCAGTAGCTGTTGTACGTCAATAGGGTCACTGTTAAACCATCTCTCTCACAGAGCACATAGAATAGCCGTCTAGCGAGGCTTCTCATCCAACATAGATGCCAGACTACCAAGATCTACTGAATAAACCATCTAACGCACCATTGCAGGGAGGTTCTACTGTACATATCTAAACCCCATCATCCCCAGGAGCGAAGACTCGTCACAGCAATATAGGTTTGTCAAAATAAAAAAAGAAAATATTTTGTCAAAATTTGAAGAAACAAGAGACCCCAAAAAATGAATGCCAAAAGTCATGCAGTACTTGCATAACCATCAGGGTTCCTCACCCTGGACAATTGATGGTGCATAGGCTCATCCAAAAGAGTCTTATGATTGGCGACAGACTCAAACATATCAAAGGTATTCTCGTTGCCAACGCTAAAGGCACCCTGGCCCACCACTCCAAGTGTGCCCAATCGTCAACACCTAGCCACGCCATGTGGATCTCATCGCTAAAAAATTCCACCATTTTCTAAACTTTAAATGAAGAAGGAACGCATGAAGAATCACAAAAGAGAGAATCAAAAGATAAGAAAGCTTTAAGATATGAAAAATGAAGAGAACTCGACCCTTTTTATATAAAGGCTAATGGGTATGCCGATCAGCAGTACCCTGACACCCGCCGATCATCACTATCCCTTACCCATCCCTAAGCGGTCCAAAAGACCATGACACTGCCATTTGGAAACCTCAGTAACCTACCGGTTAGTAACCTACCAGTCAATAACTTGCCAGTCAGTAACCCTCTGAAATTTCGTACAAAAGATCCCTCCAAAAATGCTAGAAAATTCCAAAAAATTCTTGAAAAAATTCTAAAATTTCCAAATAAATATTGGAACCTTTCTTCACCAAGAAAATCATTTTTCAGGTTCCATAAATCCCCAGTCGAATTAATACCACGTGTTACAACGAGCCTAAAACTCTAAAAATTAGTGCTCTCGCAAAGCCCACTACAACTTCCCAGTAAAATCTCGAAAAACTTCATCTTTAGCAGAAATCAAGTGCCCCCTCAACAAACCTACCCATTTCCCCAGTAGGAACTCCCGAATTAAAAATTTTCCCAAAAAAATTCCAAATTTCTCGAAGAAGAGTTTGAAGCCTTAACCGAGCATATCTCCCTAGCAACACATTTCCCTAGTAGTATCCCAAAGACTCAAATTATCAATTAGACTTAGATTTTCATCTCTCCTCAAAAGGATATAATCCGCAGACAAATGTCTCTTCCCCAATAAAGTCTACAAAATTCAAGATTCCTCAAAAGAGTTATCCCTACTTAAGGTCCTCAAAATTGACCTCGACCATTAGAATTGGTCACTCCTTACTTAAGGTTCTCAAAATTGACCTCGACCCTCAGAATTGGTCGCTCCCACTTTAAGGTCCTAAAAATTGACCTCGGCCATCTGAATTGGTCGCTCCTAGTTAAGGTTCTCAAAATTGACCTTGACCCTCAGAATTGGGCGCTCCCACTTAAAGATCCTAAGAATTGACCTCGACCCTCAGAATTGGTCGCTCGCACTTTAAGGTCCTTATAATTGACCTTGACCATCAAAATTGGTCGCTCCTTAATTAAGGTCCTCAAAATTGACCTTGGCCCTCAGAATTTGTCGCTCCCGTCTTAGGTCCTCAGAATTAATTTCAACCCTCAGAATTGGTGACTCCTAACTTAAGGTCGATAGAATTGACCTCGACCCTCAGAATTGGTCGCTCCAACTTAAGGTCCTTAGAATTGACTTTGACCCATAGAATTGGTTGCTCTCCAATTAAGGTCCTCATAATTGACCTCAACCATTAGAATTTGTCGCTTCCACTTAAAGTCCGCAGAATTGACCTCGACCCAGATAATTGGTCGCTCCCACCTTTAGGTCCTCATAATTGACTTCGACCCTCATAATCAATCATCCCCATCATTACTTTAGGTCCTCAAAATAGGCCTCGACCCTCTGAAATTGGTTATTCTCATCCTTTTTTGTCCTTAGAATCAACCTTATTCCCAAAACATCATGTGGGGCCTATTCGATGGATTTCATTTGTTCCAAGCTCTCCCATAAAGGGTATCTAAAGACACAACATTATAGGACCCCCTAAATCTCTTCTTAGGTCCCTAGCACCTGCACCTTTCACTATAAGCCCTAGATCATACTCCTAGTACCGAGCCAGAGGCCATCAAGCACTCTCGGACCCCGTTTAATTCTGGTAAACTCTATCATTAGAGAAAAAACTCTATGAATCTTGGAATGGCTCTGAATCCAATTTCCAATGGTCCACCCCATGTATGAATCGGCATAACGGTTCAGACGAACGATCCATTTTTTCTCCAAAAATCGATCTCAAGGCCACTAGGTGCTCCCGAGCCTCGATTTGACTCAAATAAACTTCATCATCAGAGATAAAGCACAATGAATATTTGAAGGGACCTCAAACCCCTTTTCAAAGGTCTCACCCGTGTTTGAAATGGCATAACCATTCGGAGGAACGATCCATTTTCCCCCAAAAATTCATCCAGAGGCCATCGAGCACTCTCGGGCTCCGTTTAATCGAGGTAAACTCTTTTTCTAGAATGAAAATGAATGAATCTTTGAGGGTCACTGAATACACTTTCCAATGGTCCACCCCATTCACGAATGAGCCTTATGGTATAGACGAACGACCTATTTTACTTTTAAAGTTTATCGGGCACATTTAGGCCCTGGTTGACCAAAGTCAACTCTCTAAAATTGAGAGAATCTATTTGGAACATCAAAGTAACTCATATAACATTTCCAGTGTTCTACATCGTTAGCGATTCTGACTTAGGATTTGGACAAATGATCCATTACCGTCCGATAATCTTCCATCTAAAGGACCGACAGGCGCTTACGAGCACCGTTTGACCAAAAGTCAGCTCCCGAACAAAGGACTCTTAAAGGGATCTGAATTACCTTTATAAATACATGCCTCATTCATAATTTGGATTTACAAATTGCATTCTATGACCCTTTTTAAGGAAAAAAAACTACACGAGACTACAAATTGGTAGGTCAAGTTCCCTGTCAATCGACAGTGTATCCAAGGTCACCTATCAATTGGCATGGATGGGGGTATGATGATCGACAATCCCCCTACCTTATAAAAGGAGGGAATGATCTCACTCTTAAGTCACACCTCAGATCCATCAACATCAGTGATCTCAGTAACATTCTCTTGCAATCAGCTAAGTCTCCTTATGTGAAATTCCTTTTTATCTTTCATTCCCATCATTTTCATACTCAATTTGTCAAAATATCCTTCTCTCTCATCCAACATTCATCCTAATATTCAAGGGATCCCATAAAGGATCAAGATCAAGCCCTAATTCTCCAAAGAAGGTCCAAATATCCCTTTATCTCTTTAAATTTCTTTATTTTCGCATTAATAACATACATTTTTAATCTAGGTTTTATTTAAGTCATACACACTAACATCTCATCCTTTATTAGTTATATTGCATATAATTTATTTTCTATAAAAAATAAAGAAAAATAGGATTACACATATAAATTCCTATGGAATTCTTCATCATATTTTCTCAAAAGTAAAAATATATTTTCTACACACAGTCATATAATAAACTCCTGTTTAAATTTATGGGATAAACCAAACCCTTGTGTCGCATGCAAACTATGTGGACTTTGATGCCTTTATAGGCTATGTAGGCATTTTGGGCTAAAGCCCGAGACTCGAGTCCAATTTTCTAATTTTCCTATTTTCACATTTTTATCCTTTTTATTTTTTCTATATATCACACTCTGATTCATATTCGTATTTTATCTAACAAATATTATCGTCTCATTGTGACGATCAATATCTCAATAAGTGCGCACATCATAGTTTCTAATGATTATTTTGGGAACATTCCTTTGGACGACCTCACTCTATCTTTTCTGTGATATGAGTCGAGCGATTCTGATCTCCATTTATATATACACCCACATACACTTCATGGAGAAATTATGGAAAATAAAAACATAATCCTATGAGAGACCGATAGGGAAATATGGGTTCCTAACACCTTCCTTATTCGTAAATTATCCCTTGAACCTCTGAACTATTGGTTTCGTAACCATCAGTTTGTCTTTGATGCCACTCTCTCAAGGTAGTGACATGTTCTTTTTCCTGTTTAGTGTAAAATAGGTTGTAGACTCCATCTTTTTACATCACCCCACATCGACGATGATCGAGTCACTCGTAGATAACGAGAACGAGACCTATCCCCCTTTGAGAGCGCTTGAGAGTTGGGAACCCCGAGACGAGAAATGGAAAGATACCAAAGGATAGATGGCCACAATGTGTTATAATTGGAGGACTATGGCGGCTTGTCAGAGCCCCGGGCAATGAAAATATACTTAAAACCTTCGCAGTCGTGGTACCAGTATTAGGCATATCAGTTCTCAGGAATGTGTTTGTGAATCGAGTCATTCCAAAACTTTTCTAGAACCAAAGTCTAAAATTAGAATACTCTTCACCACTTCTCTGAGCGACCATTCCCATATCGAACGGAGATATCCATGAATATTTATTTTCCTAGAATACTTGTTATACAACTACCTCTCATTATGTATTTTAAACACAACTATGCAGTCCAACTCTAAATGAAAATGCTATATAAGGAATAGGCTCCATAAATACCATAATATTGTATATTGTATACCTAGTATCCTATTGTCTTCACCCATAAATATGCCTCGTTAGTTGAAACAGTGTTAGCTTTGTTCCCAAGATATCTTGTAAAACTGATATTCACTCATGAGTCCAAGCCTTGTAATACCTCTCTTAGTTTATTATCTATTAGAGATGTCTCCATCCCTAGTCCAAACCCCCTATCTTATTCAAATTGGTCATCTTTATCACTTCCGAGCATCCCAAGGCCCTACGACACCTTCAGGGTTTTATCTATGCTAATAAGAGATATATAGATCTCTGTAAGTGACTTTGGGTCCACTCTAATCCTAAATACCCCCATTCATTCCTGTACCTAGAGGTAGTAAGGGATATCCAACATACCATTCCTTATACTTGTTAACCAACTCGAACGTTTAACAACACTTTTGAGTTAGTGATAGCCCAATAATCATAATAATATGTATATATATTGGTGCCTTTAGATCCACTCACATCCTTAACCTCCCTCAAAGCTACTCTCTAGCTCATGGATAGATTCTTCCCCTCTCAATCCAATTTTTCACACTTGCACACACATCACGTTGGAAGCTTTCGACGCGGATCATCGTAAAAACCAAATAATATAGGCTTTGATCTCGTGGCTACACGAGAACGTAGATGCGATACCTAGTTCTTCTTATGATGATAAGCCTAAAAAATATCTGTCTTGATATATTATCCCCATAGAGATGAACTTATACATCATATTATTTATTATCCCTCTCCCACACCTTGAATGAGATATCAAACTATCTCCAAGTCTCGAAAATATTTCTGTTGATATATTGTCCCAATTAATATGCACCCATCTCTTTTATTATTTCTTATACCTCCACCACACCTTGAACGAGATATTAAACTACCTCAGAGACTATACCTATCTCTTATACACTTATAAAACAAGCGTGAAAACATGTAACCAACACATTAACGACCTCCCTTTACATAAGTTGAGATTTTTCGCACTCATACTTACATACACATTAATGACCACTTTTTATGCGAGTACATATTCATACACAAGCACCCTTGTTCATCCACACCGATTCAGTGACGTATTCATGCCTCCTACTAAAATTTTGATTTTATTCCTAAGCATCTATCTACATTTTAAGAAATTATCAAACTAATGTCTCTCGGCATGTTCTAAAATAGTCTAAAAAATAGTCATCAATGTAAAAAGAGAAATTAAGTATATAGATAGTGAAGCATAAAGAACAAGTGGGTGCCTAATACCTTCCCCACTCCTTACTTGGTTCCCAAACCCATGCATAGAATCTTTAGATTATTCGTAGGCCTAAAACTGACTTCGAATTAGCCCAAAAGGGATAGTTTGAACCATTTCATTTGTTATTATATAAAGCTAACTGGTGACTATAAACAATAAAAAACTCACCGCAGAAAAAATTCGGTGTAGGCTTAAACAGGGGCGTGCAAACCAACCCCAAAACTAGATATGGTGTTGAACAACTTCTAGGGGAAATCATCAACAACTTAAAACTCACCTCAGGAGTAAACGAAGGACTGAGAGACAAACACTCTCACATCCCCTCGGGGATCACATCAATATGTACGCGATGATGTTGCATCCCGCTCTCCCCCTCGAACATAACTTCTCGGGGACCATAACACCACAATAACCCCCAACAATATTAGGATTTTTGAAGCCTTTAGAAGTTGAGGCTTGGGTTAGAGACACATAATCTATTTTAGGGTGATCAAGGTGCACATAAGGTAATTTTGGCTACTTTCATATTAAAAGGATAAGGTAAATATTAGCGGGAGTTTTTCAAAAATTTATTGCTTATTAAATCTTTATTGTAATACCCCGTATCTTTTGTGATATTTATTTATGGGATTAATTTAATTAAATGTGTATTAATTGGAAATTAATCCGGATTAAAATACTAGCGAGATGCGAGTTGGTATTTGATTTTTATGAGTATATATGAGTATATATGAATATTGAATTATCAAATTGTCGTGAGGTTGATATACGGCAATTCGGGAAAATTTATTGAGACGCGTGTGACAGTCGCGTCAGGAATATATTTATTTTAATTAAAAAGTGAATTTTATATTATATTAACCGTATGGTCATTTTGAGTGAGCCAACGCGTCCAGAAGGGTCGAAATAGTCAGAAAACACTAGCCGGGGGTTTAGTTTGGGTCCCGGGGCATTTTTAGGCCATACCGGCAACGTATAAGGGTAGTTTGGTAATTTTGGAATTTTGGGAATTAAAACCTACGAAAATTAGGAATTAAAATCTGACTTAACCTTTTCCCACTAAACCCACTAACTACACCTTATGACCTAATGGGCTACGGGGTTATTAGAATTAGTTCCAAGAGTTTCCTAAGGCAAACCCCAGCCACCATTGTCACCTTGGAGAAGAAGAGCTTGTAGAGAGAGAGAGAGAGAACAATTCAATCTTCAACATCAAATTCATAGATATATCAGAGGCAAGTGGTTTAATTACGTTAATTTCATTGAATGTTTCTTCCATGCTTAGACATTTCTGAAAATTTCATTATTTTTGGGAGATTGATGAAAACCCATTAAATTGGAATTAGATACTTACATTTTGATGAGGAATCGCATGTAGAATTGTATTTAGGTGATTATTCTGATGATAATATATCTTATATGAAACAAAAACGGATTTAATTATGACCATTGAGGATCTTACAAATTTCTAGGGTTCATGTTCTTGAGATTGGGGAAAAATGTAGAGACTTGATAATTGGGTGATGATTAGGATGAATTAACCACATAAACATGTTATTATATGACCTAAGTATGTTTAGGAATGATTATAAACCTTGAACAATTGTTGGATTGATGTTTGAATGTGATTAGAGGTGAAGAAAAGTTGGAAAAACGAATTTGGGAAAATCTGGGCTTGAAACTGGCCTCTCGTTAGAAGACCTGCCCAGGTCGTTCGAACGAGCTCGTTCGAACGAGCTTCTAACGAGTTGAAAGTTTGACTTCTAACGATAGGGATGTTGGTTCGATGACTTTCGTTCGAACGAGATCTCGTTAGAAGGCCCACTTCGTTCGAACGAACTCTCGTTCGAACAGCCTCGTTCGAACGAGACTTCTAACGAGCTGACAGTTTAGGCTTTTTGGCCTGTTTTGATTTCGCATGTCCCGTAACCTTGTTTAATTGTAGAGATACCATTCCCTTGATGATAAATTGATATAGTTGGGACATTTGGGATATATTGAGGAATGAAACCTAGAAGTGCAATTCGAATGGAATGGAAATTGTGGAATAGGACGTGAGTGACTATTACGATGCGAGAATTATTAACGGCTTAAATAATTGAATTAACCGGGAACTTATGAATTGTGCAACATTATAAGTCGGTACGAGAATAAGAAGTGTACCACAAATAAATATGGTAATAGCTAAGATGTGTGCATTCTTAGTATATATGATTTGATGTGTATGACATACCTACCATACTTGCTATCACGGGAGGTTCACGTTCTCTTAGGGACCTATAATCCTTGTGTTGCCCGGATTTAGATTGGTACCTCGAGAACATAGGTCAGAGAAGGACTTATTGGGATGTTAATAAGTCTGCTGATCGTGGGAGCGTAGGTATGTGCGTGACCCATGTGATGTGACTATGTTCGCCTCCATTGTTTGTGAATTGCTATTATCTAAGAACGATTCCTGAGAGATTCGGAATGCGTGATCCTTATGTACGTGATGTACCGGGATGGATAGCAGAGTATGTGTGCACCGCAACTTAGTCTCGGGTGCTTGTATTGTATATTTATGGCGTGGCTAATATACACTTAAATTAATGAGAGCTTTCATGTTGGTATTGTGAGTATAAATATAGAAACGCTTTGAGTAACTATAAAGGGGTAATCTATAATGAATTGTATTGCTAATAATTGAGAATCCAAGTTTAAGTAAAGCCCTCTATTTAGTTGATAATGCTAGAATGCATAATAAGAATCGAGTAGTAAGGGGTAGAACTTATTACGGTTTGGTTAGATTTATATGTTACTTAGATGGGTACGGTACGTTAGGAGTGCACAAATTAGTTGAGAGGTGAGTATTTCATGTGAGTGCACGTCCTAACATGTATTTTGCATTCGTTGTTTTAATGTTATTAAAGCACTTGCTATTTTAAAATACTCTCCACTTTCGGGCTCTGACCCGTTTGCTTTCAAATCTACTTTTTGTAAAAACCATTTTAGGTGCCTAGCCACAAGGACACCATGCATAGGATTTTAATTCAGGTGACGAGCTGTAGCTGTTTGTGGAAGTTACAGGACTTTGCTAGTAGACTCTTCATCTATCTTGACTCTATATTCAACTTCCATCAGTTGTAGGGCATGTCGCCCATTTCTATTAGAAACATTTCCTGTTTTCGATTTTCAGGCTTTTGGCATGTAATTAATTCAGGATACTTTGTTTTATTTAGTTCAGTTGTGGGATGATTGTGAGGAGTTTTTCCTCCGGACTTATTATTATGTTGTTGGTTATTCTATTGTTTCGTTATGGTGAATGTTGTTATTCTATCATTAGCCTCTTATTGCATGTTAATCAGAGTTAATTTAAAATTTGGCAACTCACTTTTTAAATACTAGGTGGTTAGTAATCATTAAAATGTTTTCGACAGTGATGCTGTTAACTGAACCAACTTGGCATTTTGTATTAATTTAATAAAGGAGTAGCTACCCGGTATTTAATTAGTCGGGGTGTCACAGGTGGTATCAGAGCATCAGGTCCTAGTGTCCTTTAGGATCTGTACGGCTTATTATGTTTCCGCTGAGCTTTCTTTGATGTAGAGCCCTATATTTTAGGACTGTTGTATTCTTTTGTATATGCTACGTTATTCAGCTATTTTAAGTTTGTAACTGCGAACTTATAAACTTTATTCTTATTTCAGATGCCTCCACGACGTGCACAACGGGTTCCCAGGGATGCAACGCCAGAACCACAGCCCGCACCAGTTCAGGGCACGATGAATGCCGCCGAGGTTGCAGCCATTGTGGCCCAGGAGGTAAATGCCGCACTAGCCGTAGTTCAGCAGGCACCACCTCAGGCGCCAGTAGCCGCGCCAGTTCAGGCACATGCATTCCCGTCTGCTTAGGAACGTGTACGTGATGCTTTTCAGAAAGCACACCCACCGGAGTTCACAGGTAGCTCCGATGTTGTGGTTTCGAGTCAGTGGAGGAAGGATATTAAGCGGCACCTGAAGATGTATGAGTGCACCGATGTCTAGAAGCAGATACTAGCTACCTTTAAGCTAGTGGAGTCTGCACTGCAGTGGTGGGAGTGTATTACCACCGTGGAGGAGAGAGATACTCTCACTATACAGGAGTTTTGGGTGCGGTTTGACCACAAGTACTTTCCGTCAGCTGTTCACACGGAAATGAGGAGGAAGTTGATGAATCTCAAATAGGAAGGTAAGACTGTGGCCGAGTATGAGGCCGAATTCACAAATCTGTTGAATATTATTCCTGACGAGATACCGACAGAAGAGAAAAAGATACATAAATTTACAGACGGGTTGACATGGAGGATCCGTCAGCATTTGTTGGGGAATCTATCGTTGGACACTTACTTTGATGTGGTTAACGCTGCACTGTTACACTGCCAGGATCACCGCTTTCACATGGCTGAGGGCAAGAGATCGGGAGAGTCTAGCCATCAGGGCAAGACTGGAGGACATGGTGCCAGTGGGGCACACTCCGTTCAGGGGCAGAGACAGGGTGACCAGGGTTCCCAGCAGGGGGATCACAAAAGGTTCAGATCGGGAAATTTTAGGCACGGACAGGGAGGTTTCCGGCAGGGCCAACAGGGTCCAAACGGCCATCAGGGCCAGCAGGGTCAAAATGTCCAACAACAGTTTCAGCAGGGCTAGCAGGGCCAGGGGAGGAACGGTAACGGCCACCAGGGCCCGGGGTAGCAGGGACAGAGATGGGAGAACTTCCCGGGGAAGTGTTACGTTTGTGGCAAGACTGGCCATAAACGCCAGGACTGTCCTGATAGGGGCAGGGCCCCGCAGCAGCAGCAGGGTGCTTGACAGGAGCCGCAGAGACCCGTGTTTCCCGCCGCCCTCTCGGCGCCACCACATATGGCAGCATTACCACCCATTCCAGCGGTCCCAGTTCAGCAGGGGCAGCTGCAGTATGGGAGAGTATACCAGCTTCAGCAGGCAGCAGCTCCACAGGCACCACCCGCTATTGAGGGTATGTTTCCTATCCATGGCACTATGGGTCGAGTTTTGTTTGATACAGGGGAAACACATTGTTTTATAGATACACATTTTGCGAAAGCCTTAGGGTTATTAGCCACAGCAGAGAGCACAATGACGTGTGTAGACTCACCATTGGGGAGTGGTTATATGCCGGGGAGTGGGGTAGAGATTGGTAGTTTGGTATTACCTGCAGACATGTTGGTATTAGATATGCATGAGCACGATGTGATTATCGGTATGTATTGGCTCGCAGCTTATAGAGCCATGATTGATTGCTTCGGTCGGAGCATTGTTTTTTCCATTCCGGGGCAAGAGATGTTTGTAGTGGCGATGCCCCGCCCAGAGGGAGGCTCGACCGCTCATTTGTATTACATAGAGGAGGATACCTCTAAGGAGGTTATGATTCCTTTATATTCGATCCCAGTTATCAGGGAGTATTCCGATGTGTTTCAGGAGATACCAGGCCTACCCCCCAGTCGAGAGATAGACTTTGTCATAGACTTATTACCAGATACGAGACCTATTGCACGCGCACCATACCGTATGGATCCAGCTGAGATGAGAGAGTTACGGGATCAAATTGAGCAGTTATTGGGTCAGGGGTTTATACGGAGGAGTACTTCGTCGTGGGGTGCCCCTGTGTTGTTCGTAAAGAAGAGGGATGGATCGTTGAGGTTGTGTGTGGATTACCGAGAGTTGAATAAGGTCACGATACGGAATAAGTATCCGTTTCCCCGAATCGATGACTTATTCGACCAGTTGGGAGGAGCTTCTTTCTTCTCGAAGATTGATTTGCGATCGGGATACCATCAGTTGCGTATCAGGGAAGAGGATGTCTCGAAGACTGCGTTCTTAACGAGATATGGTTCTTACGAGTTTCGGGTTATGCCTTTTGGTTTGACCAATGCTCCAGCCGTGTTTATGGACTTGATGAATAGGGTGTTCAGAGATTTCCTAGATCAGTTTGTCATTGTCTTCATTGATGATATTCTGTTTTACTCCCAGACAGAGGAGGAGCACGCCGAGCATTTGAGGCAAGTTTTACAGACGCTACGTTAGAACGAGCTGTATGCAAAATATGAGAAGTGCAGATTTTGGCTGAAGGAGGTTCAGTTTTTGGGACACATTATTTCCGACCGGGGGATATCTGTTGATCCGGGGAAGGTATCCGCGATGAGGGAGTGGGGACAGCCCACGACACCAACTGAAATTCGTAGTTTCTTGGGCCTAGAAGGATACTACAGGAGGTTCATTCGGGGATTTTCGAAGATAGCGGGTCCTTTGACAAAATGTACCAAGATATGAGACGTCAGTATTGGTGGAGCGGGATGAAGAGAGATATTGCCGTGTTTGTTTCTAAATGCGCCACTTGTCAGCTAGTAAAAGTGGATCATCAGAGACCGGCAGGACTTCTACAGCCATGAGAGGTCCCGATGTGGATGTGGGAGAGCATATCCATGGATTTTATCACGGGGTTGCCTACGTCACAGAGGGGTCACGACTCTGTTTGGGTGATTGTGGACAGGTTGTCCAAAGTCGCTCATTTTCTACCCGTAAGGACAGACTACACTACGGGACAGTATGCCCAGCTCTTTATTTCGGAGATAGTGAGACTTCACGGTGTGCCGCTAAATATCGTGTCTGACAGAGACAAGATATTTGTTTCACGGTTTTGGGAAAGTTTTCAGGAGGCCATGGGCATAGAATTGCGGTTGAGTACGGCGTATCACCTGCAGACCGATGGGCAAACCGAGCGTACAAACCAGATGTTGGAGGAAATGTTGCGTATGTGCATCATTGATTTTGGAGGTGGATGGGAGCAGTATCTTCCACTGGTGGAGTTTTCTTACAACAACTCCTACCAGTTCACCATTGGCATGGCTCCATTTGAGGCGCTGTACGGTAGACCTTGTCGTTCCCCAGCATGTTGGTTGGAGGTGGGGGACAACAAACTACTTGGGCCGGAAGTGATTCAGGATACTTCGGCAAGGATAGAGCTGATACGGAGTCGCATTCGGGTAGCTCAGGACAGGCAGAAGAGCCATGCTGATGCGAAGAGGTCCTTCAGGGAATTTGAAGTGGGGGACCAATTTTTTCTCAGAGTATCTCCTATGAAGGGGATTATGTGTTTCGGGAAGAAAGGGAAGTTGGCACCGAGATATGTAGGACCATTTCCTATTATTGAGCGGATTGGAACGGTTGCGTATAGACTTGGGTTGCCGGAGCATTTGCATCGAATTCACGATGTATTTCATATTTCCTCGCTAAGGAAATATCTTAGAGACGATTTGGCTCAATCTCACATTTCTTTGGAGGACATCGATCTCCAGCCTGATAGCTCCTACGAGGAGGGGCCGATTGCTATTTTGGACCAAAGTGAGCGGAAACTGCGGTCAAACATAGTTCCGTTAGTTCGTGTTCAGTGGGGACATCATAATGTCGAGGAGTCCACATGGGAGAGCGAGGATGAGATGCGCGAACGTTATCCAGAGTTTTTCTTACCAGGTACTTTCTAATTCCGAATTTCGGGACGAAATTCTGTTATTAGGGTGGAAGTATGTAATACCCCGTATTTTTTGTGATATTTATTTATGGGATTAATTGAATTAAATGTGTATTAATTGGAAATTAATCCGGATTAAAATCCTAGCGAGATGCGAGTTGGTATTTGATTTTTATGAGTATATATGACTATATATGAATATTGAATTACCAAATTGTCGTGAGATTGATATACGGAAATTCGGGAAACTTTGTTGAGACGCGTGTGACAGTCGCGTCAGGAATATATTTATTTTAATTAAAAAGTGAATTTTATATTCTATTAACCGTATGGTCGTTTTGAGTGCGCAACGCGTCCGGAAGGGTCAAAATAGTCAGAAAACACTAGCCGGTGGTTTAGTTTGGGTCCCGGGGCATTTTTAGGCCATACCGGCAACGTATAAGGGTAGTTTGGTAATTTTGGAATATTTGGAATTAAAACGTACGAAAATTAGGAATTAAAATCTGACTTAACCTTTGCCCACTAAACCCACTAACTACACCTTATGACCTAATGGGCTACGGGGGTTATTAGAATTAGTTCCAAGAGTTTCCTAAGGCAAACCCTAGCCACCATTATCACCTTGGAGAAGAAGAGCTTGTAGAGAGAGAGATAGGAGAAATTCTGCAGAGAGAGAGAGAACAATTCAATCTTCAACATCAAATTCAGAGATATATCAGAGGCAAGTGGTTTAATTATGTTAATTGCATTGAATGTTTCTTCCATGCTTAGAGATTTCTGAAAATTTCATTGTTTTTGGGAGATTGATGAAAACCCATTAAATTGGAATTAGATACTTACATTTTGATGAGGAATCGCATGTAGAATTGTATTTAGGTGATTATTCTGATGATAATATATCTTATATGAAACAAAAACGGATTTAATTATGACCATTGAGGATCTTACAAATTTCTAGGGTTCATGTTCTTGAGATTGGGGAAAAATGTAGAGATTTGATAATTGGGTGATGATTAGGATGAATTAACTACATAAACATGTTATTATGTGACCTAAGTATGTTTAGGAATGATTAGAAACCTTGAACAATTGTTTTATTGATGTTTGAATGTGATTAGAGGTGAAGAAAAGTTGGAAAAATGAATTTGGGAAAATCTGGGCTCGAAACTGGCCTCTCGTTAGAAGACCTGCCCAGGTCGTTCGAACGAGCTCGTTCGAACGAGCTTCTAACGAGTTGACAGTTTGACTTCTAACGAGAGGGATGTTCGTTCGATGACTTTCTTTCGAACGAGATCTCGTTAGAAGGCCCACTTCGTTCGAACGAACTCTCGTTCGAACAGCCTCGTTCGAACGAGACTTCTAACGAGCTGACAGTTTAGGCTTTTCGGCCTGTTTTGATTTCGCATGTCCCGTAACCTTATTTAATTGTAGAGATACCATTCCCTTGATGATAAATTGATATAGTTGGGACATTTGGGATATATTGAGGAATGAAACCTAGAAGTGCAATTCGAATGGAATGGAAATTGTGGAATAGGACGTGAGTGACTATTACGATGCGAGAATTATTAACGGCTTAAATAATTGAATTAATCGGGAACTTATGAATTGTGCAACATTATAAGTCGGTACGAGAATAAGAAGTGTACCACAAATAAATATGGTAATAGCTAAGATGTGTGCATGCTTAGTATATATGATTTGACGTTTATGACATACCTACCATACTTGCTATCACGGGAGGTTCACGTTCTCTTAGGGCCCTCTAATCCTTGTGTTGCCCGGATTTAGATTGGTACCTCGAGAACATAGGTCAGAGAAGTACTTATTGGGATGTTAATAAGTCTGTTGATCGTGGGATCATAGGTATGTGCGTGACCCATGTGATGTGACTGTGTTCGCCTCCATTGTTTGTGAATTGCTATTATCTGAGAACGATTCCTGAGAGATTCGGAATACGTGATCCTTATGTACGTGATGTACCGGGATGGATAGCAGAGTATGTGTGCACCGCAGCTTAGTCTCGGGTGCTTGTATTGTATATTTATGGCGTGGCTAATATACACTTAAATTAATGAGAACTTTCATGTTGGTATTGTGAGTATAAATATAGAAACGCTTTGAGTAACTATAAAGGGGTAATCTGTAATGAATTGTATTGCTAATAATCGAGAATCCGAGTTTAAGTAAAGCCCTCTATTTAGTTGATAACGCTAGAATGCATAATGAGAATCGAGTAGTAAGGGGTAGAACTTATTAAGATTTGGTTAGATTTATATGTTACTTAGATGGGTACGGTACGTTAGGAGTGCACAAATTAGTCGAGAGGTGAGTATTTCATGTGAGTGCACGTCCTAACATGTATTTTTCATTCGTTGTTTTAATGTTCTTAAAGCACTTGCTATTTTAAAATACTCTCCACTTTCGGGCTCTGACCCGTTTGCTTTCAAATCTACTTTTTGTAAAAACCATTTTAGGTGCCCATCCACAAGGACACCATGCATAGGATTTTCATTCAGGTGACGAGCTGTAGCTGTTTGTGGAAGTTACAGGACTTTTCTAGTAGACTCTTCATCTATCTTGACTCTATATTCAACTTCCATCAGTTGTAGGGCATGTCGCCCATTTCTATTAGAAACATTTCCTATTTCCGATTTTCAGGCTTTTGGCATGTAATTAATTCAGGATACTTTGTTTTATTTAGTTCAGTTGTGGGATGATTGTGAGGAGTTTTTCCTCCGAACTTATTATTATGTTGTTGGTTATTCTATTGTTTCGTTATGGTGAATGTTGTTATTCTATCATTAGCCTCTTATTGCATGTTAATCAGAGTTAATTTAAAATTTGGCAACTCACTTTTTAAATACTAGGTGGTTAGTAATCATTAAAATATTTTCGACAGTGATGTTGTTAACTGAACCAACTTGGCATTTTGTATTAATTTAATAAAGGAGTAGCTACCCGGTATTTAATTAGTCGGGGTGTCACATTTATATGAAAAATATTTTCAACACACGTATAGAAAGGAAAAGGAAAAGGAAAGGGAATTTCTATAATTGACTTAAGGGACTATGTTGGTGAGGGATTATGAAGATAAATTAAAATAATTATGCGCCTAAGGGTCTGTGTTCAATTTATTAATTACTGCATCAACATAAGTTAAATCCCTTTTCAATTGAACCAGTTTTTATTTTATCGAATAAAATTAATTAGTACAAATTGCATGACAGTGATTATGAATGAAAGTATATTAATAAAATCAATCACACGAACACAAAAGTATTTAGAGTGAAAACCCTTGCAAGAAAAACATTTATCGGCCCAACCCGCACAAGTCTGCTAGTACTGAATAATGTTTAAATGACTTAGACATGAATTACATATAAATCAATGATAAGAACCACACAGTCTCTGCCTAGAATTCTAATCATTTACATCTGCCTCTTCTAGAGATACCCGTTCTATTCCAGGAATCATTTACACGGCCTCCAAGGCTCAGTGTTCCCCGATAATAGATTGATGATTATGTTCACACCTAGTCCAATGAATTTCTCTTGATCATGCTTCTCTTTAACAAAGTTCTTATCTTATGACGATACCTGAATATAAATCTAGGTCCCAGTTTAAAACGTTCTCCTTTTAAGGTTCCCTCGTACGAAGTGGTGTATCTTATAAGGTCTACTACTTCAAAAATAGTGACCAAAATTGAAATTTCCTTTGATTGAGAGAATCTCGTTCGAACGAGATCCTAATTTTTCAAGGTCTTTGTGAAACAAAAAAAAAATTAAAGAAACATTTTCATGTTTTTTCAAAAATAAGTTTCAGCAATTCCTTGATTTAAAAATATTAACTAAGCAAAATACAAAAGTTGAAAAACTTACCTAACCTCCAATATTCTTTCATCTCAAAAGTTTGGTTCGGTAAAGTATTCCATATCATAATGCTTTATGTCTTTGTCTTCAATGATATACTCTTTACAACTCAATACACTCAATACAATGATCCTATTGATGTCTAAAAATGGAGTGTGTCCAAGTATATAATCACAGATAAATAAAGATAATTAAGTAAGGTAAACACACAACAAATAAGGTTTTAAAGTTTTTTAGCTATAAGAAAAGCCTACATCCACTGTTGGTTTTATTTATGGTGGTTACAATAGCTCAAGATTATGTATGTATGTGCTTAATTGACCCGTCCACTAGAGCTAAGGGAGATCATGTATTTAGAGTGGCTAGGAATCCAAAATAAGGGATGCCTTTATATATTCAGGCATTTCAATATGTATACAATACATAAGACTATTGATATTCAGTAGTGCTAGTCGTTATTCCACCCGGATAACCTTTTCTATTCTTAATGGTTAATACTCTTGAGGTTAGTCGGCTTGTTGGCCGACTAAGTGCCTCTGGAGCCGACCAGGTTAGCTAGGGTAGCTACGTAGGAGGATATGTGTCCATTTCTCATTGGTCCACGTAAATGAATAATTTTTACATACAAAAAAGGCCCTAATGCTCCGTTCTTGATGATTGATTGAAAGTATGGAGTATTTGTTCCAAACTGCTACTCGGTGTGATGTCCGGGAGTTGGTCGGCAACCGACTTCCTAGAATTGTAAAAAATGTCAGTAATATTCCTGATAATGGCATTTTGGTAAATAACTCAAATTTTAGCAAATCGCCAAAGGGTATGTTGGTCTTTTTGCATGTTGGGAAGCGTGTGGCCACCGATACTTCAATCGTTCTTTCAGTTAATCATTTCCTTTTCTATTTTCAAGGTAACCTATAAAAAGGATGGATATTTCCCTCCAGTTATTTTTACCTTAAACCTTCTGAACTTTACTCTCCCTCTCTTCTCAAGTTTTCCTTCTCTGATCTTCGTTGCTTGCCATTTGTTGTTATTTGTCACCTTTGTAAGATCTATTTCCTTCTTATTTTATTTTTCCATCTTTCCATCATGTTATATGCTGTAGATGAGAATTTTTTAGAGGATTTTAGGGAAAAAGAAAGATTCCCAATTGGGTTAGCTTAGAAATGGCAGTTATCCCTCTTACCGTGTTGTTATTAACTAGCCTTGTTTATTAATGAATGTGGTACCACCTTACCCCTAAACCCATTTTTTCTTCAGTTTTGTCAGTACTTTGATGTGATCCCCGCATGAGTAGCCCCCATTCATAAAGAGTTGTAAATGGGGTAAATTGATTAAACGAAATCCATGGCATTCGTATTGGGATTCCTGAGTTGATGTTCTACTACAAGTGGGTAACCACTGGTGATAATAATTACTACATGAAGATTAGGTAGGCCAATATGGAATTAGTGGTTAACTTGACAAATTCCAATAAAGATTACTGGGACTATGGTGTTGTGGTGAAGAATTGGGAATATGCCCCCCTTCCCGAGGGGGAAACAAACACTAGACCCAGTTACCCCCAGGAAGGGCGTTACATAGGTCGTACTTTTACTTTTCAATTTTCCCCCTATTTATTAACTGTTTTATGATTTGTCGACAAACTGATTTGTTTTGTTTTTGTGCAGAGGAAAGCAAAAAGAAGTTCCCAAAAGAAAGCGAATTTAATATTTATGACCTCAGATACTTGTGGGCTATTCATCAAAGAGTTGGAGAGAAGCACCCCCGGTCAGCTTATGTCCTGCTAGAATACATGAGTTCTATAACTTATTTTGTTGCCAAACCAAAAATTATTTTGACTCGGTCTTCGATCAACTTGGAGGAGGAGATAATTTTTTCTTCCTCGGTTATCGAGTCAATCGGAGTAGAGAGTGAGCATGATTAAGGAGGAACTTCTTCTTCTTTTGAATCTCTTGATCTCATAACCATATCTACTTCAGCCTCTTCATAAATACTTAAGAGAAAGATCCTAAACTTAATGGATGGATCTAGGTCTCCTCCCCCTTCCAAAAAGAGTACTGATGCTATTGACAAGATGCCTTAGGTTACTGAGAAGATGACTCAAGTACTCAATAAGGAATAAGCTTGAACTGTTGTACCTCAATTCAAGTGGTTGAAGAAAGGTTTGGCCAACCACCAAGATTTAGCCCAAAAATCCTCTGTCGAAGATGACAGAATCGACGATACCTTTGTGGCAATAAACCCTGGATTGGCTAGGGGTTAGATAAAGACTAGCACTTTTCCATTAGATAGGTCGGAAGCAACGCCTATGTACTTATCTTGACTAGTTGAGAGGGATAGTCAAAACTTGGCCTTAGTAAGTTCCCAATTTTTTTATGTCTCTTTAATAATGTTTGTTGCACTCTTTATGTACTAAAGTTTAATATTTAATCTTTTACAGTTCTTGGTGGATTACAATAAAATGCTTGAGAAGGATTACCAAATGAAGGCTTCCTCGATTTATGTGGAGGAAGCTTTGAGGGCTTACAGAAATCCTTCCAGGTATCTGGGGAAGCTTTGGAGAGAGAGAGAGAGAGAGAGAGAGAGAGAGAGAGAGAGAGAGAGAGAGAGAGAAACTTGATAAGATAAGGTTAAAACGGTCCAGGATAGGGAAAAAGAATAAGAGAAAAAATAAAAGGTAATCGATGACAAAGTGACCTTGGCCGAGAAGAAATTGACAGAAGTTGAGAATAGGGCAAAGGTTATTGAAGATAAGACCTCTAGCCTGACTACTGAGATTACTGCTCTGAAGGCTAAGAGCAAGAAGAATAAGAAGGAATCTATAAATAAGGGATGTGACAAAGAATTTTCTACTGCATCCATCCAAATTGAGTGCACCAATAAGATCTCCTATATTGATAGGTTATCGGATGCCCTGAAGGAGGTCGACACCTAGGCAGACTCAGAGTTGTCTCAAAGACATGACCCAGGAACTCTTCCCAAATTAGATGTGGAATTTGACAATGGGGAGGTTTCTGGAGAATCTTCCTTAGTTCCTATTAATACTATCGACCTACCTCCTCCTAATCCAATCACTATTCATGCAAAGACAAGGATAAGGAGAAGCTTTATCTCCTTTCATCTAGTTTTTTGCTTTTCCTTTTATGTCTTTGTCTTTTCTTTTTTCTTCATTTGTAGTGGAATCACCCTTGTAATTTCTAGCTTATCAACAAAATGAAATAGTTTTATTCGATATTTATAATGCTTATTTAATGTTTCTTACTTGGTTGATCCTGATTGCTTATTTTCCATAGTCAGGCTTATATACTTACTTGTAATGCCAAGAAAAATATGATAGCTTCTACTGAATCTGACCTATTGAGATGATGTAAATGCCTTCTTGAAGAAGTTCATGTAGCTTTGAATAAAGAAGAGTTAGTAGGGTTGCTCGACACATATGCCTCCGACTAAGTGAAAGATGCATATGTTCATCTTCACTGTCTTCTTGATAGAGTTGTGGCGAACAACGCTGCCTACAATGAAATGATTGAGTAGCTTCAAGAAGATCATAAACTTTCTCTGGCCTTAATTTACTTTGACTATGAAGCTAAATATAAAGCCCTAAGTGCAGGTTAAGGGTTTGATAAGAAATCACAGGAGATTACTTCTACTTTGAATAAAAAAGAAATTGTGATGAATAAAGAGGCCAAAACTGCTCATGAGATTTTTTCACTCCTCGAAAAAGAAAACAATGCTTTGAAGAATGAGCTGGAGAGCCTGAAGAAGAAAGCAGACATTGAGCCAAATTAAGGTGTCTCATTCTTGGAGATGGAAAATGCCAAATTACTAGGTAACTAGAGAGCTTTAAAACGAGAGAAACTAATTCTGGCCAATTTTCTAGGAAAGTCATGGTTGCTCGATTAATAGTGGATGAAGAAAAGATTTAGAAAACCTTATCCAACCAAGTAGTTGTACTATAAGAAAATGATAAGGCCATTAAAAAAACTCCAATATAGGGTAGACCAACCGACCTTCCACTCCTATAAGGAACCCAGGGCTATCTGGATGGATGGGAATGATGAAGCGTTAAGATAAACACATGGAGCACGCTATGTTGAAAGGATATAAATGGGATTGGTCAAACTTATTGGGACTGTTAAAGATACCCATGGGTAATGAATTATGGTACTGTTATGATCCAGGGATGTTGAACTATCCTGATCCACCCTTTAAGACTGATATCAACTAGATCCCGACTGATGCCATTTATCAAAGCTTAGTCAAAAAATTCTTTGGAGATTATGGCCTTTATGGAGAAGATGAATATGTTCACCCCCAACATCTGCTAGACCGGTCGAGAAAAAATAAATGTACTAGGTTAAGAGATTTTAGATCTACAACTTTATCGAGCACCCTTAATAAGCCTCCTACAAAGATGATCAAAGCTGAAAGGAAATGTCCTTTAGGATAGACTTGTATAGTAATGCCAAATGTGTTAGGAATAAAATATACTTTATTGTTTGATATGTTTATTTTTGATACATTTCCATATTTATTTTATCTTATGATTAGTTTAACCAGCTTGTCGAATAGGTAATTTGTCTTAAGATTAGTTAATCATCTTGTCGACTAGGTAATCTTATTAAATGATAAGTATTTGGTCCAGTGTTGAACCCATTGTGTAATTCCTCAGATTCTACTAATGCACATAAATAAAACTGCAAGTAGTTTTGTTGAATTAAGTGTTTGCATTAGTTATCATTGGCGAGGAATTGTGTTAGGAATGTATATTTATTCATGTGTTTTAACCCCGTCAGGTAAAACTTTAGTGTTTATACATGAAGTTTTACAGACTTCTTGTTCTTGACTTGTCCAAGACGAAATCATATATGAAGTCTAAATGAAATGCCCATACTTTTTAAAGTTGGAAAAGTTTGAATCCAAACGAAACTTTTATGAAGTTGGAAAATTTTTAATTAGAGAAATTTCCCAACTAAACTTTTTTGAAGTTGGAAAATTTTGAATTAAAGAAATTGCCAAACTAAACTCTTTTGAAGTTGGAAAAGCTTGACTTTTTTTAGTTGGAAAAGTTTGTTGGTGGATATCGTCGTACCTCAAAACTAAAACATAAAAAGGAAGCATGATTGACAGAAACTCATAACTTTATTAATTTGAATAAATAATTACATCAAATCACAATTAGTGATAATATTTTTGTAGGTGGTCGACATTCCATGGATTCTTGAATTCCACCCCTTCTAACTTTTTTAGATGATATGTTTCTGGTTCGATAACTGCTAAGGTACGGTATGGACCATGCCCATTTTGGTTCTAATTTGTTGCTCTTATGGATTATCTTGTTAAGTATAAGAACTCCCTATTTCAAGTTGGCTGGCTTGACTCTCCGATTGTAGCACTTAGAAGATCTTTGTTGATAAGCAGCCATCTGAATTTCATCATCCTCTCTTACTTTCCCAACCATGTTTAGATCTAGTCTCCTCATGAGATCACTTTGGGGGGAGTCAAAATTCAGTACCCTGTAAGTCGACAGACCTATTTCAGATGTCACCACTGCCTCGGTGCCAAAAGTAAGCATGTATGGCATTTTTCTTGTTGTCGTTCTCGTCATAGTTGATAAAGGGTGAAAAGTAGCACGTGTCAAGACGCTAATTGTTGTTTCTGTTTCACCTCCTCAATACAAAAACCTAAACTTATGACTACGCTAAAAAAGGGAGTATAGCGGCCAAGTCCGGGTATCAAAAATCTACAGAGACGAGTTGCTAGAATTTATAGAATTTAATACTCCTAAAATAAAAGTGTAAAAGGTGATAGGATGGAAATAAAGAAAAGGAAAAAATTAAGAAGTTAAGTATAAACTAGAATTAATAAAATGAGAGTCGGGATCGTGTCCCCACCATGGGCTAAACAACTAATAAATAGAATTTCGGTTCGAACACATTTAATCGAGCATTTTCAATTAAGTATAAACATCACACAATAAGGAATTTAACCCAAAGTTGCGAGATTAAACATTTAACAGAAAATGGTCACACGCATCTTAAATTCGAATTACCGCTATAAACACTAACGTTGCATGACAAAGAAAGTTAAACGCATAATAATCCGACTTTAATACGTGAGGTTTCAATTAAATGCAACTTTACACAAAACCTAATTTTCGGAGCTCAACGCCCATCAATGGCGGACACACGACCCAAACTCTATGTAACTACTCACTACACATGATTAATCTAATTAAATAACTAATTAATAAACAAAATTAGAAATAAATAAACTAAACTAATTTAATTACACTACAATTTATCTAAGCAAGAAAAAAATGGGAAGCATGGAAATCTAGGTTACAAAGCATAAGAACAATAATGGAACTTACATTAATGGAGAAGAAGAAGGAATAGTAAACTTACAAACCCAAAATAGGAAGGAAAATGTAGGAGAGAGAATCTCTCAAAACCCTAATCTCAACTATCTAAAATGAATAATATCTTCTAAGAAAAGCCCCAAACATTCTACTAATACCCCAAAATAAACCCCTAACAAAACCAAGCCAAAAAACCCAAAATAAGTCAATTTTAGTCCATATCTGATGGGACCGGCCGACCTCTGTTTTGGGACCGGTCGACCGCAGTTTTGGAATTTTCCTTGGCCCTTTCATCTCCGAACCAATTTTGACGCGTTGCACGGGAACGACAATAACTCCCTCATACGGAATCGAAATGAGGCATGGTCGGAACCGACGCGAAGATAATTCAATTATATACATGATTCTGTTTTGAAAACCTCCAAATTATGTAGTATGTAATTACCAAAATTCCCTTGAAGTAGAAGAAAATACCGAAACCTTCCGGAAAAGACCATAACTTCCACATACGGAGTCAGAATGATGCACGGTCAGTGACCACGGAAAGATAATTTGATGATATACATGTTGGTAACTTCATTACATAAAAAATAGTGAGTTTTAAAAGACCAAATTTCCCTTGAAGTAGAATTCGATGACGGAACTTCTCTAAAATGCAACTGAACCTCACTTTTAGCATTCCAATACCTACAATACAAATAACCCCTGCAAAGCATGTATATATCCAAATCCAAGGTTTTCTGGTTAATGAGCATAATTATAGGCATTTAGGACCGTAAAAGTGCTAGAATGCATAAAGATAACGGACGAAAATATGCAATATTCGATACGAATCACACCCCCTAACTTAAACATTGTTAGTCCCTAGTGATGAAACAAACAAAACTAGTCCACAGAAGGAAATACAAAATGCATGTATGCATCGAAATATAATTGCCACTTTCGTAGGGAACACGATTGCATTTAGCATAAGCAATAAGCCGTTAAAACCTTAGGTTATCCTAGTGGACGAGTGTCGTCTCGTGAGGGTTTTCAAGGATGGTACCCACAAACATCATATGGTTTCCTCAAAATATGCCCAAACCAACATACGATAAGCCCAATAAAAGTGAAAAAGATTTCATATGCATTATGAGCAAAGTGAATGAATTCACACAAAAGTCCGAATGATTAACATTATAGAATGCACCTCATAGAATTGAAACCTTAAAATGAGCGAGCACATGCAAAGTGTGATTTGGCAAAAACTTATATAAACTGGATAAACATGAAAGCAAGAATATATTCAATCCTCATGGGTATTACATTCATCAAATGAAATTCACTTGAAACAGGGAGGTAACACACAGAACATGCGGGCTAAAGAGTAAATGTAAATGGAAACTAGGCCGCGCACATGTCACAAAAGAAGAACGCTATATATAAACTGAAAAATGTAATCTCAATGAAAGGATACCGCACACTAAAAGGGGCGAAATGCATTTTCACATATTATCACAACTATTATGACTTTTAAATTACATTAACCTAAGATCACATAGGACTTGTATAGGGTTATAATGTAGGTATGGCTAAGGTGCGAAACGAAGGAATGTATGTACAGATTCAAAGTGTTTGGAATGAAAACTCGAAATAATGGGAAAATGCAGGCAATATCAAATTTGGAAAACAAGTTCCAAAAAGGCATCAGATATATCATCGGGGAGAGTAATCAAAGCTTACTGAACTATATACACAACATTTACAAATTTCTCTTTCTTTTGTTTTCTTCTTTTTCTCATGTTTCTCTTTTGTTTTCTTTTGATTTTTTCTTTCTCTTTTTCACTCTTTTTCTTCACTTCTCTTTTATTTACTTTTCAAACACTCATATGACCAAATTGCAACCGACATCATAACAACAACATTCAATCCCAAGTAACATTCCAAACAAAGGTATGGAAAGTGTATGTATGGTTTATAACTCCAATTTAGAGTTGGTTATGGGATTGGGGTTATGAAACGAAAGGCTATATTTAGACTCAAAGAGGTTAACGAGGGTAAACATATAAGGGTGAGGGTCAAGGCTAATATGGGTGATATAACAAAGAGGTCCTATGATCACTTCCAAAAGTTTACGCAATCCTCGAATCAAAAAAATATATGAAAATCATGATCAAGTAACACATTTGAAGTATGAACTCAATTAATGAACGGTCAAATGAAAGAATAGTGAGATTACCGACGAATTCAACGTTTTCAAAGAGGAAAGAATAGTGTATACACTCACAAACGATGAAAGGTGCAAAGCTTACTCGGTGTAAGTATATACAATGCAACAAAAGATTATCGAGTTATAAAAATCTTAAACCAAATCAATATAGCAAGAATGGTGCATGTGCTCATGGGATTAAAGTTTAATTTATGAAGTTATTCACAGTATCAATAATCGAGACTAAAGTCTAATAACTTCTAAAATCGAGAACATGCATCATTGGGTTGTCAATTGGATCGGGCAATTATTGAAATTTATCATCGAAAACAAGGCAAAAAGCCCAAAAAAGGAGAAAAAAGAAAGAAAATATTTTTGAAAATTTTGAATTTTTCTAAGAAAAGCATACTTAATAACTAACATGTGAGCAAAAACATGGACTAAAAACAGAAATGGATAGAATATCCCACACCCCCTAACTTAAAACTTTACATTGTCCTCAATGTAAATTAAGAACCAAGTCAAAGAGAGGAAAAGAGCGATATTACCCAAAAGTGGAGCCATCCCATAAGAACAAGTCCAAAGAATCTACAAAACAAGTTAGTACCGAGCATATAAAAAACAAATAATGAAAAGTTAACTAATTACACTAGACTAAATTAAAAATGAAAGAAAAAAATAACGAAAGAAAGCTAACTGTATACAACCTACTATTTAGACCTCACTCTAACTATACACTAGAAGTCTAAATAGCTGAGGGTCCACTAAAAAAGCGATTTAACTTTGGAGGATAATCGGTGTACCCTCACATAAAAGCAAGCCCTCCGAAAAATATGAATTCCGTTTGAACAACGGAAGGCATGTGTAAGGCAGAAGAAATGAACCGTCGCCAATTAAAAGTTTTGGAGGGACGATGGCGGGTTTGGATTGAACGGGTGACAAAAACATGTGGGGACCGAGAAAGCCGAATATCCTCCCAATGATTTTGAAATTTGAATGGGAAGTGGCTCACACGAAGGCATGAATTCGATCGTAGAAGGCGACTCGAGCAAGTACTCCTCGTCGGCGATAAGGTTTAAAACATTAAAGTTTGAAATCAAATCATCGGGTACTTGTTCCGGTGGGATAATAGAGAATGAAAATGGGGATGAATGAAATTCAAACTCATGAGATGAATCATCATCGCATGAAGTTTGAGTTTCGAATGAAATAATATCATTTTCAATGAAATGTTCTTCTATGGGGGCCAAAGAAGAAATCATTTCATTGCAAATAGATATTACATCATTTTCATCCTCACTTTCAATATCTATTACGCGATGGGCAAAGTCTAGAATGGTTTGTTCCAAAGTAGGCACAAGTACCTCATTAGGTTCAAAACATTCTTCGACTTCGAAAGTCTTAGAAGCAAAATCGCCGTCGGACTCAAATAATAATTCCAACTCGTGTTCCCATGAACGATGTTCTTCCCGATAACGATTTTCAATTTTCTCATTTTCATACATATGCAAACCCTCCCCGAATGTCATGGGTCGAGGTGCGGATGCATGGAAATGGGTACTTTGAAAGTTACTATCGGACTTAAACTTAAACTCATTATAGGAATTTTGAAAACTGTTCGAATTCATTTCAAAATTCCTATTATAATGAGGTAAATGCCCAAAATCATTCTCATCATCATCGAAATTCCAATAACTCAAATTTTGACTTTGGTTATACTCACCCAAAGTAATATGTGAATTTGCAATTTTTGGGATTCTAAGTATTGACCGAAAGTCATAGGCTTGCGAGAATTTTGAGAATTATAACAATGATTATCGAAAGAATTGGAATAAGACATGCTTACCCCAAAAATGGCTCGAAATGGCGAATTCCATAAAGTAAGTGTGCGCGAGAAATTCAAGCGTTTCTAAGTGCTCAAATGTGGAAGTCCTGCAAAATATTAGCAAATAATACAAATAGAAAGAAAATACTATGAAATACTAAACCAAATAAAGTCTAAAACAAACTCATCCCCGACAACGGCGCCATTTTGATAAAGGGTGAAAAGTAGCGCGTGTCAAGACGCTAATCGTTGTTTCCGTTTCACCTCCTCAATACAAAAACCTAAACCTATGACAACACTAAAAAAGGGAGTATAGCGGCCTAGTCCGGGTATCAAAAATCCGCTGAGACGAGTTGCTAGAATTTATAGGATTTAATACTCCCAAAATAAAAGTGTAAAAGGTGATATGCTGGAAATAAAGAAAAGGGAAAAATTAAGAAGTTAGGTCTAAACTAAAATTAATAAACGAGAGTCGAGATCATGTCCCCACCATGGGCTGAACAACTAATAAATAGAATTTCGGTTCGAAAATATTTAATCGAGCATTTTCAATTAAGTATAAACATCACACAATAAGGAATTTAACCCAAAGTTGCTAGGTTAAACATTTAACATAAAATGGTCACACGCATCTTAAATTCGGATTACCGCTATAAACACTAACGTTGCATGACAAAGAAAGTTAAACGCATAATAATCCGACTTTAATACGCGAGGTTTCAATTAAATGCAATTTTACACAAAACCTAATTTTCGGAGCTCAACGCCCATCAATGGCGGACACATGACCCAAACTCTATGTAACTACTCACTACACATGACTAATCTAATTAAATAACTAATTAATAAACAAAACAAGAAATAAATAAACTAAACTAATTTAATTACACTACAATTTATCTAAGCAAGAAATAAATGGAAAGCATGGAAATCTAGGTCACAAAGCATAAGAACAATAATGGAACTTACATTAATGGAGAAGAAGAAGGAATAGTAAACTTACAAACCCAAAATAGGAAGGAAAATGTAGGTCAGAGAAGCTCTCAAAAACCTAATCTCAACTATCTAAAATGAATAATATCTTCTAAGAAAAGCCCCAAACATTCTATTAATACCCCAATATAAACCCCCAACAAAACCAAGCCAAAAAACCCAAAATAAGTCAATTTTCTTCCATATCTGATGGGACCGGTCGACCTCTGTTTTAGGACTAGTCGACCGCACTTTTGGAATTTTCCTTGGGCTGCTGACAGCCCCTTTTTCCTCTCCAAACCAATTTTAACGCGTTGCACGGAAACGACTATAACTCCCTCATACGGAATCAAAATGAGGCGTGGTTGGAACCGACGCAAAGATAATTCAATTCTCCACATGATTCTGTTTTGAAACCCTCCAAATTATGCAGTATGAAATTACCAAAATTCCCTTGAAGTAGAAGAAAATACCGAAACCTTCTGGAAAAGGCCATAACGTCCACATACGGAGTCAGAATGACGCACGGTCAGTGACCACAAAAAGATAATTTGATGATGTACATGTTGGTAACTTCATTACATAAAAAATAGTGAGTTTTAAAAGACTAAATTTCCCTTGAAGTAGCATTCGATGACGGAATTTCTCTGAAATGCAACCGAACCTCACTTTTAGTGTTCCAATACCTAAAAAAGTACAAATAACCCCTGAAAAGCATGTATATATCCAAATACAAGATTTTCTGGTTAATGAGCATAATTACAGGCATTTAGGACCGTAAAAGTGTAGAATGCATAAAGATAACGGGCGAAAATATGCAATATTCGATACGAATCAATAGTCCTTTAATCCCAAAGGATGTTATGTTGTTCGTTGATGCAATTTCCTTTAAAATCATCCAACCTCTGATTCAACTCGTCCAGCAAAGTCTTGTTGGTAATCTCTGTCTAACCATTGCATTGTGGATGTACAAGTGCTGAATGCAACGTTTAAATCTTAAATAGGATAAAATATTTCTCTAGCTCATCATTATCAAAATGAGTACCATGGTCGATGATTAATTCATAGGTCGTCCCATAGAAACATATGATCAACTTTTATATTAATCGAAAAACACTCTGATAGGGCAGATCAACCACGAGCTCAGCTTCCACCCATTTTGTGTAGTAATCCACTACTGCGACTAAATATTTGAACCTTCTTTTGGTAGTGAGCAATGGACCGACCAAGTCTATCCCCTAAATAGCAAACGACAAAGGAGAAGTGATTGGAGTTAGGGAGACCCCCGATCTTCTACAAATATTAGCAAATTTTTGGCATTTATCACACTTCTTAACAAAAGAAACACAAATTGCCTTCATCATCAGCTATTAATAGTTTTTCATAGCTATTCTCCGTACTAATGATTGACTGACTGAATGACTTCCACATGATCCTTAATGTACTAGTAATCGACCGACTGGATGAACACAACGAAGTAAGGAGAATTTGTGTCTCCTTTTGTATAAGATACCTTTTTCTAGAACATAATTAGTTGCTCTGTATCTCAACTTCTTGACCTATTTCTGGTCGGATGGAAGCAACCTTTGTCAATGTAATCCTTAATTGGAGCCATCCAGGAAGGACCCAATTCTAGAGTTATAATGCTAACAACTTCCTCATCAATTCTTCTATGTGTGAGGATCACCACTGGAATGGTTAAAATCTATTTGAGTTGTTGAGGCCAATTAAGTAAGAGCATCTGCTCGGGCATTTTCCACCCTTGGTATCCAGAACATCTTAACTACATGGAATTGAGAGATAACCTCCATAGCTTTTTTAAATATCTTACTATAATTTTTCCTTTGACTCCATATATCTGAAGCATCTGATTAACAATGAGCTGAGAATCACTGTGTGTTATCACCTGCTCGACACCTAGTGATTAAGAATGTTCCAAACCTCTAATCAATGCCTAGTACTCGACCTCATTATTGGAGGCATGGAACTAAAATCATAAAGCGTACTCCACATTTAAGTCATCTTGAGTGTTAATGATAAGTCCTTCTCCACCACCAGTGGTGTATTTAGATCAATCCATAAATAATTTCCAAACTGGAATGTCATTGTTGAAGTCTTCCTCTCATAGCAATCCATGTTTAAATATCTTATTGCTTTGTTCAGCCAATCGCTTATCTCGTTCTTGGGCAACCGATGATTATGGTTTGTATTTGTTTTCTTTTGAGCAGATCTCTCTTCCGAAGAAGTATGCTCGATAGGAAAACTTGGATTATTAGTCACTTGGGCATATGTGAATCCTGCAATAAAGTCTTCAACTACCTTCCCTTTTAATGTGATCTTTGGATCATAGAAAATCTCATATTCCCCTAGTTCAACTACCTAGAACATCAACCTTCCTAACTTTTTGGGGTTGTGCAATGCTTGTCGAAGGAGAAAATCAGTGCATACTATAATAGTGTGTTCATGTAAATATGGTTTCATCCTCTTTGAATCTTTAAGAAGTGAAAGTGCTAGTTTTCCAAGCGTGGATACCTGATTTTTTCTACTCAGAATTATTTGTTAGTGTAGTAAAGAATCTCCTGAACTCCTCCATTTAGTTGGATCAAAGTCGAGCTAACATTTGACTATGAAATAACAAAGTACAAATATAACTTTTCTCCCAAAACTGGTCGAGAGAGTAGTAACGGAGACCCCAAATACTTATTCAACTCCAGAAAATATTTCGCATATTCATCATTCCACTCAAACGTCTTTTTGAGCACCTTGAATAATGGAAGACACATGTTTGTTTCTCAGGACACAAAACGATTTAGGGTTGATATTCTTCCAGTTAGTTTCTGCACGTCTTTCTTGCATGTTGGGGATGGCATATCAATCAAAGACTTTATCTTATCAGGATTGCCTTCGATTCCCCTATGATTAACAATATACCCCAAGAACATTCCCTCTTTCCCAAATATGCATTTGGTCAGGTTAAGTTTCATTTGGTGCTTTTCCAACTGGTCAAAAGTCTGAGCCAAGTCTTTTACGTTATCGGGGCCACCCTTGCTCATGGTGAATATATTATCCACATACACCTCCATGTTCTTACATATCTATTCTTCAAATACTTTGTTCACCGTCCTTTGGTACGTTGCTCCAACATTTTTAAGTCTAAAGTCCATAATGTTATAGAAATATATTCCTTAGCTAGTGATAAAGGAAGTGTTATCCAAGTCTTCTGACTTTGTTCTAATGTAGTTGTAACCAGAATAAGATACACAAAACTAAGTAACTCATGATCCTCTATTGCATATGCCAACTGATCAATCATTAGTACAAGAAAATAATTCTTTGGGCATGCCTTATTAAGGTCGGTAAAGTCTACGCACATGATCCACTTGCCATTCTTCATTTTTTACAATCACTACAATAGTTAACTAACTGGGATACTTGACGTATTTTATAAATTGGGCTCTCTGTAATTTTTACACTTCCTCTTAGATGGCCATGTTCTTCTCTGGACTGAATATTTGGCGCTTCTGCTTGATCAACTTAGAGTCTTTGTATATGTTGAGCTCATGGCAGATGAAATTCGGATCAATTCCTAGCATATCTGCATGGTTCCAGGCAAACACAATCTTCATTCTCTCAGGAATGCAATCAACAACTGTTTGAGAGAAGGTGTTAAATTCAAGCCAATTTGAGTGGTTATTTTTTACTTCTCATCATCAAGTACAATGGTATTCGTTGCCTCCATAACCTATCCTTTGACTAGGTCTTCTTCCTCGTAATGATCCAGAGTGTCAATATGATAAGTGGTAGTATTCTTTTGTACCTCTTAATGGTCGGTAGAAGTGTAATAGCACTCCCTAGCTTCCATATGATTGCCATTTCCTATGTCGACTCCATAATTGGTAAGAAATTTCATACACTAATGTACTGTAGATGACACTGCTTCCAACTTCTTTATCCCAATTCTATTGATAATTATGATGTAGGCTGAAGGAACATTTTTCTTCAATACAAAGAAGTTAATCCTCTTATTTATACTTGATGGCTAAGTTCTGACCAGGACATCCAATTTGATTGTCCCTAAGGGATAAACTCTTTCTCCGTAGAATCCTATAAGAGGACTAAGATAAGGTTTTAGTTTACTGTCTCATAACCCTAGGCTGTGGAATCAATTATAAAACATGACATCTATTGAACTACCATTGTCTACTAGGATACTCTTCCTTGATGAACCCTCCAAGTGATGACCAATGGGTCATTATAAAGGTAAAGTACACCGTTCAGGTTATTCTAGGAGAACCTAATCACTAATTTATCCTTGTTAACTTTTTTAGGCCGACCATATGTGCATTAAGACATGCGAATCTGTCTAATAGAAGGGAAAAACTTGGTTTTATTCAGATAATCCTTTCTCTCAGCTAACTCATCTCCTCCACCAGAGTCTCCCATACAATGAAATGGTAGCCAAAAGAAATCATTCCTATATCAACTTCGGACTCCTCACGCTTCTTTGGTAGGTTGGTATCGTCCTCATAATTATTATTGCTTGCCCTTCTGCATCATCTTTTCCTCAATGGCAGCCTTCTCTTCATAATCAACAACGTCTAGTTTTTCATTATTCAAGTGAGTGATATACTCCCGAGGACTTTCTCTAAGTTTTTTACGATCGGTCAAAGGATTCGTGACACTCTTAATTAGCTTTACCCCTAAATAAAAGTTATCAATAAATAGCTCCGCTAACTAGTGGAAGCTAGGAATATTTCCTTAATTTAGGTTGTTGTTTCATATCTGGGTTGGGCTTGTAATGGAACTCAAGAATGCTCATTAATGCATCTCGTCGGGTACATATTACATGTCAGTAACAACTTGATATTGCTAAGATGACTATATCAGTCTTTCCATCATATTTTGGAGTGACAACTGGTGGCTTGAATTTTAAAGGTGTGGGATAGTCCACAATGGACTAAATAAAAGGAGATCCCTTCACAAAACTCCTCTACAGATAGTTTTAGTCTTAGCCATTTCTCCTAAATTATCTTCTAATCGCTTCATGGATCCTTCCTAGGAATGTTCCTCTGCCTTAAACTTGACTAAAGTAGATTTAATGGATTTACTATGCACATGTGATGAGCTCTCATCCTGAAAAGTGTGCTCGGCACGCATAGAGCCGCTTATGCTAGCCCTAGGCCTCATGGTTCCTTCTATGTGCTCGCGGGATCAATCTGGCTCTCTGTGATAGCCCCTGGATACTCAAGACCCTAGAAGATCAAATCCAGATGCCTTACTCAAGTGTTCCAAAACACTCGACCATTCGTTCGATAAAGACCGACCATCGTACTAATTCGTATATCAGATTGATGATGTTTCTCCAAGATGGTAAGATCTATTGCAAGAGGATCTGGAGCAATTACTTCACGCATTTCTGGTTGGTGGAGGTGGCATATCCCTCCGAGATGGTTCGGTGGTTGATTTGTCTTGCAATGTGTGAGCCAATTTATGAACTAACTTCTGCATGGCTTCTTTCCCTTAGCAAGGTTGAGTAAAATTCCCTGGAGATCTGCCACACTAGGAGAAATAGATGGATTAACCATGTCACCTTTACTTCTAAGGCTATTTTCTGGATTAGTCATTTGAATCAAGTGGCAGAGAACGATGACAGATAAATATTCCCATAAACGGTGACAATCTATTGATGTCTAAAAATGGAATCAAGGGAAACACACAACAAACAAGGTTTTAAAGTGGTTTATCTATAAGAAAAGCATGCATGCACTACTGGTATTATATCTGCTGGTTACAATATCTCAGGTTTATGTATGTTTGTGCTTAATTGACATGTCCCCTTGAGCTAAGGGAGATCTTGTATTTATAGTGGCTAGGAACCTAAGAGATGGAATGCCTTAATATATTAAAGCATTTACATATGTATATAATATATAAGACTATTGATATTCAGCAGTGCTTCTCCTTATTCCACCCGAGTAACCTGTGCTATTCTTAATGGTTCATATTCTTGAGGTTAGTCCACCTGCAGGCCGACTAGGTGCCTTTGGATCCAACCAGTTTAGCTAGGGTATCTAAGTAGGAGGACATGTGTCATTTTATCACTGGTCTATGTAAATGAATAATTTTTACATACAACATATTCTATGACAAATAAAAAGTTTGTTTCGAAATAAAACTAATACAAACTAAACCGAGGGAGGGTAAAATCTGATAGATTTCAAGATGGATTGGATTTGGTTATTAAGTCCACACTCACTACACTTAAATTAGTGGAGTGTTTTTCTTTGGTTAACTAGGATATGATGGTTGAATGATATGTTAAGGGTACAATTAATAATATGGAATACATAAGTAAGAGGGGTTGATTTGATCCATCTCAGAAAAAGAAAGGTGATATAGATACCTCAAAATACAAAAGTCATAAATTTCAGTGAGGTAGAGGGAGAGATAATTATGTTCATGGTATGGTATTCAGATGTTCTATATGTGCATGATCTATAGGCCAATAGATTAGACGATACGAGAGCACGAATGGGTAGTCTAAGCCCACTACTTGAATTTTTCCAAATCTGAGAGTTATATGATCCCATAATCCAAAGTTAAAGTAAATAGAGATTTAAAAGTGCCATCAAATTAGACATATTAAGAAAAAAATTTATATGTTAAAAGGAGAGATGCAAATAACTATTACTGGTACTATTAGAGGGTCATCACCTGGAGGCAAAAGGATACGAGAACGTAGAGGATAACCTAGTAGTTCCAGGGCTTCGGTGAGAGTGTTTTCTACGACCCTAAAGGATGCTCAGTGTACTCTAGGGGTGGTGACAATAATATTTTATATCATGGATAAACATACTTATATGCTTATTAACCCCACTTATACTCATCCATTGGTAGCATTATCATTTTCCATGAATTTTCGTAGACCATATTCTTATTTAGATTATGGTCTATATATTTCAACGCCTATAGATATGTATTTGCACTTTGTAGTTCTGTAATATTTAGAAAATCTTCAAAATAGATTTATATTGCCATATCCACCAAGAAATATGAATTTATGACTTTAGATAAAGATAAAAGAAAGAGTGGATTCTACACTTTCTAAAAGATATTCCTATGGGGACTCATTTATTTAGCCCAAGAGAGTAGTCGACCATCATAGCATGAAGAGTGGACTGCCTGACCTAAATCATTTATTCATTAAAGACTCGTATATGTAACATGCACTTAATTATAAAAGTATACAGTCAAATTGGTTACCAACGATCTCAAAAGAGATATTCAAGGTCACCACAAGTTATCCATGATCTCATTGAGTTACTTATATAACTCAATCTCTTATTTTACACGTCTATAAGTCGTAAACCCTTTCTCGGGACGATGGAAAGTAACCTCGAGCATTGAGAGACACTAATAAAAATATAGTAACCTCTCCATGGAGGTAGGCAAGTTGCCAAACCACGTATAACTACTGTTGTGTGAGTGATTAATTACTTTTATCTTGGTATTTCATTTTGGATCATTTATTGTGATAATTCTTGCACTCACAATTGGCATCATCTATGGGAACTGATTTGTTTTCCTATGAAAGTATTCATTAACATAAATCTCGTAATGTCTCACCATAGTAGTAGTATTCCTCAGGTTGGTGATGTGCAGGATGACCCAGTCCCACCTAGGATCAAGTCAGAGATTCCCCAGTAATCAAATCCTAAGTTTTGCTAAGAAAGGTAGCCTTATGAAGAAAGTCAGGGACCACCTAAGTCTACACATATCTCCAAGTTGTTCGACGCTTACAAATTTAGGCTTCAAGAACAAGAGGAGTCCACGTGCCTCTAGGGGGAAGAAAAAGCTCGCCTGTAAAGGGGACTTGAAAGGATTGAGAGAAATCTCCATAGAGATCCCAGGATGCGTCGTGATAGGATTCCTAGTCCATAGGTGAGCAATATTTGCAACCGAAGGATAAGCTCAAGGTATGAACATAACAGCTCTCAATGTGGCAGGTCAGAGAGTGATATATCAAAACATGATCGATCAGAGAGGTGCCACAGAAGCAACGATCACCAGGATGAGAACATCATAATTTTAGCCTGTTGAGAGATGGACCAACATCTATCCCATCGAGGAGCTAGGTCTACTAGGGAGCTAGTCAGGAGAGCTCTCAACACTCAGACGAAATCCCCTTTTTCAAGGCTAATTTAAAAAGAGGAATCCCCAAAGAAGTTTGCTATTCCACGATTTAAGATTTATGATGGGACAACATATCCCATAAACTACATTCGGCAATACAGGAAGACAATGACCCTATGGAGACACAATGATGCCTTGATGTTTTAAGTATTCCCTTTTAGCCTACAAAATGTAGCACATAAGTGGTTCGAGAAGCTATCTCAGATGTCGATATTCAAGGCCCTAGCGGTGTCCTTTACTACTCGCTTAATAACCAACAGCTCCTACCCCAAGAGTATGTATTCACTGCTCATGATGAAGAAAAATCCACAAGAGATCCTTCGTGATTATGCCAAGCAGTACTAGGAGGTTTTTAATGAAGTGACTACTCAAAGCAGGATGCCATTTCATCCTTCCAGATTGGTCTACCGACCACATCTCTGCTGCACCAATCCCTAACAAAAAAAGAAGCCAACTCCATCGATGACCTCGTGGATCGTATTAAAAAGTGCGCTAAGGTTGAGGATATGGTTCACTCTAATGTATGGGACAACGGTCGAGAAAAGGTAAGAAAAGGAGGAGATAAGAGTGACACTCCAAAAAAAGGAACAAGATGAAGGCAATAATGACTCTAAAAATGGGAATAAGTCTAATCCTTTAAAGGCATTCCAAGTTGTTAATGAAATATTCAAAGAACCAATCTACAAGATCTTGAGCAAGATCAAGGATCAACCATTCATCAAGTGGACCAAGATGATGGGTGGTGAAAAGGAACAATGTTCTGAGATGCGCATTCCATTATGAAGAGCACCACAAAACTGAGAATTGTAAGGCTCTGAATTCACACTTAGAAGAGTTGGCCTAAGATGGGCATTTCAATGAATACAAAAAAAATATGACAAGGTCGTAGCCAATTTTGACCAAAAACTAGGCAATGTACTTGATGACGACATGTGATAGGAGTTTGCGGTGATCTATGGAGCATCGAACATAAAGAAAATCCAAGGAAACACTGTTTGGATGGAGCTGAAGAAGGTCACTACTGTCATGGAGGCATTCTAGAGTGACCCTGCGAAATCCAAGCTGGCAAGCATCGACAAACGATGACTATACCAAACATATCCTATTCACTGAAGGAGATTTGATCGGAATGAGGAGTCCACATCACGATTCACTCGTGATAACCCTCAGAATTGTAAATTGGGATGTTGATAAGCTTCTAGTGGACTAGGGAAGTTTGTCAGAAGTGATATACCGAGAGTTGAGGCTCAACTTAGCTTAACTCAAAGAGGCCACAGTTTAGTTGGTCGGCTTCGTAAGGAGAATTATAATTCCACTGGGAGAGATAATATTTCCATTCAGAGAAGGAAACATCTCGAAGCTAATTGAGTTCTTGGTGGTAAAGATAGAATACCCATATCACATCATTCTAAGAAAAGTTTGGTTACATTCTATGAGGGTCGTACCATCTACCTACTACCCAAAGATGAAATATATTACCGACCGGGCATTGTTTAGATTCATGGCGACCAGGACACTGTAAGAAAGTTCTTCATCGAGGCCATCCACCCTCGAAAGGAAAAGAAAAAGGAACTAAAATATGTTCGAAGGGAAGTCCAGGAGGGGGATACACCCTCTAAATATCAACTATGATACGACTAACCAGGGGGGGAGGAAACTAGGGTCACCTCAGTGACAGGGTCGTTAAAAGATTTGAGGTAGTTAGAGTTAATGAAAACATTCCTGAGAGAGTTTTTTTTATCAAAACTACACTCACCAGTCATGAAAAGAAAAAGTTGATTGCCTTTTTAAGAAGCAATTTTGATGTTTTTGCCTGGGAGCCATATGATCTGCTTGTGATTGATCCCAACGTAGCCTGCCATCGATGTCATGTTGATGTAACCTTCAAGTCGATCACTCAGAAGGCTCGCCAAATAGCCCTCGAAAAGGCTAAAGCAGTGGAGAACGAGGTAGGGAAGCTTCTAGATGCACGATCCATTAAGGAAGTTCAATTTTCCAAGTTGTTATCCAATATAGTGGTAGTACAGAAGATCAATAAAAGTTGGAGAGTATATATTGACTTCATAGACCTCAACAGGGCCTATCCCAAAGATAGTTTCCCGCTGCCTAAGATCGACTAGCTGGTTGACGCTTTATCAGAACAAGAAAGGATGATTTTTTTAGGATGCCTATTCAGGGTACAATCAAATTCCATTGTTTGGCCCTGACCAGGACAAAACATCCTTTATAACCCTGATTGGGTTATACTGCTAAAAGGCCATGCCATTTAGCCTAGAGAACATAGGGTAAACTTATCATAGGTTGGTCACAAAGATGTTCAAGTGGCAGATGGGAGACACAATAGAGGTTTACATCGATGACAAGTTATTCAAGAGCAAGAACAGAGACGACTATCGCATGGACTTAGCCAGAACCTTTGATATCCTCAGTAAGTACTGAATGAATCTTAACGCAAGTAAGTATTCATTCTTTGTCTAGTCAAGTAAGGTTTGGGGATATTTGGTCAGTAAAAGAGGAGTTGAGTCCAATCCAAATTAGATTTATGTGATCACCAAGATCTAGCCTCCACAGACATTATGATATTTTCAAAAGATTACTGTTATGCTCGCAGCACTCAATCGCTTGATCCCAAAGTCCTGGGAATGCTTTCAACCGTTCTTTTAGCTTCTAAAATAAAACAAAGTCCTCATGAGGAATGATGACTACTCAAGTTCTTTGGAGGAGATCAAGTCCTACCTCATCAAATATCACCTATTAGTGATTCCTAACGATGGATACTTGTTATCTCTATATCTCGCAGCATCAGACCATGTTGTGAGCTCGACCTTGGTATGCAAGAAGGAAGGCAGACAACATGTCGTCTATTATGATAGAAAGACACTTTTAAATACAGAATAATACTACTTACCCGATGGAAAAGCTTCCTATGCAATCGTAATTGTCGGAAGGAAGCTAAAGCACTACTTTGAAGCTCACTCAATAACAGTAATCACTTCATATCCCCTCAAAGTTATTCTTGGAAAGGCTGAGCTCTATGGACGACTCTCGAAGTGGTCGGTCGAGCTCGGGAGGTTTAATATCCACTTTCAACTAAGAACAATAATTAAAGGATAAGTCCTGGATGATTTTATCACTGAGTTTAAGGGGGACTAGCCTATCGAGAAATAAGAAATGGAGCAGTCAACAAATGAGGAAACATCGTCTAAGGACTGGACCCTATACGTTAATGGAGCCTCTAATTTTAAGGGGTAGGAGTAAGAATCATCCCCGTCACACTAGAAGACGTTATCATCGAACAAGGAGCCAGGATGGGATTTGAAGCCTCCAATAATGAAGCTAAATATGAAGCACTGATTGTTGGCATATACAAGGACCAAATGCTGGGGGAAATGTGCCTCTACGCATTCGGCCCAAACTGGTCTCCAAGCAAGTAAATGTAAATTACAATGCAAAAGATGATAGGATGGCAACCTACCTCACCGTAGTAAAAAAACTTATGGAAGGATTTGATAAGGTTAATATTCAACAGTTCTCTTGGGGGCATAAATGTCACACTAATACCTTAGTAGCCCTAAGTTCAACACTGTACTTCGATTTTAGAAGAACTATCCAGTTAGAGTTCCTCTCCCAGCCAAGAATTAACCAGACAATGGTAAATAAACAAATCCTCCTCATAGAGAAGGATCCTAGTTGGATGGACCCCATCATTACCTATCTACGAATTAATATGTTGCCTGATGATAAGAAACTGGATCATCAAGTAAGGGTGACAGCATCTCGTTTCTACTTTTCCCAATGTGGAAATCTCTATAAGAGATCATTCACAGGCCCTTACCTTCAATGCATCCACCCACATGACACCGATCAAGTTCTCAGTGAGCTTCATGATGGAATTTATGGGAGTCGCGCAGGAGGGAGGCCATTGGCCTTTCGAATGATTAAGGAAGGTTACTGGTGGCCTCACATGCGAAAGGACATAAGTACTTATGTTCGCAAATGTGAAAAGTGAAAAACATTCTCTCATATGGTCCACTAGTTAGCTAGAAACCTAAAATCCTTGATGATGCATTGGCCATTCGTGCAATGGGGACTAGATATTACGGGATCACTACCCACTGCATCTGAAAACCGCAAGTATCTGCTGGTCAGCACGGACTACTTCACAAATTAGGTAGAGACATAACAACTGGAAAACATTTGTGATGTCGACATAACCATGTTCATTTGGAAAAGCGTTATAACACGCTTTGGGTTACCAATGACTATAATCACCGGCAACGACACACACTTTTAAAGCAGCTTATTTTAAGGTTTCTGTGATGAGAATGGAATCAAGCACCACTTTAGTTTTGTGGCATATCCCCAAAGCAACGGTTAGGAAGAATTTTCAAACAAAACCCATGCTCGGTGCTTCAAAGAAGAGTCTATCAAGAGCAAAGGGTGACTAAGTGGATGAGCTCCCCCATGTTCTTTGGGCCTACTGTACTACTCCTAGGAGACCAACTGGGGAAATAACCTTTGCACTCGCCTACGAAATGGAAGCCATTCTCCTATTTGAGAGAGGTCTTCCTACCTTGAGAACCACCTTGGCCGAACAAGGCCTAAACTATTATGTATTGTACACTGAACTTGACTTAGTAGACGAGGGAGGAGAATGGGACATTATCAAGTTGGCTTCCTATTAATAGCAGTTGGTTAACTGTTTTAAAAAACCCGCCTAGGCTCCGCTTAGGCACGCCTAGACTTAAGGCTTGGGATAAATGCCTCGCCTTATGCTTTTCACGCCTTATTCTTGGTAAAACCCTTAAGGCGCACTTTTTTCTAAAAATAACAAAGCTTTAGTGAAACGATGTTGCCTTTTAAGGAATTTGTTTACAAACCGGACCATTATCTCATCCAAAATAATCAAATAGTATTTTAATTTGCATATATTCAGACATATTTTTATGATATGTGAAATTTTTGTATTTTAATAACCTTGTTATGGTTAAAAAATATTAAAATGTATTAAGAAGGCCTAAACGCCTTTTCACACCTTTTTACGCCTAGGCCCGCCTAGGCTTCTAAGGCTTAAGGCTTGGCCTCCGCGCCTCAATCACACCCCGCATTTTTTAGAACCTTGGTTAATTTGTACAATAAAAAATTCAATTCGAGAAAATTCCTAGTAGGGGAATATGTCCTAAGGAAAGTCCTCGTTAGTGTCGTAAAGCCATAAAATGGCAAGCTGGGACCAAATTGGGAAGGACCTTTTAAGATAATCAGGAACGAACTTCAAGGAGAATATCACTTGCAAACTCTAGAGGGCAGAGAGATACTAAGAGCATGGAATACAACAATTCTTAAGAAATTATACTTTTTGTCGTCTTTATCTTTTATCAGCACATTTAGTTTTTGCAAATTTTTATTTCAAAAATATGTCGCTTGCTAATTATTATTCAATAAATGAAGGCTAATTGGCTCTCGCATTTTGATCTATTGGATGCTTCGAATTTCTTGTTATGTATATCATTAGTATGCATCATTTCCAAATGATAATTCCCTTAACCATAAGAAGAGATTACCTTTGGATACAAATAGATTTTTAGCCTGTCTTAGCTAAAGAACTTCCTCATGCATAATAAAACTCTTGTGGATTATAATAAGTTGTTCATCTTATTTTAATCTAAGGGTTTCAATATGACTAGCAGGGTTCACAGTAATTACAATAAGTTATTAAATTATTTCAATTACTACAACCCTCAGGTCTTTATCACAAACACATTAGACCTCATGAGTTTCCCCGACAATAACAAAATCCTTATATGGGATCCTTAGGGAAAAAAATCCAACTTAGGCTGGTCGCCAATTGTGTTGTTCGCTAAAAACAAGATCGGGAGAATGACCCATCAACTAGGTACATTCTCATAATAATCTCACCTAGGCCTAAGGGAGTGTGATGACATGACCTAAAAGGTAAGGCAAGAGGAATGATACCGCTAAGGCATATGGACTGGGAGAATGTTCAAACACAAGTTAGCAAACTCAATTAGTTGGCAGGGGTCCAAAATGGTTAACACTTGTTGTTGAATTATTTAGTCAACTAAGAAACCCAAAATGATTAATCTTACTAACTCATTTAGTTGGAAAGAGACCTAAAATGATCAACAGTATTACATGGTCGACAAAGGTACTAAGTGGTCAGTATATGTCAACTTTTTTCAGTTAGCAATTAAAACACAAAGATAGTTATTAACTCATATCAGTCAGCACATGCTCAAAATATGGAACAAGTTGATAAATTAAAATTTATATACTGACAAACATTGGAAAGTACAATTTTAAGAAGAAAAAATGTACAAAGACCATGCAAAGACCTAGACAAACTATGAATGGCGACCAAGATAATTTTTTATACGTAATCTTTGGCCACTATCTTGGTTAGGAGCGAACACCTCCCCGTTATCTTCAAGGTAATGGTTAAGGATCTGGGCAAGAATGAAATCAATGCGGGTCCATTTTTTGTCTTTCTAGAGGAGATTATGATAATAAATAGATCCATTAACATGGTACTTATACCATATGTATGATTCCTTAGGAGTCTTAACTTCATTGAGAGCCGTTAACCACCCATGCTTAAATGCAATATCCTCAACCTCCTTTATCCTTATTGGTGCATCATTCCAGCCCTCATCATAACCAGTTTCCCATGCTTTTCTATGGCTCATTATGAACAAATGTCCCATCCTCGTAATATTTCTTTAGAGTCCGGCTGCAATAACGTTCCCCTTTCGATATCCCTTTTCAGCTTGGAGACCTCCTTCCTCAGAGCATCGTTCTAGACTTGAATATATTCGTCCACTTGGATCATTTACTTGCTCTTTAATATCTTGTCTCTCAAACCATTCATCTCATTTTGCACCGAGGGACCAATGTCCTCCATGACCTGGATATTATCCTTCATCTTGGCAACCAACTCGAACTGGTCCTTATACAGCTCAATTTGTGCCCTGAGGTACTTACAGATCTTTATAAATGCCTGGTGAGTTTGGTTGTTGATGTTTGGTCCTAAAATCATCCCCAACTTTAAGGTAGGGGGACTGTAGTCCTTGTCGGGATATAAATACACAATAGATATGTATGTAATTAAACTTCATCATAATTAAATGGGAATAACACATCAATAAAAAGAAAAGTCCTTTTTTATTAATTAATAAAGGCAGGCCAAAGGCCAAGACAATTGGAAGAAAAAAATAAGATTAAGGCAAAAGGAAGAAAAAGGAATGGTTTTATAGATTAACGGCTATTTTCCTTCACTTGTTCAAAGTTGCATGTTGCCTTCCCTTTCTCGATAGCCCTCATTTTTTGTTCTACAACCATATCGATCTCGATAGATTCATTTTCAGTATAGTCGACAGGCTGAACAACGGGAGGCTCTTCCTCTTCAAGCGGATAAGGTCCAGGAGAGTGAAGTTGGAAGAGGTCAGAAACAGAGGGAACTCCCACTTCTCCTAGTTCTTGGTCCCATCCTTGTTTGAAGATATTTTCTTTTATCCAATTTAAAGCTCGTCATCAACGTAGGCCGCATTCTAACGTTCGGTGTATCTACCGTCCTTCTCATTCAAGAGATTATCTTCTATCTTCTAAAACTTCCCGTCCAGGATCAGGTTCTCTTTAGTGAGCTTCTCCTTATCGACCACCACCAAGTCCTTGTCCGCTTAGAGATCGCAGAGGCCTTTGTCAAGCTCTACTTTTCCCTCTCAAAAGTAGTGCGGACATCACCTAAGTATTTTTTAGAATTCTTTAGGGTAAATTTTAGCGCCTGATTATTTTTGTATTGGTCGATGTGACCATCCAAGAGGGTAGTGAAGTCGTCCAAGAACTGCACAAAATAGAAAGAGCAGGATTAGTACGAAGAAGAAAAATGCAGAGGAAAAAATAAGAGAAAAAACTCACCAGAGCAAGTCCCTGGGCAGACTTGAGTGCTAACTGGGATGACTCCAGTCATGAGGAGAGCTCGAGATAGGTTGCTATAATAGTGGGAAAGAATGGGGGTATTGGCCACACTGGACCCCTCTGTTGCAGTGGTAAAAAAAGGCACAGTGGGGGCCTTCAAGGATAGCCACTTTTCGGCCTCTTTTTTTCCTTATCTTCTCTCTTTATCTCTCTTTCTCTCTCTCTATCTATCTTTCACTCTCCTCTTCTTATCCCTTATTGTTCTCAATATCTTTCTCTTTCCCCTTGTCTCCCGGGCTAGTGCCAATAGCCCTGGGTAATCACCCTCTATTACCTTAAGGATTTTATCCAATCAGATAAGATATCCTAGTCGTTATTATCAACATTGAGAACTCTCCTCCTGATAGGGGATGACATATCCTACTATTCTTCTTCTTCCTCTTCTTCTTCTTCTTCTTCTTCTTCTTCTTCTTCTTCTTCTTCTTCTTCTTCTTCTTCTTCTTCTTCCTCCTCCTCCTCCTTATCTTCTTCCTCTTCCTCTAACACAACTATTTCAGAGGGACCTACTTCAAGTATCTTCAAGTCAGGGACTTTATTAACCGGTCGAGCAATAAAATTACTGGTGGTGCTCTAGTACTATAATCGATAAACTAGAGAGCGATGGTGCTCACCATCTATAATTCTCTCTTGTACTTTCTAAGCTTTAAGGAGATCAAAAACGTTATCCTCGCTTTAGTCAGGTCCTTAATTTTTATCGTGAGCTGCAAAATAGAGGAAGAAAATATAAGCTAGAGGATAGAAACAGAAGTAAAGAGCAAGTAAACAAAAGAAAAAGAAACAATAAGAAAACAGTAAAAAAAAGAAAGCGACCTATACATTTTCCTCCAAGTCAAAGATCCGTGGGCCCCGGTACCTCTCACCCTCAAGTAGGGGAGGATGCTACCAATTTTTGGTAATAAATCCATGACCCTAGTAATATGTATGAAAGTCGGGAAGATTTACAAATAAAACCCGTCAGCTCTTCTCGTCTTCAAATACAAAATAACATCATTAGCGCGTGACCACATGTAACACTAGCAGAGCTCAGTAAGTCCTAAATTGTTCCCATACAGTATATTTATTCTATAAACCCCATTTATAATCTTCCAAATATTTAGAGCACACTGAGAAGTGACGACATCAAATTATTTGAAGAACCTTATAAAAAGAGGGTTTGGGGGAAATGTCAAATCCCCTCTGCGATCAAGAGGGTGTGAAGTGAATCCAGTGCCCCCTTCGATGTCATGGATATCTTTAGGGATGGGGGCATAGTCGATTTCCACATAATCAGGAATGTTATAAGATTTCCTAAATTCTACTATCAAATTGTTATATCTGGTAGCAGTATGGATGATAAATAAGAAAATATCTATAGTAACAGACGATGAACAATCGAAGAAGTGAAAACAAAGAAAAGGTAAGAGTAACTTACAGGAATCAATATAAGCCCTGAATACAAAAAACTGAAGAAGTGGACACTAGAAGTTTTATGGATGAAAAAATGTTTAAAAGATAGCAGTCGGAGGTAATATATCCTTATTTCAACTTTGATCTAATGATGGAGCAAAATATCCAAGGAGTATTTTGGCACCTCAAATTCCTGCTTGAACCAACTATCCCTACTTCTTTAAGAAAATCGCAAATCTTCCATGATGTTTGACCTCGAACGAGCGTGCCCTCGCAAATTCACAATAATTGCAAGAAGTTTTAGTCCATGGGCTTTGGACTTAATTAAAAACTATTAGCCCAAATATTCATCCCAACAGTTTTAGGGGCAATGTCGGGACTCACTTATTTTAGCCCAAAAGAGTAGCCGACCAACTCATCTTGGAGCGTGGACTGCCCGGACCAAATAAGTTATTCATCAGAGACTTGTGTATTTAACATGCACATAAGTACATAAGGATATACTCAAATTTTTTACCAATAATCTTTAAGGATATTTTCAGGTACACCACGAATTATCCACGATCTCATTGATTTATTTGTATAACTCAATCTCTTATTTTAAACATCTATAAATTGTAAACCCTAGCTCGGGGCAATGGAATGTAACCTCGAGCATTGAGAGACACTAATAAAAACATAGTAACCTCTCCATGGACGTAGGAAAGTTATCGACCCACGTATATCTATTATTGTGTGTGTGATTAATTTCTTTCATCTTCGTATTGCATTCTGGATCATTTATTTTGATAATTCTTGCACTGACTATTCTTATGCAGCCAAAACCTTTGCCCGCAAATTATATATATTTTGATAGCCAACCAATAATTGAAAAGCATAAAATGATATATGTAATGTTAAATCTCGGCATATATATCAAAGCCATACTACCATAAAATAATTCATCGATAATGGAATTATTTCAATTTATGATATTAAGTCGAAGGAAAGTTTATCGGATCAGTTTACCAAAGGCTATAGTAGAGAGAAAGTATATAATTTATCGAGGGGAATGGTATCAAAGCCTACAAAATAAAGAGTCATCTTTATGGCAAGCTTACCAAGCTGACCAGAGATCCCAAGATCTAGGTTCAAAGGGATAACCTAATCTTCACTAACTCTTCAAAGTGAGAACTGATGCGTGTTTAAACTCATACATATTACTATAATAAAACAGTGGTTCCTGTAATGTAAGTTAGGATAAGCGTAGATTTTAATGACTCCTATATCTTGAAAATTCAAGTGGGGTATAGTAGGATATTCTTAACAAGAAATCACTAATGTGAGTGTGAATGCGATGCTTTTATGAGAACTTAGAAAGGCTCAAATTCTCTAAAGTACTAATGAAACCAGGAGTTGCTTAGTGCCAAAATGAACACACGTGAAAGAACCACCAATGTTTAAAAAATAACTATATGAAGTCTATTGTCTTGATGTACACCAAAAACTGAACAATTCAGGGCGTCGTGTTCACTGATCATTTAGTGAACATGGTAGTCTTTCACTGGGTAAGATTCAAGGCCAAAAATTATCTCTCTCTATGCATGAATCTTCCAATATAACTCTATTTATGTATGCATAGTTTTATTATGTTGATCCAACTAATTTTTCATATTTAAAAATTATTATCAGAGTACTCACTTGGAACATGAAATTTGGTTGAAGTGTAATAAAAAGCCAAAGTCTCATATAGATAAAATATAAGAAATGGGTTAGTATATTATAACCCCGTTTGGCTTTTATGGGTAAGGGACCTGCTGAAGGGAGCCAAAGTCTAAATAATAAAAAAGTGAAAGATATCTCAATATCTACCACATTTAAACTTATCTTGAACTTGTACGGACCGATCACAACGTCAAGTTCAATTACTCATACAGTTTGGCTTCTGAAATTTTTGAATGCTCAGACCGTCATCGTCTTTCTCTTCATATCCCAATGCCCCATCCCCAGGGCCTTTACAAGACTTAACATGCAAACATTCAAACAGAGTTTTTTTCCCTTAGTTTTTCCCAACTCTTTGAAGGAGGTATGACCTACATGGGTTTGGATTGACTTCTAAGTCCACACGTGCACACTGGCACTGCCCGATTGGTTTAGCTTGGCTCAGCTTGAGTGTGTGTCATGGGTAATGAACTATGGGCATTGGCTTAGCCTAAGTATTAACTTTTTTGGACAAATTTTATTAGGCCTTTTATTATTTTCTTAGTCCAAGTTTTGGGTGCTCTCTTATTATTCCTAGCTCAATTTAATTTTGTTTTGATAGTTTATTTTGTCCAGCTATTATGAAAGTTAGCGGTTTTAACAGCTCTAACCTCCATTTCAATTATTATATATTAGTCGATTTATATTCATTTTTCTATTGATTTAAGAGACATATTCTATGTCTGTATTACCCCGTATTTTAATTTCATTAAATTATATTATACATTGTTATACTTGCATGCAGTGACATGTGATGTCACTATTTATATATGCTATGCATACATTATATGTATTATATAAATTAAAATTAAAATCGGAGTAAATTTACGGTAAGTCACAAATTAAACATTTGGAATGACTGTGTATTATGGATGACTATGGAGTAGTCAGAGACATGGTATCGAGGGTTTCCTTATTTGGATTATCCCCTCGATGTGGGGTTCTATTGACCGTGAAGTAGTTTTCTAGAATACCGGATCATGATAAATTAATAAATAATTTTGGACCCGTATCGATTAAAATAGTTGGTTGTTGTATCTCATAACTTGAGTAGATGTTTAGGACATTTAGAATGTCCCTTTGGGACTTAAAATAATAGGTTATAAGCCTTATGGGTTGGTACTTAGATTGGGAATAGTTTCGGGCCTATTGGATTAATATTTGGGCATATTAGGTTTAGCTTAATATGGACCTTATACCTAATTTCATGGTTAAATATTTTAAGTAGTCAATACGGTTGATCTAATTCATCTTAGAGGCTAGAGAGAGAGGAACCCTAAAACTAGAGAGAGGAATAACTCAAGGGGAGAAGAGAATTTGGGGAAATTAGCTTGGATTCATCCCTAAACGATAAAGCAAGTGTACTTCGACGAGAATTTTAATTTGGAGTTTGAGTTATAATGATAATTACCCATTTTATAATGTTATTTCATGTTTAGAATGCTAATTTAGATTACTTTAATAATCTAATTAATTTAAAATATTCATTTTAATCTTTTATTCATAGAATGGGATGATTAGTGTTGAATTCCTTGACATTGGATTAGTGCGTGGAATACTTTTGTTATATATATAGTTATGATCATATAACATGGAAAAGCCTTATGTTTTATTCATGAATTGAACTACAATTGAACTCAATTTGACAATTTAGAAATATAGGATTCTTGAATAGAAATATGAAATTTAACATCTAAATCTTGTTATTTTAAGTTAAAACATTTAGATGTGGGACTATAATGGTAGTATAACACTTATAGTTGTTGTAGATGACTTATTATCAATGTTGGGATGAATTGGGTATTCGGTTGGCCGCCATTTTTCAGGTTCAAAGCTTTAGGAAAGTTAGTGGGAGAGAATCAATTCGTGTGCAGGTCGAATTGATTCGAGTATTGGGACAAATCGATTTCATACAAAATCGAATCAATTCATTTAGGGAAGAATACATATAAGGTTTTCTTTAAGGCTTAAATCGGAACCTATAAAACTTATATCATAAATTTAAGTCCTAAATTAAATAAATTAATTTAAGAATTTGGACCTATGTTTTATTAATCTGCGATAAATTATACTTATTATTATGTGCGTTTATGTATGAGTAGACCATATAGTGGTACATGTCAGGATTGTACCCAGTGTCAAATACATGTCAGGATTGTACTTAGATTATTCAAATTTATGATATATGTCAGGATTTTACTTATATTATTCAAATTATGGTGCGTGTTAGGATTATACCAAATTTCAAGTACATGTTAGGATTGTACTTTCATAATATTAATCCAAACTTATCGTACATATCAGGATCGTACTATTACTTAATATTACTTGAGATTGGGATTAATTATATATTGGACTCACATAGGATTGGGATTAGACATGTGTGATATTTAGGTTGTTTGGATTGAAAATAACTTAAAAATAATTAAAATATGGGAGGATAATGTGTAGTTATTTATTGTATCCCGAATTTGGTTAAATCTATATTCTTCCTAGACTTGTTCACGTTGTTGTTAATTATACTTTTTAAAACCTAGGTCGCTGCAACTTCCTCATCATTGATTCATCTATATACTCCTTTCTTCGGTTGTTTCTCTTCTTGCATGTGGTTGTCGAGCCTTCTTGCTCACTCTTATAATTATATATTTACTTTTAGTTGTGTTGTATTATAGTAGTTGTTATTTAGAGATTGGGTTTCATTGAGACAATAGTATTCCAACGATGGATTTCAATACCGTTAGGTTATGGTATCAAACATTATATGCGTTTACTTTTATGCATGTATTCAGTTATTATTCTTTTGTAGTTTATTTTATTTAAGTCATGCTTAAAATAATATTCAATTGTTTATACTCCTATAATTATTTATTTTAGACTTGATCAATCTAGTTTAGACTTTACGGAGTGTCAGAATGTCTTAAGTCATTCCACTTCGTTCATAATAAAAGAGAGTTCTTCCATTATTGGTTCGTTAATTACTTGCAATTTCGAGTGCTACTATTAGAAGTGTTGATTGTTTTGTATCCTGGGAGATTATTTCCATTGAGTCTGTGAAGCACTATTATGAAAAAAATCTCATCTTAAGTACAAAGAGTTAAACACTTGCCTCAATCAATTCATAAATTTGTTCAAATTTATAATATTCATATTTTGTATTAATTCTGTAATTAGTTAAAAAAACCATTTTGGATAACAATATTTTAACAATCCCAAATATATCCACCAAATCACCCATCACATTATGTGTCATTGTAATAAATGTTGTGCATTTTACTGTAATAACAAGATAGTATCACACTTTACTTCAATGACACATTATTTGGTTATTATCTGGGTAAGTATTTGGTACTCATTGTTTACTCAGAAACCAATATATTAGAGACGGCCTAAATGTTTTGTCTAATATGTGGGTATTATAGTTTATTTTTATGAAAAAAATTAGTGTAACACCCCCTATTTCTAAGTATAAACTATTTAATTAATTCGGCTAATTTAAACTATATTTATGTCGTAATTTATTTGAATTAATTATTATGTATGTATTTAAATATTAATCAGGAGAGTTAATGGTTAATATCTATGGAATATAATTACTAACTGAATAATGATAAATTATTTACGTCATAGCTAGTGATAGTGACATGGGGTTATTTTATCTTAACCGGGAGTTGAGTATAGACTATAATGAGGTTGAGATGGATATTTTAGTAGAGTGACCCGAATGATGATTTTGAGCGCACGGTTGGTTCCATAAGGGTCAAAATAGAGTACCCGGGGTAGTAATTGGGTCTCAGGGTGTTTTAGGCAGAACCAGGGCCACACGGGCATGTTCCGGTAATTTGGGCTTAGCCCATTAGTCTAATTTTGAGATTAAAATGATTAAACCTAAAATAGGTAGTTATTACCACCCATAACCCGAATAGATAAAAAAAACCTATATCTATAGAGAAGAAAAGAGGGAGAAATTGGGGAATCTTTTAGGAGCCAAATTAAATAGGAATTGGGTGTGTTCTGCATCAATTCGTGATCTACCTCAAAGGAATTAGACCCTATGAATCTAATGAGGCAAGTGGTTAACTTTCTTTTAATCTAATTGTAGTTTTCAATTCATATCATAGTGGGGGTAAACCGAAAGTCATTTTTGGGGATGAGTTTTCTTATAAATGGGTTTCCCTTGAATCGAACATGTGGAGTAAATTAATGTTTCAATTGAGATTAAAAATATGATTCGATGTATTACAATCTGAAGTTCATTAAAATCCCAGTAGTATGCTTACTAATTTGTAATATAGAATTATATTTGACAAAACGATCGGAGGAAAACCCTTGAAACCCAAATTCATAGATTATTCGACTAAAGTAAAAACTATTATTGTTGAATGGTGTGATGAGGATTCAAAGTTGGTTAAATCATGTATTACTCATGGGTATTCCCTGGTTAAGGATTTAATGGGAGTTTAGAAGCTTAGATACTTAAAATTGGAAGAAACCGACGTCGTGGGGAAGAAATAAGGACTGACTACAGAGGGTCGTTCGAACGACAAAGGGAATCATTTAAACAATGGTGGGGAATTTATGCCACTGCCGCCTTTTCTTATTATTATTCTACTTACTTTGTTTTCTTTTGAGGTTTCATAAAGGGATTTAATTAGTGAAATATTAAATGGACATCTATACCTAGGATGTTGTGAGATGGGTATTAAGGAACATTAAAATTAATAAGATTGTTGAACTTATTAACGGAACTTTGTGTAATAAATTCTAAAAGGTTAAAATACAGGCCAAGTGAGTGAGTTCGGGCATTACGATTGAGTGACGCCATGATGTTAAATTAATTAATGTGAAGTTAATTAAATTATGAGTCGGGGACATAGACTTGGATATTTTTAGGCTAGTGCTATAAGAGTTAGGCATGGGTTAGCCGGTTTAATTTATTATATATACGGATTGTGTGATAGTGTGTGTGTGTGTGTGTGTGTGTGTGTGTGTGTGTGTGTGTATATATTTATTTATTCTTTAAATATCAGTGTAAGATATTTTTATAATTACATACCCCTCTAGTGCTATCATAGGAGGTTACACAATCTGGGTGAATCTCCTGGATAGTGAACGCAGGGCGAGTATAATCCCCACGTCATATCGTCCATTATTTTATGTTGTGATTATTTTCGAGGTGAGACACTTTGGGTATGATTCAGTGTCACACTCAGGGTATTATTCCACTACGCTTATTATTCCACTATGCTTATTATTAATTGCCCAATTCGGAGTGAGTTAACTGTCTCGTGGTATCCGGGTCGGATTGAGTATACCTATGGTGATAGTATTTTAAAGAAAACATCCGGTGAGTTATTGCTCAGGCGGATGGATATTAGATATGGCATGTGTGTTAATGTTATAGTATAATTATACGTATATAATTAGTGTGAAGATGTATATACGGGAAAAATACATGAAGTGAAATTTTATTACTATTATCACTGGTGAAATGTTATATGATTCTATTTGAATGGAATTAAAGAATTATTGGGTGAAATAATTTATCTGAAATTTGACACCGGATTAATTAACCAATATGTGATTATTAATTTACGATTTTCGACAGTAATGCTAAGAATGAACCATATGGGAATCCCGTTTAACGTAATAAAGGTCGGATCACTCGGTATTTAATTGGGTGGGGGTGTCATAGATGGTATCAGAGCATCAAGTCCTAGTGTCCATAGGATCTGTACGGCTTACTACGATTTCAGCGTAGCGTTCTTTGATATAGAGCCCTATTATTAGAACTGTTGTTTTTATCTTCACGTGATTGTGATATCGTTCTTCTGTTATTAAATTTTGTATTGAATGTGAACTCATACAATTCAATTAAATTTCAGATGTCAATTAAGAGAGAACAATAGACTAGCACCGCTAGAGAGTTTAAAATGGGACATATATAATATGTACCTCAAGTATCACAGGAAATGGTGACAGTCACGGAGATGGTGAGCATTGTAGCACAATAAGTTACTACCGCATTGTTGAATTATGAAGATCTTTATGTCCAGCGTATGGGGAGGAAAAGAACAATAGAAATTAGTCAATCGGATAGTACCGAATGGAACAGTGTTAGTGAAGCTCCACAACAGCAAAAAAGTAACCAATAGGGATAGAGGGCCGCATAGAGCGAGGCCGCTCGGACAGTTGTTTCTCATATGGGAAGAAAGGCCATCAGAAGATGGAAATCCCCTTCGATGGTCGTTGTTTTATATATGGGGAGGTGAGTCACCAACATAAAAATTTCCCACAGTAGAATAGCGTACCACAATAGAGTGTCCAACAAGGACAACAGAGACAGTTATCCCGACAGCATCAACTCCGCCACAACAGGTGCAACTAATGTATGGAGATGCATATAACATCTGATATGCAGTCATGCCATGGGCACCTCAGGTTCCACTAGCATTTAAAGGTATGATTTTTGTTAATTTTTATATCCTTGGGTAATGGAGAACTTTCAGTGACATGGGTGAGTCACAATATATAATCATTAACACTAAAATTCACAGGCGAGTCAGGTTTAGGGGCTGCATTGGCAGTATTAGTCTTATAGTTAAATGCTTATATCTACCGTTGGGTAGCGGGGCTCTCTTTAGTTCCATATACAGGGAAGCGAGTATGGACACTGAGAGGGCATATTTTACGAGGTTATCCTATTTTGAGAGGTGTTATGCGAGTATGATTTTATCCTGGGTACGGACTGATTAGAGATGGTTAAGTGATGGTGGGCGGTTACAACAAGACTATCATGTTCACAGTTCGAGAGAAAGATGTACATATTTTCGATGTCTCACCAGAAAGAGGATCGAGCCCCCGTTTATATTAATTTATGAATTTACTTTAGAGGGTATAGTGTTCTATTTACATTGGATCCCGATGCGCACTTTTACTGATGTGATTCAGGGTATGGCGGGTTTATCATGGAGCGAAGAGATTTAGCTCGTTAATAACTTAGCGCTGAGGACTTAAGGATATTGTGAGTGTAGTAGTAGATATGCGGGAGTCAATGATTAGACTTAAGACTATAGGGACAGGGTTTGTGATGTCACGGGTATATGCTTTGGGTTCTACAAAAATATAGGGCTGACAATGCTGGGGGGATAGTGCATTGGGAAAAGTTCTTTTGAGCTTCATTATGGGATGTTTCACACATAAACCTTAATAAATGTCGAGAGCGGAGAGACATTGATCGATGATAGGGAATTAGTTTAAATGTTAATTATTAAAAATATAGAGAAAACACATTGAGCTGAGAGATAGTACGATATAGGGCCAGTGGAGCCAGGTAGTGCTGCAAAGGAAGCGGTGGGAAACTTTTACACCACAAGTTGATGGGTGGGGTAAATCTCGAGAAATTAAATTTGGACTTGCAGGGTAATCGCAAATACCTGCACCTTATAACCACGTCGAAAATATGGGGGCCAAACTTGAGTTAAATATGTTACGTATGTGACGTTTTTTATGTTTGTGCAAATATGCACAAGTTATAGAGTTTATGGGCGCCCTAGTTAGTTTGATTTTCATAATCGACCAGGATAAAGGAATGTGGAAATAAATATGTTGTATGTATGCCTATGGGTAGTTGAAGGACTGAAATACGTTTGAGAAAGGAGACAGTCTGACTAAGTGTATATCAAGGAAAACTATCACCACCGTAGGGAGCTAAAGGACGATGGAAGCACAAGTAAAAAGATATCCCTGGAAAAGGAGAACGCCAACAATTTTTGAAAAGTAGAGTAGAGTCTTACTTAGTCAAATGCCTAGAGTAGTTTACGTATAAATAAGATGTTGATTACAAGCATACGAACAAAGGGCCTGAAGAATACACAGTTTTGGAACAAACACAAGGACAATGATTGTTAGTATAGTTCGAAAAAAGGGGAGTAAGATGTTCCATGCGATGTGGAACGTAGAGCATGGGGATTGATGTTGAATGATACATAGTGAAGTTGTCTCTAAGTATACCATTTAGGGATGAAAAAGGTTGATCCGAGATTATCAACCAGGATTTTTGTAATTTAATGGTTCCAGTAATGGGATTAATGCGCAGATTGGTAAAATTCATATTTGGGGTTATTAAAAAATCATGAAGAGGTCAGGGTTTCGATCGGGTTGCAAAATGGTTTAATCAGAATAGAATAATTGTTATCTTGGCAGGGGGGTTATACTATCAGGTAGTATATTCAACTTTTCAATTGAAGAGAATAAGTGAAACGAAACAAGGTGTCGTCCCATATTGTTGTGAATTAGTTTGAGACCTTTCAGTTCCACCTCTGGTAGTAAGTGTCAGGAGGCGATGGGGACAGAGTTTCATAGCATGCTAGACGTGTCACCCATAAGTCGATGGGTAGATGGGAAGCGATTAGGACGTTAGAGAAATCCAAAAATGTGTATTCTAGACTTTTTAGGTATTTGGGAGTGTTAATTACCATTGGTAGAGTTACGTGTGATACCTCGTAGCAGTTTATTATCTGCGTGATATGTTTTGAGACTTTATGGGGATATTTTTTTCATCCAACCTTTTGTTGGTAAGGTGTGGGGAAATAACAAGCTTCTAGTACCTGAAGTGATTTATGGACCATCAACAGGAATGGAGGAACCTGTGTCTTTTCGTATAGTTCAGGAACATAATGAGAGTTATGTCACCGTCAGTTAAAGGTTTGAAGTCTGACATGAGTAGTAAGGAATTGTTTAGAACATTTACCATAAAGAGAGTCACATGTTTAGCAATAAGTAAATTGGCACCCGTAAAGGTGGGGCCTTTTCTAACATAGAGATAGGAGAGCTGGTGGAGTATAGGCTCGTCTTTTGAGGAACTATATGGTCGGAGACCATTCAATTAGAGGTTGGTGACCAGGTCATGGTATAGGTGTCTCCTATGAAGAGAGTCATAATATTGAACAAGAAAGGGAAGTTAACGCCGAGGTATGTTAGACCATTTCCAATAATTGGAAGGGTGGGACCAGTTGCGTACAGGTTGGGCTTATTAGAGAACTTACAAGAAATTCACAATGTGTTCCACGTGTCATCGCTGAAGAGGTACCAGGGGAGTGAGAGAGTTATTTGGCATGTTTCGTTGGAGGCGATCGCCTTACAGCCAGACATCTCGTATGAGAAAAGACCGGTGTCTATACTTGATCATAGTGAGCATACACTACCGTATAAGGTGGTACTTTTTGTTCGAGTTTAGTGGGGGGACAATAATGTGGACGAGTCGACGTGGGAGCGGGGAGCCGGGGGGATATGCGAGAACAATATCTAGAACTATTCACAACAGGTATGTCTTAATTTTGAGGGAGAAATTCCTTTGTAAGGGGGGAAGTATTTAACACCCTATATTTCTGAGCATTAAATATTTAGTTAACTTGGCTAATTTAAACTACAGTTGTGTCAGAATTTAATTTAATTAATTATTATGTGTTTATTTAAATATTAATCGAGAGAGTTAATGGTTAATATCTTTGGAGTATAATTACTCAGTGAATTGTAATAAATTATTTATGTCATAGCGAGTGATAGTGATGTGGCGTTATTTTATCTCAACCCAGAGTTGGGTATCGACTATATTGAGGTCGAGATGGACATTGTAGTAAAGTTCCCCGGATGATGATTTTGAGTGCACGGTTGGTTCCTGAAGGGTCGAAATAGTCAAAACATAGTATTCGGGAGTAGTAATTGGGTCTCGAGACATTTTTAGGCATAATTGGGCCCACACGGGGGTGTTCGGATCATTTGGGCTTAGCCCATTAGTCTAATTTCGGGATTAGCATTATTAAACCTAAATTAGGGAGTTAGTGGGAGAAATTGGGGAAGCTTTTGGTATCCAAATAAAAAAGGAGCTGGTTCGTCATTTACCTCAAAGGAATCAGACCCTACGAATATAATCAGGCAAGTGGTTAACTTGATTTTAATCTAATTGCAGCTTCCAATTCATATCATAGCTAGAGGGTGTAAACCGAAAGTCATTTTTGGGGATGAGTTTTCATATAAATGGGTTTCCCTTGAATCGAACATGTGGAGTAAATTAATGGTTTAACTAAGATTAACAATATGATTCGATGTATTACAATATGAAGTTCACTAAAATCTCAGTAGATCCTTCGATTGACATAACATTCCACTTATATATGTGGTGGTTGACTCCTACCTTTATTACTTTGCTCCGACGAGCCAAGAAAATAAATCCTTACCCCAAATTTCACTTTCGGTTAGCCACACTCCGACATATGCCCAAGCCTTTTGATATTTTATCTTCGTTGGCTAACACACACCATTTCCACATTTTTAGAATTTCCACTGATAGTTCTCTTCAATGTTTCGTCTGACTTTCTCCCAATCCAACCTTGTTGGGTGAGTCTAATTTGACTCCACTTTCTACTATAGTCGTACCTGTAAGTCATATGTTGTTCCCTAGCCGCCTTTACCGTCCTGGCTTTCCGTGCCATAATAGGTGTAATGACCCCATTTTCTTATGCCAATATATAATTGTCTTCTTTCAATTTCGTCACACTTACTATCTAATAATGATATATTATTACATATATGATATTCCGAGTTCTTAATATGACAAAGCCCATTTTTAAATTTGAAGAATCAACGGTAAAATGGGTCAAACTGAGATTTTATGGCACATCCTAAGCTAAGTGATAAGTTTTGGGGTAGAAAATGTAATTTTATGAAACTTTAGGGACTTGGTTTTAATAAAGAAAGTTTTAGGGACCAAAATGAAAAATAAAAAGGGGCCTTTTTGTAAATAAAATATTTTCAGGGACCTAAAAGAAATATTGAAAATATATGGTGTAAAATTACTAAAATACCCTTCAGGTGTAAAATGACCCTTATACCCCTAATAACTTTCCACCTCGTGCTTTCTTTTGAATATATCCACTGCACACGTGTCACCTCTATAGGAAAGGATAAAACTCATGTAAATCCTCTAGAAAAAAGGCAAAACACGTGTCGCCGTTTGGTAAACCAAGACTGCAAGGCTGATCCGTTGCACGACACATGAACGACGACTCACCAAAGTGAAACCTTATCACCCGGACACGTGTCAACACCTAAATATCTTTGGAAAACTATAAATAGGGCCTTTGGGGATCATTTGAAACTCACACCAATTCCTTGAGAATTATAGAAAGAAATAGTGAGAGAAAGTGTGAGAAAGTTTAAGAAGAAGTTCTTAGGGATATTCATCTTAAGGTAATCTTAATGTTATAATGCATCTTTATAGTTTTAATTTATTGTTTTATAGCTTTACTTAGTAGTTATGCTGGTAAAATACAATAAAGAATTCACTAATCAAAACTTAAAATTTAGAACAAATCCAAGTTCATTTTATAAACTTGTTTGAAATTATACGCTTTTAAAAATGATTCTTTTTAAAGAAAATTGCTCGTTATTATGGAATCCCATTTAAGTAATTCCAAAGTCAGGCCCGGTGAAGTTCTGTCTAGATGAGATGGTATTTAAGTGGTGCCCCTGTGACCCTCCATCTCTACTGGGAATGAATCCGGAAATGTTCTGTCTAGATGAGATGGTATTTAAGTGGTGCCCCTGTGACCCTCCATCTCACTGGAAACCGACTGATGAGGAAAGATAATAAATTGAATTCTTCAATTACGATCAATGAGTTTTAAAAGTTGAAAAATGGGGATTCGGTAATCCTTTAAAAGAGGAAGTTATTATTAAAGTATAGTATAAACTGGACCTTAGAACATGTACTTAAATCTTTATCAGATTAACGTGTGATCGAAAACTCAATACTAGTAAATTTGACCTCCATTTTGGGTGAGTAATCTGACATTTCTTGTGTATTTTGATTATATGATATTATGCAAACTATATATACTTTGTGAACTGCTTTTATTCTCAAAATTCATGCGATACCGATGACTGATTCAATTGTGACATGTTTATATTTGTCCATATAAACATGCCGATTAAAATGATTATTGAAAAGGATATTGAATATTGAAATTATGATTCGGCCTAAGGGACCTCTTTACTGACTGACCTTCCCAGCTGGGTTATCGCTGGAGTGCCCTAAATAAGGCGTTGTGACGAACTAGTTCGATTGACCCTCAACTACCGGGTATAATACGGTAGAAGAATACGGTATTAGAGTGTACTTGGACATCAAAATGATATGATTGAAAGAAAAAGATATCACATTTGATTTGTTGCATTCGTCTTATTCTGAGCTATCCAGTTGTGATATATATACTTTCATTTCAAAATATATATCTATTTACTGCAAGTTCTTCTCCATATATGTATATGCCTTCCCTTTTGACTTGAATAGGTATCTATTTTCTGAAAACACTGGAATTTCTGGAGATTGAACCTCATTCGGCTTCTAGCTGATGTTGTATAAATAACCATTTTTCAGGAAACGTTTAGGCTCACGAACGGAATGAAAATGGACTATATTGAAGATTTAGATTTTAGAGCTCTTTTTGTAAAATGTTTATTTAGAGCATGTGTGGCTCTCTTGTAATAAGGTTTAAATTTTCTCTTAAGTTGTAACCCGTTGTTACTTTTAATATATATGAAGTTTCCTTTAGAAAGATCTGATGACGTAATTCCTTTACTTTCAGTATTTTACGATTCATAACCATGTGATAATATATCCGTTGCATTTATTTAAGGAAACAATTAAATCAGAATATTTGTTGCCTTGGTGGCATGTCAAGACACTCGTTCCCTAATACTATTTTGGGTCGGGGTCGTGACAGAGGTGGTATCAGAGCATAGGTTATGAACCCATAGACTACTGAACATAAGTTTCGAACGTTATCGATTTTAAGTCTCCATACATAGGTTATAGGATTAAATATCCGACTTATGTGATAACCCCCCATATTTCTTATAGTCTATATATAATTGTTTATATATTATAGTTCTTCTAAAATGCAATCTTGGGCTAGTATAATACATCTTACGTTTGGCCATGACTGTAGAAAATGACCAAGGCAAGATCAACTCCAGGGACTAGTGGTTCGAGTATGGAAGGACTGGAAGGTGCATACAAGGCAATTGAAAGTCTAGCAAGAATTGTGGAGCATCAGGTGAATAATGGAGCACCAAGGAATCTTGAACTAAGTAGTTGTACTATTGAACAGTTCAAGAAGTTGAATCCTCCGTCTTTTAAAGGGACTCCTAACCCCACTGAAGCAGAAAATTGGGTGATGCAAATGGAAAATATGTTCGATGTTCTTAAGTGTACAGATGAACAACGGGTTTTATTTGGAACATTCATGTTAGAAGGAAACAATTAAATCGGAATATGTGTTTCCTTGGTGGCATGTCAAGACACTTGTTCCCTAATACTGTTTTGGGTCGGGGTCGTGACAATAGGGGTGACCTCAACTATGGTTATCATGCATGAATATACCATACAATCTCAACGGAGCTTTGTCTTGTTGTCCGCCCAACTGCCCCCGCCTAACATACTGCATTGTTCGTCATACGAACACACCCAAATGCAATTAAGATTCACTAGCATATAAATTATAGCAGGATAACAAAATCTCACCAAACACATCAACAATCATAAATATAGGGATCTATATCAAAGAAAGCTACGTTGGAAGCATAATAAGCCGCACAGATCCTAAAGGACACTAGAACCTAATGCTCTGATACCACCTGTGTCACCCCGACTAATTAAATACCGGGTAGCTACTCCTTTATTCAATTAATAAACAATATCAAGTTGGTTCAGTCTTAGCATCACTGTCGAAAGAATTTAGTTAATTACTAGCTATCTAAGATTTAAAATAAAGAGATGCCAAATTTTATTAATTAAGTTAACAATTAACCAAGCAATTAAATCATCATCCACCAATCGCATAAATAATCTCATATGAATAACCAACGAAATGAAATAAGTTGAGTTTGGAGTAAACGCTCCAATAATAATAATACCAGAGTAAATAAAATCCCAATACAAGAGTCTGAATAAATAAACCAACATCTGAAATAATGAAAGTTTATATCTACAATCTCTAAATATGAATGGGCAACATGCCCTAACTTATATGAATGACTCTGAAGGAACCAAGGATAAATGTGGAGGCGTCTAATACTGAGATCATGTAACTTCCACAGCAGCTACAGCATGTCATCAGAATGGAACTCCTATGCTTGGTATCCCTGTGTCTGTGCACCTAAAAGGTTTTTACAAAACAAAAAAGATTTGGAGGAAAACGGGTCAGAGCCCGAGGTGAAAACAGTTTAAAAACAACAAGTGTTTAATTGCATTAAACAGTAAATATTATATACATGTTAGTTGTGTACTCTCACATGAGTTTCTCACCCTCCCCCCCCCCCCCCCCTCCACCCCAAACTAATGTGCACGCCTAACGTATACCCAATACCCTTCCTAGTTATGTCACTATTTAACTAGTATGTACTAACTCCTTCTTTCACATTCTAATGTAGGGTGCGTACTCGTATTACCAAAACAAGTCATATTTATATCCCACATTCACATTCATTAAATTACTTATCTCAAGAACTCTTTAGGTTTTCACATTCTTAACCCATTTACTGTCTTAGTTACTCACATCTACTAAGCAACAGTGAAATATTCACAAGCATAAATATATATATATATATATATATATATATATATATATATATATATATATATATATATATACAAATTCGGGACCCCCAAAGGCTGGAACCTGCGGTGCACACATACTCTACTATCAATCCCGATACATTACGCACGTAAAGATTTACAAGTTTCGAATCACTCAAGAACCATATCAATATAATTCACACATATTGGAGGCAAACATAGTTCACATACCCATGGGTCACAGACATACCTACACTCCCATGGTCAGCTGACTCATCAACTCACAGATAAGTCATTAGCAGTCCTATGTCCTTAAGGTAGAAGGCACACAAACATAAGATGGTCCTTTTTTCAAAAATCAGCCTCCGGTGATAGCAAGTATGGTAGGTATGTCATACACAGAATCATCCATCTACTAGGTAATCACACAACCTAAGTATTTATCAACATTAATATAGGTATTCTCTATCCTATATTACAAGTCATATACGCATTTTAATGCCATCCCAAATATTCTACGTAATATGTTTAGCGCGGCAACTCTCTCGTCGTATAAATCTGAATATTTAAACATATCTCAAAAGGTTACTAAGTCACCCACTTGCCTCTTAGATTCTTTCAGTAATTTAAATTCTCTCTTCTATTGCTCCTAACCTTAAATTAATATTCATTTAATTTCAATCCCAATTTTATAAAATTTCGAACCGTACCTCACTCGGTAAACACTCGTAAGTATCCCATTCAATCCTAAAAGGTATAATATTTTACGAGTATAAACTACAACCCTACTGACCTTAACCAAGTCCCCCAATATTCTATTAAACCCCCAACGAATTCTTACAAGCTTGGGATTTTTCAAACCTTATAAGGAAATCATCTACAAAAATCAGGAAGAGTCGATTGATCAAGGGAAAGGGGTCGATCGATCGATCAAACAGGTATTGCGATTTTGTATAATTTTTCCTACGGCTTTCATCAAACTTAATCTTCAAATCAGCTACTATAATGTCCCAAACTCCCAAATGTTTATTCCTAACATCATGCCAACATAAATACATAAGTTCCAACGTTTTAGAATCATCAAATCATAATGGGAATCACTTTCTTGGATCAAATCATATAACTTTCACAAAAACCTTAGTTCTCCTATTTTTTTCAAGAGAATTATATATCTCAATACAAAATTCATAATTCTCTACTCATGGATCATAATTTAATGGCTGTTATATTCCCAGAAGTTAAACTACATGCAAAACCTACATAAATTAAAATTTTAATTCTTCAAATCCATTCATTCATTATTTTCAAGGTTATTCTTCAATTCTACACTAACATGGATGATATATGCACTGAATTATTTCAAGTTAAATCACTTGCCTAGAAATAGAAGTTCTTATCCTTTGGAGAAGACGATATGGGAGTAATCATGTCTTCTCGATCTATCCGATGGCGGTGACAGTGGTGCAAAAAGCCTAAAGGTGGTGGTTCTCCTTTGGTAACTTCCCCCACTTCTTCTCTAATGGCCGTCTGTTAATTTTGGTGATGGAAAACCTAAGGATCCTAAGTGTTGGCTGATATAATTCACTTAAAATTCGTGGGTCACTATTGCTCAAATAATAAAAATGACTAAAATGCCCTCCCAGGCTGCCGGTTAGGCTTAAAATGCTCGGGACCCAAACTAAACCCCCGGCTAGTATTTTATGACTATCTTGACCCTTCTAGTTATGTTGGTGCACTCAAAATGGCCATATGGATGATATAAAAATAATTTACTTTTAAATCCATTAAATTGGGTCCTGACACGACTGACACGCGCGTCCCAACTTAATTACTGAAACTGTCGTATTTTCAACTCGCGATAATTTTAATAAATATATAATCATATATTACTATACTCACTCAGTAATATTCAACATAATTATCATAATCAAATACAAACTCTCATCTTGCTAGCAGTTAAATTCGGATTAATTTCTAAATAATTTACCAATTTTTAATTTAATTAATCCATAATTAAAAGCAATAAAATAATGGGTATTACATACTTCCCCCCTAATAACGGAATTTCATCCCGAAATTCAAAAAAGTAAGGCATACCTGGTAGAAATCGGTATCCTCCAATACTCAAAACAAAATTCAAAGTAAGGCTCGATCACTCTAGTTCCCGCTTCACAACAAACTTGTTTAACACTCTCGATACTTTATCAGTTTTAGGGTCACACCTCAATAAAGGCACTTACCTTGTGCTCTTACTAAACAACATTCGAATAAAAAATATCTTATACATCATTGGCCGCATTATCTTAATATTATTGGGAGGCCGCACCTCACTTCGTATAAATTCTTGTGTTTATCTGCATAGAGCTCCCATCCTGGGAGAAACCATATGAACATCTGACTACTCTTGTCCGTTCTTCTAATCTTTGTTCCCAGTGGTGTAACTTTTACGAAAGGCAAAAGTCACCTAAGACGGTTTGTGGATATCCCATTATAGTCATCAGACTCTAACTTCTGACTAATCCAAAACTCTGATTATCCTCTCACCTCTAAACATCCAGAGGAAGGGTAGTAAGGTTTATCCACACAAAACCTCAAAATAGCACCTTGTCCACGATAAATAGGTACGTGTTTTCACACAACTCTACTATTAGGTAATATCCTCTCCCATTACCGTATTATACTTCTCTTATAATCTATATCGTTCAAAATTACTTTCATACAGTTCCACCAGTCGTTAATCACCTTGCACCTACTCCACGGGCTATAGGTGATATAACCTGCTCAAAACGAAACGATATCCCCACTACTTCCTGAAATTTCATATTGAAGATGGGGTTCAAGGATCTCATCCTTGTTCAGAACAATACTGGGTCACACTCACACTATTTAATAGCATAAATCACCCAAATGTATACCAATTACTTTCCTTTTGGTCATCTTATTCCACACATTCAAAGGAGCTCTTGACTCATCTTGAGGTTGGCAACCCATCGAAGAAATTTACCAACTTGACTCTTCCATTACTGGGGTCGTCGACTGGATACAAAGTTTTCTGGCTGATCATCTTACTCTAATCGATTTACTACTTACTATGTCCCGCTTAGCACCCACTTTCACTTATAATTATTCCCATTAAGTGGTACTTAATAATCCTCTTCTTCCCTCGATATATACCAAAAGTTTTGACCCGTTCACTTTTCGCCACGACGTGCACTTCTGGACTCTTTATACCTTATTGACATCATCATTCTATTTACACGCAAGTCACTCTTAACATTATACTGGGTAGAACTCCTCTTCAAATTATCCGTAATAGTTAAATATTTTTCTTCTCAAGGGATACCCACTTTTTAAATGGTTTTCCACTGCCTTTCAACCAAGTTTGGACGTGCTACTCTGATTGCACATGAATATAGGATTCTTGTCCTTCTCTCATGACGCTTAATCCACTCTACCACTTCCATTTTGTCATATTAGTCCCCCAAGCATAAATTTCACCCATCTATTTCCACGTCTCTTTTTTTCGGCGATTCTGACATCAACAAACCAAGGTGTCCACACACCCTATAAACCGTGCATACGGGTTTAAACATCATATACGCTTCATACATACGTCTAATTCTTTATTACCCTTATATTCGCAATGTGTCTATACCACTTGGGCATTATCAATCACCCCAGAATTTGAAATTCTAAATCCTCTTTAACATCATTCTATCCTTCAACCCGCTGTAATAAAAAATAAAATTTTCAATACTTCCTCACCACACAACTAGTTCTACTAGCCTTATATCGTAATTTAACTTTCAACTTACAGTTATAACTACATACCTCTATAACGACTGAGGTAACGAACTCATGGACGAATGGCCAAACATCTCCTTACTACCAACCTTACGCTAAGTTTCATGCGTGGGATGTCTCGCAAAGTGAAATCCAAATAAGGACCCCCCCCCCGATACACTACTACCTAGCACTGTCGGTCATCAAAATCCGTTAGGCCCTCAGTCTATAACATTCTCCCCTATATTCCCGTCTCTTAACACAAAAGTTACATCTGCAATTACACTTAAACAAGGAACTTCCTCCGAAAGACAATGTCACTTAACATTTATGGTAGTCACATTCCATAAACATCGTGTACATATAATCGGGGCTCTTAAAATCTTGTCCCCAGACATATAACTATGAGTCTTAACTCCCGTGTCTCTAAAGGGGTGATATAACAATGCACTCTCCCTATTACCAAGTCCTGAGCGTTAAACATAATAACAAGCTAAATCTTTTCGCTGAACAGTAAACTCAATACACTTCGAATCATATTAATAAAGTCCCTACACATACCGGGATCGAATATCCGAGACCATTATACCTTTCGAAGTCTTTATAATATATATATATATAAATGCGATCCCGACCCTCTTGTAGGTGAGGTTTCTCCATAACAAAACATTCTACACTGAGGTAGTAACCCCGATAGACATGCAATATCCGCACACTATCGGTCTAATCATTACTATAAAACCATAATCAGGATAATATCATACTCGTATAACACATCACTAAAACGAGTAATTTCAATAAAGTATAAACCACTATCGATGCACCCATTCATGCTCCATGAATATCACTAAAGGTAACCCCGCTATACCAGGGAAAATATTCACATAATAATAACATCATTGATATACACACTAAACTCGTCTCACATGCGAATCTAGCAATAATAAAAATGTATTGACTCGTTTGTGTCACATACAATACACCTCATTTTCTGAGGGTAAAACTCATACTTCTACCTTGCCAATCGTCCTGGATGCTTAAATAGTTCTTGGACATAACATGCCTATCTGAACCAAACCAAAAATTACATTAACTATTGCCTTTTGTAGGCACCATACCCTTATCCCTTTACTCACTTCAAGAAAATTTAACACATGGGGTTTTACTTTCCCCCAAAATGCCTTTACACATAATCCACTTATCTCCGGTCATACTGACCATGTTAGGGTTGTCCTTCTCTCAGACTTTGTTAGTCTCGATTCTGATGGCTACCCCCATTATTCCCTTAGCTTTGTTGGCCCTAAGGAACATACTACTCGCTTCAACAACCCTTACTGAATTCACCATCGCTCGGTAAAAATTCGGCTATCTAAATCATTTAGATGGTCACTGACGGGTCTCCCCTTATGGTCCATCACCAACATCGTTTCACCCAGTCTTACTTTTTGACTAAATTCCTCGATTTTTGTAGCTCCCCACACAAGGAAGCGTTAACATCCATATTACCAAAACGCGACATTATTATCATCTGCATTGACCACCCGGGCAGAATTTCCCAGAAGTCCTAGCAATTCTTCTTATGAGTTGATTTCCCACTTTAAAATCCTCTTCTCCAATGTAATTAATCCATCCGGTGCAAAATTGTTAATTAATTAAATTTCTTTTCACAAAGGAAACTCTGTCTGACTCTCTTGTGTGAGTTAAGAATAATGTTCTCATCTTATCCTGACCATCTGATGAAGGAACTTGCAGTTAAACTGTAATTAAGATCCTTCCATTGACACAATATTCCACTTATAAATGTGGTGGTTGACTCCTACCTTTATTACTTTGCTTCGACGAGTCAAGAAAAAACATCCTTACCCTAAATTTCACTTCCAGTTAGCCACACTTCGATATATGCCCAAGCCTTTAGATATTTTACCTTCTTTGGCTAACACGCACCATTTCCGCATTTCTAGAATTTCCACTAATAGTTCTCTTCAATGGGTCGTCTGACTTTCTCCCAATCCAACCTTGTTGGGTGAGTCTAATTTGACTCCACTTTCTACTATAGTGGTACCTGAAAGTCATATGTTCTGCCCTAGCCTTCTTTATCGTCTTGGCTTTCCGTTCCATAATAGGGGTGACCTCAACTACGGTCATCATTCTTGAATATACCTTATAATCTCAACGGAGCTTTGTCTTGTTGTCCGCCCAACTGTCCTTACCTGACATACTGCATTATTCGGCACACGAACACACCCGAATGCAATTAAGATTCACTAACATGTACATTATAAAAGGAGAACGAAATCTCACCAAAGAAATTAACAATCCTAAACATAGGGTTCTATATCAAAGAAAGCTATACTGGAAGCATAATAAGCCACACAGATCCTAAAGGACACTAGAACCTGATGCTCTAATACCACCTGTGACACCCCGACTAATTAAGCACCGGGTAGCTACTCCTTTATTAGATTAATAAAGAATATTAAGTTGGTTCAGTCTTAGCATCACTGTCGAAAACATTTAGGTAATTACTACTCACCTAATATTTAAAATAAAGAGATGCCAAATTTGATTAATTAAGTTAACAATTAACCAAGTAATTAAATCATCATTCACCAATCGTATAAACAATCTCATATGAATAATCAACAAAATGAAATAAGTTGAGTCTGGAGTAAACACTCCAATAATAATAATAACAGAGTAAATAAAATCTCAATACAACAGTCTGAATAAATAAACCAACATCTGAAATAATGAAAGTCTGTATCTATAATGTCTAAATAAGAATGGGCAGCATGCCCTAACTGATATGAATGACTCTGAAGGAACCATGGATAAATGTGGAGGCGTCTAATACCAAGATCCTGTAGATTCCACAATAGCTATAGCACGTCATCAGAATGGAACTCCTATGCTTGGCGTCCATGTATCTGGGCACCTAAAAGGTTTTTACAAAATAAAATAAATTTGGAGGAAAACGGGTCAGGGCTCGAGGTGAAAACAATTTAAAAATAATAAGTGTTTAATTGCATTAACAGAAAATATTATATACATGTTAGTTGCGTACTCTCACATGAGTTTCTCACCCCTCAACTAACGTGCACGCCTAATGTATACCCTTAACCCATTCTAGTTATGGCACTATCTAACTAGTCTGTACTAACTCCTGCTTTCACATTCTAAGGTAGGGTGCCTACTCGTATTACCCAAACAAGTCATATTTATATCCCACATTCACATTCATTAAATTACATATCTCAAGTGTTATTTCGATTTTCACATTCTTAGCAAATTTACATATCTTATTTACTCACATCTACTAAGAAACGGTGAAATTATTACAAGCATATATATATATATATATATATATATATATATATATATATATATATATATATATATATATATATATATATATATATATATATAATTCACTAGCATTATATATATATATACAAATCCGACAACCCAAAAGGATGGAACCTGCAGTGCACACATACTCTGCTATCAATCCCTATACATCACGCACGTAAGGATTTACAAGTTTCGAATCACTCAAGAACCGTACCAATACAATTCACACATATTGGAGGCGAGTATAGTTCACATACCCATGGGTCACGCACATACCTACACTCCAGTGGTCAGCTGACTTATCAACTCACAGATAACTCATTCACATTCCTAAGTCCTTAAGGTACCAATCTAAATCCCCCCGAAGGTACACAAAGATAAGATGGTCCTTTTTTCAAAAATTAACCTCCCGTGATAGCAAGTATGATAGGTATGTCATACACAAAATCATTCATATACTAGGTAATCACACAACCTAAGTATTTATCAACATTAATATAGGTATTCTCTATCCTATATTACAAGTCACATACGCATTTTAATGCCATCCCAGATATTCTAAGTAATATGATGAGCGCGACAACTCTCTCGTCGTATAAATCTGAATATTTAAACCTATCTCAAAAGGTTACTAAGTCACCCACTTGCCTCTTAGATTCTTTCAGTAATTTAAATTCTCTCTTCTATTGCTCCTAACCTTAAATTAATATTCATTTAATTTCAATCCCAATTTTATAAGATTTCTAACCGTACCTCACTCGATAAACACTCGTAAGTATCTTATTCAATCCCAAAAGGTGTAACATTTTTCAGGCATAAAGTATAACCCTACTGACCTTAACCAAGTCCCTCAATATTCTATTAAACCTCCTACGAATTCTTCCAAGCTTGGGATTTGTCAAACCTTATAGGGAAATAATCTACAAAAATCAGGAAGAGTCGATCGATCGAGGGAAAGGGGTCGATCGATCGATCCAACTGATCGATTGACATTCATGGGTTGATCGATCGATCAAACAGGTATTGCGATTATGCATAATTTTGCCTACGGGTTTCATCAAACTTAATCCTCACATCCTCTACTATAATGTCACAAACTCCCAAATATTTATTCCTAACATCATACAAACATAAACACATAAGTTCCAATATTTTAGAATCATTAAATCATAATGGGAATCACTTTCTTGGATCAAATCATATAACTTTCACAAAAACCCTAGTTCTCCTATTTTTTTTCAAGAGAATTATATATCTCAATACAAAATTCATAATTCTCTACTCATGGATCATAATTTCATGGCTGCTATATTCCCAGAAGTTAAACTACATGCAAAACCTACATAGATTACAATTTTAATTCTTCAAATCCATTCATTCATTATTTTTCAAGGTTATTAGTCAATTCTACACTAACATGGATGATATACGCACTGAATTATTGCAGGTTAAATCACTTTCCTAGAAATAGAAGTTCTGATCCTTTGGATAAGACGATACAGGAATAATCATGTCTTCTCGATCTATCCGATGGCGGTGATGGTGGTGCAAAAAGCCTAAAGGTGGTGGTTTTCCTTCGGTAACTTCCTCCACTTCTTCTCTAATGACCATCTGTTAATTTTGGTGATGGAAACCCTAAGGATCTTAAGTGTTAGCTGATATGATTCACTTAAAATTTGTGGATCACTATTCCTCAAATAATTAAAATGACTAAAATGCCCTCATGGGGTGCCTGTTAGGCCTAAAATGTCCCGGAACCTAAACTAAACTCCCGGCTAGTGTTTTTTGACTATCTTGACCCTTTCAGAAACGTTGGAACACTCAAAATGGCCATATGGATGATATAAAAGTGATTTACTTTTAAATCCATTAAATTGGATCCTGACACGACTGACACACGCGTCTCAACTTAATTACTGAAACTGTCGTATTTTTAACTCACGACAATTTTAATAAATCCATAATCATATATTATTATACTCACTCAGTAATATTAAACATAATTATCATAATCAAATACTAACTCTCGTCTCGCTAGCATTTAAATCCGAATTAATTTTTAAATAATTTCCCAATTTTTAATTTAATTAATCCATAATTAAAAGACATAAAAATACGAGTTATTACAGGCAGAAACTAGCTTCGTGGGGAATAAAGAGGGACTGAGCACGGAGGGTTGTTCGAACGACCATGGGTGTCATTCAAACGATGGTGGGCAATTTTTGCCACTGCCGTCTTTTTTATCATTCTACCTACTATGTTTTCTTTTGGGGTTTGCTAAAGGGATTTAATTAGTGAAATATTAAATGGAGATTGATTCCTAGGATGTTGTGAGATGGGTATTAAGGAACATTAAAATTAATAAGGCTATCAAACTTATTAATGGGACTTTGTGTAATAAATTCTAAAAGGTTAAAATACGAAGCAAGTGAGTGAGTCTGGGCATTATGATTGAGTGACATCACGTTGTTAAATTAATTAATGTGCAATTAATTAAATTACAAGTCGGGGACATAGACTCGGATATTTTTAGGCTAGTGCTACGAGAGTTAGGCACGGGTTAGCCAGTTTAATTTATTGTATATATATATATATATATATATATATATATAAAATAATGCTCCTGTGCGGACTAGTCCGCATTTTAAGAATGCGGACCGGACATGTGTCACCTAACGGTGCGCTTAGAAATTATCGCCTAAATTATAGGCACACTCTCTCTCTTTTCTAGGCTCACCGCCAGGTGACACATGTCCGGTCCGCATTCTTAAAATGCGGACTAGTCCGCACAAGAGCAGGACTGTATATATATATATATATATATATATATATATATGTATGTATGTATATGTATTTGTGTGTTCTTTAAATATTTGTGTAAGATATTTTTATAATTACATACCTCTCTATTGCTATCATTAGAGGTTGCGCGATGTGGGTGAATCCCCTGGCTAGTGAACGCATGGCGAGTATAATCCCTAGGTCGTAGCGTGCATTATTTTATGTTGTGATTCTTTTCGAGGTGAGACGTTTTGGATACGATTCGTTCTCACACTTGGGTAACTATGACCGCCTCCACTATGCTTATTATTTATTGTCCGATTCGGTGTGAGTTAACCATCTCATGGTATCAGGATTGGATTGAGTATACCTGGGGTGATAACATTTTAGAGTAAACATACGGTGACTTATTGCTCCGGAGGATGGATATTATATACGGCATGTGTATGAATGTTGTAGTATAATTATATGTATATAATTAGTGTGAAGATTTATATGCGGGAAACATACATGAAGTGAAATTGTATTACTATTATAACTCGTGAAATGTTATATGATTTTATTTGAATAGAATTAAAGAATTGTTGGGTGAAATAATTTAATAATCAATAGTAATATTACTCGGACGAGAGTGGTGGATGTGGAAGGATTCATATCAAGTCTAGTTAGACGGGGCAGTATATCTAGGTGGGTTATGACGACAATGATAGGTGTGCACATTACATGAGGGGTGAGGAGTATCTCAAGGAAGTGCAACACTAACGTAAAATGAAAAGGATTCATGCATTTTAATTACTGTAAACTTAATAACTTGCAAATGTTTTTTCAAATATTTTGGGTTCTAACCCTTCCCAAAAATATTTTCAAAACCTTTTAGGTATCTATCCACAGGGACGCCAGACTTGATTATCTATTCCAGAGATGCACAATTGCTGCATATGTGAATGCATGCAGGATTTTGGACTAGACGCCTTAATTGTTCATTCTAGTTTAGGATTTCATTATTCCACGATTTCATCTTTGGACATATTGCCCCTAGAGTACTTTATTTAGTTAATTCAGTTCAGACTTGTGTTGGGATTTATTGATTTATTTGTTAGATTTATTATTTAGATTTGGAGTTTGTAGCCGATAGTTTATTCGACAATACATTTATTTATTTACTTATTTATGGTGATAGTTTAGACTCTATTAGTGTGTGTATGCTTTAATTAAATTTTTCACATGTCGTTATATGTTAAGTAAGAAGATAAAATTTGACACCAGCTTAATTAACCAATAGGTGATTAGTAATTTATTATTTTTTACCGTGATGCTAAGAATGAACCATATGAGAATCCAGTTTAATTTAATAAAGGACTGATCACCCGGTATTTAATTGGTCGAGGTGTCACAATTAGGTGATGATTAAGACCCTACTTCTCGCATATTATTGGCGTCATCATGTTACCTACCATAAAGACAATAGTTTTACATACCTTATATGCATAATACTATTTCTCTTAACTCTACCTTTACAATAGCTTGTGTTTGAATTATTTATACTTTGATCCTTAACAATTTTACATATTTAGGAGATTCACTCCAATAAAAATATTATTATAGAAGGAACCCTTAGTTTACCTTCTTTGATTGGTTAGCTTCCCTCTCTCTCAAAAGAGAAGAATGTTCAATTTAATTGTTTAACAGTTATATACCAATTTCATTGTAAAGTACTAGTTGATTTCTAACCAAACAATTTTACATCTAATTCCCACAAAATCAGGTTTTCGTTTTCAATAAAAAAAATTCAAAGTATTTATTATTAATAAACTTAATTTTTTTCAATTAAAAAAATCTAGAAACCTCTTACATTTTTCCCAAAATATATTAACTTCTTCGGATATTCTTGCATCTAAATAAAAAAATATTAAGACTGGAAAATTAGTTGATACCATCATAACAATATCACCATCAGAATCATCCCCTACTTATGTTAGAACTAGGGATGGCAATGGGGCGAGTTTCGCAAAATCTGAACCCAACACGTTTAGGAAAGTAACAAACCCGTCTCGCTCCGAACCCGATACATGTTTTATTGATAAAACATGAACCCGCCCTGAATCGATATTTATGAAATTCAGACCCGACCTAACATTCTTATTAATTTTAGTTAATTTAGTGTACTTATATTTTTACATATTTAAAATATCTATAAGTACACCACCATGATTACCAACTTATATGATCAGTAACGGATAAAATATAGCGTAAAATATATTTATCTAAAGGTATTTCTCATAAAAGATATATTTTTATATTTTTTTTGCTAAAATACGTACAAAAGGGGTGGGATGGGTTTTTTATACCGAAACCAGATTCTGCTCCGAACCCAAAATAATCATTTTCAAATCAGTCCTATTAGGGATGGGATGAGACGAAAATCTAAAGGGACCTGTGAAATTACCATCGCCAGTTGGCACCACCTCATGAAACCAACGAAATCTACTCACCACCTATAACTGAAGTTCCAGATTCTAGTCGACGCAACGAAAAATGCAAGTATCCTCATTTGTTAGAAAAATTGTTCAATATTAGGTGTTAATAGTAGAACACTTAATGCTTACTTAATAGGAGCTAAGTCCATGTTGCACTCTTTCCATCTTATTTTTTATGCTCCAAGAAAGAAAGATTGTTTACGAGTGTTTTATATATTCGGTGAGATACTTTTTAAAACAAAATTAAAAAAAATTAGATTAGACCTTAATAAAAAATATGTGGAGTGATTTGTTGTCGAATGGCCAAAAAATTATAAACTAATATAAACAAGGAAAAATAATATATACATATTATAAAACTAAATAAATTATGTTTACGCCCTTAATATTTAATAACCAATTTTTTTTAATATTCTATCCAAACTTTAATAAAAATATTTTATCTTAGACACGTATTGTCTGTTTCACCATGTCTAAAAAAACTCAGAATAATTAATTTACCCAAATTTTTAAATAAATAATTATCTCTTATCCCTTTTGATTTATTCGTTTTGAAATATTTTAATCGAATGAAAACTTAAAATTTGCCAACGAGGATAAGGATTAAGGTGGAGGGTGACTAGGTTACAACTCACGATGGATGGAACATGATTGGCAAGTAAAGTGTAACCACATCCTTTGGTAGTTTATGCCCTAAAGAACATCCTTGTCCGACCATAATTCATATAAACTATTAGCTGTTTACCAAAAAAAATATATAAACTATTAGGCTTTAAAATGCGATCAAGTTATTTAACTCTGTTTTGATCTCAAATTTTAGTACAATCAAACCCGTACGGGTAGGCTGATTATGTATATTGCTTTTTAAAGAGTTTGCGAGATTATTGAGCCGAGCTAAATAAATTAACAAACTTCAGATGTTTTAAGTTTGTCGTTTTAATTTACTTTCTGTTTCACATAAAAATCTTAATTGGGTCCTAACTGATCGTCCAATCGTAAACGGGATAAAAATAACTTGGTCCATTCCCTTGTCTATAAAATGATGTCTACACAAAAAGCTCAGAATACATGTACAATGATATACTGAAATGCAAAAAATGGATAAATGAAGTGTTGACAAACATTGTATAATCATATTTGAAGTTCAATGAATTGCGAATAAATCATCTTAACAAGTTTGCACATTATAATTGGTTTTTTGCTGAAATGGAAGGCCTACAGCAATCCACTAAAGTACCTCTCTTTCCTAATGAAGATAAGAAAGATCCCCTTGAAGGAGACTTCTTTGCTATGGTAGCTTTTGGACTATATTTGTGAGCATTTACAGTTAAACCACCTCCAAAGCTCTTAGATGGTTTCATTCTCCTGTTATAAGAACACCCTTTCTTAGCAAGCTCTTCAAGATTCTGCACACTTGCTAACGATGCAAAAGACTGTGACTTGCCTTGATAATAGTTGGAAAGACTTCTCCTGCATATAGAAATGCATTTAAGTAAACTCACGTAATAAATACAGGCAAAAGTGAAAAAGAAATTGATAAACCATAAGGTTTGAAATAAAATAGATGACTTACTTGATAGGGAGTTGAGCCAAGAGGTCAGATAACTCATACAAAGGACCATATGAAGAAGATGTGGAAGAGGATGCATCATCAACGATATCCAATGAAGATGATGAAGAAATCGAAGATGTGGAAGAGGATTCCATGGATTCTGAGTCAGAAATTTGATTGCTAGTTTCCATGGACACCCATTGGACATGATTGGTCTGCTTTCCCATAGCTGCAAGAAGAACAACAAGGAGGATGAGGCTGTACTGGATATCTGTTTACAAAGAGTCAATACAATATATATGATTTCCAGCTGGCCTAATAATATATAAAGTGAGAAGGAGGTAGGCCTAGACACACTGATAAGGTTGACATAAGCATTGTACACTTGTGCAATAGGTTTGTGTTGAATCTATCCAGGCCGACCCTGACTATGTGACACGTGGTCATCTGCACTGCCCTTATATGATATATTTTACTAGGAACTAGAACTCATGTCCGCGCAAAGTAGGACTCCGATTTATATATATATATATATATATATATATATATGGATCGACTATTCTGCGCATTAAATTTGTATATTATTTTTTTTAAATAGTAAAAAAATATTTTTGAGCTTATTTTTTATTTGATATTTAAACATTTTAAAAGATTCATTTAAAAAAAATGGACTCAAAAAAAATCTTTTTGTTATTTTTAAAAAATCGATCAAACTTTCGCTGCTTTTAAGCACTTTTAAAGCTGCGAAAGTCCGATCGGTTTTTTAGAAATAGCAAAAAAAAAAAAGAATTTTTCCCGGAATTTTTTTATATGGGTCCGTTGAAATGTTAAAAAATCAACTGAATTTTTTTTTTAATATTTTAAAAAATTTGTGTGCGCCAACACGTATGCAAACTTAGTGTGCACAAGAGTCTGCCTATATATATATAGAGAGAGAGAGAGAGAGAACCTTAACAAAAAAACCTAACACTCAATCAATTTTAATTTCTATGTTGTAATTGGTCCGCCCCAGCTGCAACAGACACGCGTGTGATACACATGGTTTTTAATACACCCGTATGACACGCATGTCCATTGCCGCTTGCGTGGACCAATTACAACATAGGAATTAAAATTGATTGGGTGTTAGGTTTTTTTGTTAAGAGTCATTAAATTATTCACCTTTTATGTTCACTTCTGAACATCTCCTTATATATATATATATATACATATAGGGAGAGGATCACAAGTGGACCTAAAAAGCGGACTTTTCAATGGACCTAAACAAAAAATACCTAACAGCCCATTAATTTTAATTCCTTATGTTGTAATTGGTCCGCTCCAGCGGCAACAAACACACGTGTGAACCGAGACCCCCTTACCCCCTACCCCCACCCCCCACCCCCACCATGGCAGACCACTAGTTAAAAAAAAACGCTGGCGCGGACCAATTACAACAAAGGAATTAAAATTAATGGGTTGTTAAGTGTTTTTTGTTAAGGTCCATTAAAAAGTCCGCTTTTTAGGTCCACTTGTGATCCTCTCCTTATATATATATATATTTGTGTGTGTGTGTGTTTTGAATGTAAATTATGCATAATATGTGAAAAAATCTAGTAAGCAAATAAAATTGAAAAGATTTGTTGGTCGAGGATTGTATTGAACACATAGTCATAAAAGTGAAATTATTCCTTGATATATCTTGAATAAACACCTCTCACTATTTAACAATCGTATTACTCCTCTATCAACAACAAATAACATTGAAACTCTCACGATATTCGAAACCCACAAATTTGGAAAGAAATAATATAAAGTGAAAAATAATTTTGTGTGAATAATAAGAAGAAAGGGGATAATGTTTTCTATATTTTTTATGAAGAGGAAAGTCAATTAAATAGGTCACAAAAAAGTGATTTTCTGAAAAATATGGATAACTCCATGAAGTCCATAATATTATGCACTAACACAGACAAGGAGACTTAGCCACAAAATAATAAAAACGAAACAGTCAAAATTTTTAATTAAAAAATAAAATAATAATTGAGTAAAAAATTTGGCAACTCTAGAGGAGCCTAATGCTCAAATCCTTATCAAAGACTATTAATATTTAATATACTTCTTAAGAATTGAAGGCATGACCTCAAGCACAAATTCCCACGAAGTTACCACTAGTCCATTTACCCCAAATTATTTATTTAATTCAAAATAAATATATATACTAAACATATCCAACAATCCCCCAAATAAATGAAATAAACAAAATAAATATAAAAAGATGCAATGGAATACCATAAGAAGTCACGTAAAAGTTAAGGTGTCATTTGACTTGAACATTTTCTTTGTAATGATATATCGAGTTTATCAGTTGATAGTGAACTATCGTCTTGAACTATTTTGTCATATTTGTAAACTTAAATCAATAGAACACATAGATGACTCCCAAAAAGCCTCGAGTTCCCACGATTTTGCTCATTTCGATCTTGAGCATGCCTAGGTTTTCTTGAATGCTCTAGAAAATCAGTCTAAACTCTAATAGGAAGTGCCCCCACTTTAACACTCATCTAGGTGCGTCTATCAAGAGCGTATTGTATCTTACACCCCACTAAATAGCAACTATAGAAAGCATTAAGAGATTATAACTCATCATCTCATAGATGTCGTGGTACAATTACATCATAGAAATTGATTTTTAGTGAAACTTGTGTTAGTACTCCCGCATATTACTCATATAACTTTATTATCCCATTGAACCCATATCTTGAGATCTCCAGTCATATGGGTTAGGTTTCCATTATAGGTGTTTTACAAACTATCCCTTTTAGATATTCCTTTAGTTAATGGATCTGCTCGATTCTCCTTTAACATGACATAATCAATTTCTATAACTCCATCTTCCAGCAACTAGCTCAAAGTGTTGTGTTTTCTCCTAATATGTCTAGACTTTCCATTGTAGGAGTTATTATGTGCTCTTGCGATCATTTCTTGACTGTCACAATGAATAAACAAGGTTGTAACTGGTTTAGTCCACAAAGAAACATATAATTAGAAATTCACTAATCATTCAGCCTATTAGCTTGCTTTATCCAATTCTATGAATTCTGATTCCATAGTGGATCTCTCTATGAAAGTTTGTTTGGTAGATTTTCAGGACACGACACCCTTTGCCAAGGCAAAAATAAATTCACTCATAAACTTACATTCACTACTATTACAATTTTATTGAGCATCACAAAAACCTTCAATACCATAATTTATTGTGCATTTTAGATATCAAAAAACTCTAATCAAATCATCTCAATGTTAATTATTTGGATTATAAGTATATCTACTAAGTCTAACAACAACATACACAATATCATGTCTAGTTCAGTTCATAATATTTATTATACTACCAATAACTCTAGAATATTCTAATGATGATACATCATGACCATAATATTTTCTTAAGTGACTATAAGAATCATAAGGTGTATTGGTAGGAATATAATTAAATTGCTCAAATTTTCTAAGGACTTTCTCAATGTAATGAGATTGGGTTAAAATAATTCCTTCAGAATTATTAATGATTTTAATTCCAAATATAACATCATCAACACCCAAATATTTCATAACAAGTAAACTTCTAATTTTACTAACTACATTCATATTAATACCAAAGATAAGCATATCATCCACATATAAGCAAACAATCACAGAAGACTGATAATTAAATTTCCTACATATACATTTATCTGTTTCATTAACGTTAATACTGTTAGAGTTCATTAATTGATCAATTTTTTCATGCCATTGTTTGGGAGATTATTTTAGTCCATAATATTTTTTAAGTCTACACACCTTTTTATCCACGCATTGGACTACAAAGCCCTGAGGTCAAAATATAACATCAACAACACCTAAATCCTTCATATCAAAATTCTTATTAATGAAACTTTTAGTTTTATTAACTACATTCATATTAATATCAAATATAAGCATATCATCCACATATAAGGAAAATAATCACACTAGACTGATCACTAAATTTTCTATACATAAATTTATCCACTTCACTAATGTTAATACCATTAGAGATCATTAATTGATCAAATTTTTTTACGACATTGTTTAGAAAATTATTTTAGTTCATATAATGATTTATTAAGTCAACACAACTTTTTATCTAGGCATTTGACTACAAACCCCTCGAGTTGATCCATATAAATCTCTTCTTCAAGATCTCTATTTAAAAATGCAGTTTTAACATCTATTTGATGAATGATAGTATTATGTGAAGAAGCAATAGCAATTAAAAGCATAATAGATGTAATTCTAGTAACGAAAGAGTAAGTGTCAAAGAAATCAATTCATTCCTTTTTCTATAGCCTTTAGCTACTAGTATTTCCTTAAATTTATCAATGGAACCATCAAATTTTAATTTCTTTTCAAATATCCATTTATATACAATAGTTTTACATCCTCTAGGTAAGTTAACTAACTCCCACGTGTTGTTAAAAATAATAGAATCGTATTCACCATTTAAAGCTTTATTAAAAAAAATAGAATATGGTGGAGACATGGATTCACTAAAAGTGGTTGGGTCATTTTTTACTAAATATGTTAAGAAGCAATGTCCTAGGTTTTTTAATCTTTCTTTTTTTTGTTTTATCCGAATCTGAAGATTTATTTCTAACTCTACGTGCAACTGGAACAAAACTACTAATTCTCTCACTCCACTTTTTGTGAATTTTATTTATTATTTATTGATTGAGAAATAAATTAATAAATGGGATTAATTATTACTTACGTGATTTGGTAATAATGAAATGCATAATTTAGACGGTAATTAAACTTTGCATGTGATGTGATTTTGTATCGCGTGCTAGAAATAATTAATTTGTGACATCAAGTATATCATATTAAACTATGTATTATGCGTATAATAATATTGTGTGCATATTTTATTTATGTCGTGAGGTATTATCATGTTTAGTGAGGTTCTACCATTTATATTGGACACCAGAGTGTCATTGAGGCCCGAATAAGTATGTTTAGTAGTTTGGATTTGGCTTATGGGGTGGGTATTCCTTGAGGCTAAGTTTTGGACTTGTTTGGGTAGTATTTTGTGCTTATTTGGAGGACCAAATTTAGGCCTTTTGCTAACCTCCGAGTTTAGACTTATTTTAAGGGTGCTCACCCTAAATAGTTGGACACTTTACACAAAAACACAAACCCTAGATGCCCTAGAGATTTGAGATACTTTGGAAATATATTTGAAGAGGAAGAACAAGGGATCAAGAGGGAGAATCACTCGTGCGTACCATCTAGGCAAGAAATCTCTTGCTTTATCATAGTGTAATCTGTAACATGTTTATGCTTTTAATGTCATGTATTTGATTTATAATTTGGAAGCATGTTTAGAGATTTAATCTACTATCTTAATCATGTTCATATTTGGTTTAATTGGGTTGTTGAATTAGACAATTGGTGGGTTTTGTAATCTGACTTAATTGGGGATTTTGTTGGAAACCTTGAACTAAATCATTTTAAGTTATGATTCTATGTTATAATCCATATTTAGGGTTGAATCAACTATAAATATAATTGGATTATGTTAATTTGATGTTTTGACTTCTTAAATCGCATGTAAATTGAATTAATTGAAGTTTGAGAATGAAGCAAGGTTCAAATTGGGTTTTGATAGATTGGAACTTTAAGTCGTGTTTTAACGATGTTATCTGTTGAGAAATCCAACTAGGATCATTAATATATAGTTAATATACCTGTAGATGCGATTTAGTATGTGTTTTGAAGCTTGGATGTGGTTTTATTGGAGGTTGGGGCTGCCATAGAATGATTTTGGGGAAAAGGATACGGATCTGGGAAACTCTGATTGATCTGAATTTGGACCGGATCGATCTGGTCCTCCTACTGGGATGCGTTTAGGGCTTTTGTTGGTTTATTTGTTTTGTTTTCGTTTGGAGCGATTAGGTGGATTGTTTTGGTATGTATATTATAAGAGATGAGGTACATATACATATTTAGATTAGGACATATAGTTTGTAACATAACGAACCAAAATATTGGGGATGTTAATTAGGGTTTTGAGAGATTATAAGCCATTAATTAACTTAGTAGTTCAACGTTGTAATACAAACACACACACACACTTGTGTGTGTGTGTGTGCGCGCGCGCGTTTGCGCACTCATATTGTAGAAACGTGATAAACTTGGAGTTGAATTTAATAAGTTTTGAGAGTTAATAGACCTAAGAATATAATGGACAATTTAGCAATGGGGATTGGGATAGTTTGGGCACGCTTGAGAGTACGCATTATCCTATTTTGTAGTATATGTATGATATCTTATAAAGTTCGGTTTAATTAAGGTTTTAAGAGATGGTAAACCTATAATTAAATTAACAATCCAGAGTTCGGGGATGGAAATGACTTAGGTACGCTTGATAGTGTGTGATATATATATATATATATATATATATATATATATGTGTGTGTGTGTGTGTGTGTGTGTGTGTGTGTATGTGTGTGTGTGAAATAAACATACCAAATACTCGTGGGGAATCTATCGGTCGGGGTTTTGATGATTTTGGTTAGGATCGTGTACTGCACTCTTGGATGTTGTTGCATGACTATATGAAGGTAAATATGTTGATCACACACTCAGGATGATCATTACTTCCTGATGGGGGGTACAGATGGCTCGATCCATCACACCAGATTGACGATGGTGTTACTGCATGGTGATATAATAGGGTCATACGTTTAGGATGGTCACTGCTTCGTGATGTGAGACTCGATCCATAAAGCGGTCTTGGTATGGACTAGATGATGGTGGTATTATTTAATGACCTCCCTCTTCATATGTGTGTGTTTGTTTTGAAATTCGTTAGGTGTGAGACTTCTACAGATTTACCAATAGAAGCACGAGAAGGTCCCCTGAAGGTAGATGTTGTCGTGTGGTTGTTATGAGATTTATATAGATGTATATGATATTAGTTCGGTGATGGACATGTTGATTAAAAGCCATATGTCACATTTTTGTGATCTGATTGAGATTGTGTACATCTTACTATACGACTGGCATGAGTAGGGGTTGATTCGGGATTGTATTGTGCACGTAAATTATAGTCCAGTGACGAACATGTTTAATAAAAAGATATTAAGACATATAAAATGTTACATTATGAGATCATGAGTATCTTAATAAGTGTATATGGGTTTTGGGGTTTATTTTGTACATGTTTAGTTATTTACATCCCATGTGAGTAATTTGTATTGTGATAGTACTTGCTAGTCTAATGATAGAGACTTCTTCGTATTAAATTATGCCTTGGGTTGAGACACTCGTGTAGTGTTTCACTTATGATGAGGGATGAGTTATCTTTCTCGTGTGAATGTTGAAGGGATGGCATGTTTGTTATAAATGAGTCGCAAAATTATTACAACTTGATACTGTAAGATATTTCTTGCAACTTTAGGACGCTGACCCAAATTTATAAATCATTTCCCTCACATGTATTATTATTTATTTATATAGAAAATTGTAAGGGATGAGCAGTCAAACTTACAGTTTGTGGAGATTCAGCGAGTTATCCTTATAGTAGGAGTTTTTGGGTCATTGTGGTAGTTTGTTGTATTCAGGAGTTTTGACAAGTGATGGTTACAATTGTATTTCTTTATTTCAGTTAAGACTGTTGTATAAAAGAGTTTATATTATAAAGGATTAAGATTTATTGGAGTTTCAGTTTTATCTCAATTCAATTATTCTTATTGTTGTCCTTTATTAAGTTTTATATTGTGGATAGTTTTTATTTACTGTCATTTTTATGTTCACGTTGATGCTGAGAATTATATAAATTTTTTAGTGATCCTTGTGTTTAACGTTTAGCCTGATCAATTGGGAGTGAAAAATAGGAGGTGATAGTAATCATGTAGGAGTGACTTAATGAATCATTCGATTTTATTTCCAATATTTATCAAGATCACCCGTATATTCTCCTCCCCTATAAGATCTTAATGTTTTAATGGATTTTTCTATTTATTTTCAACTTCTAATTTATAGGAAATAAATTTAGAGAAACTCTCATATTTACTTGTAAGAAGATTTATATAATAGTAGCGAGAGCAATCACCGATAAAAGTAACGAAATATTTATTTATGCCATGTGTCACATGGCCTTTTAAATCACATATATCAGAATATATTAAACATAAAATAGTCGATCTTATTTAAACACTAGAGTAAGGTTTTTTTATCATACTTTGATTCAACACATATTTCACATTTAGAGTTTGTAAAAATATCAGATTTTGGAATGTAAAGGGGTGTCTTAATAATAAACCTCATCATTCAATGACTAATCAAAGATCGAGACATGGTGGAGATTGAACGAAACCCAATGAAGCCTTCCAGAAGAAGTTAGATCTTCCAAGATGTATTTTTTCTATTTTTCTATGATTATGTTTTATATTGTAATAATTGGGGGAAGTTACCCAGTACCAACGATGGACCAGGTCTGGAAGGACCTGGGAGATCTTACATGATCTATTGAGGAAGTTCACTCATGGATCATTTGACGAAATTGTTTTAGAGGATAGAGTTCAACTCATCGTTAAGGCAATATACTTAACTATTTTGAATACACCAGGAAGAGAACCAACACAACCCGAAAGAGCATTACTCGAGCAGCCTTGGCCAAATTCATTCTCATCCACATATATATCCTTTAGAGTAAAACATATCATCTTTCATAAAAGATATGAGTTATCTCATAACATACCTAAACATGTCTAATCAAACATGCCTCAAAACAACATGGTTTGGTGAGCTGGTGGCCGAAATGGCACTAATGCCCTGCTACACCACCTAACACAAATGTAGGGTTGGAAATTTTTGACACGATAATCGGTTTATGGTAATAACTCAAAATGACCCGAACATGACACGATTACCTTGTATATATTTAAGATTACTAAAAACTTATACTCAAATCAAAGTCAACATGACCCAAAAATGACATGACTAACTATAATTGCCACCCCTGCAAATGGTTAATCACTCGAGATTTCACTCAGCATTTAATGCTAATGACAAGTTAAATTTGGTAGTCTGACCTAACATTTAATTCACACTGAGGTACCTCGTGACCTAGGTTATCAGATATTAAACCATAAGATCATACAGTTATTAATTTATCAAAACCTTAAAATCAGATAACATATTCTCTCACCATTAATACATTTGCCCAATTATCATTAAGAACTCAAAATTTATTACCCTTAAACATTATTCAACCCATTTACTAGTACTTACATGCCTACCATTGGTGTATTTAAAATGATTGTTTCTCTCTCCCTCTAAACAAATAAAGGATCATTTATTACTCAAACACTCAACATTTATTTCCCATTATTGTGATATCTACTGATTTTTGTCTATTATCATTACAAGTGCATTTATTACTGTTCTTTCACCATTAAATGGATTACACCTCTATTATTCATAAAATATCACAAATCAAACTACTCTCTTACATTTGGTTGCTCTGCTGGGGATTATTCTTGTTAAAATGGTGAACGACAACATCAATCGCATTATTTTTTACGACAACCAGCCTGGGGGAGAACATGATACTCCCACATCTGACCTCCCTCAAAACACCACCGTCACTAGAGGTTTCCACATTGAAAAAGATTCCCCGAGCTCTATTATAAGTCTAACTCAAATGTCCAACATTATGGCCAAGTTCATGGAGTTTCTGCAAACTCACCTATAAATGATAGGATTTTATCCAACAATGGACCCTGGCTCTTTTTCTCATCTAGTAGAACCACCAGCAGCTCCCTTAACAGGGACAAATGTTCAACCTCTAAGAATTGTTGGCCCTTCGAATTCCAATCTCCCAACCACCACACTAGTACTAATAATAGGTGCAACTATCTATATTACTGCCTTACTTGAGGTCACCCCACCAGAATCCAAATCACCTGAGGTAATAGTGGGCCTATGTTCGGCTTTTGAAGAAGTTAAGAAAATATGATGATGTTAACCTCTTTGTCTTCTAATGAGGTTGTGTCTATCTACGATGACTTTTGAACTCCCTATACGGAAGAATATAGTGACGAACTATACTTGAAGGGGTATGACCCCCCAATCCTTGAGAAATTTATCGGAAAGGGAGGAAACCCGAAGGAGCACATTAAATGCTTCATTGAACATCTAGGAGTTCATGTAAAAACAAGAGGATCCATCTGAGAGATTTTTCCAAGTCACTTCCCGAAAAAGCCTACGCTTGGTATTCCCACTTGTCTCCAAGGAGTGTTGCCAAATGGGAGGATATGCACATCCAGTTTTTGAAGAAATTCTTCCTGGTGGAGGAAGAATTTCCCTTGACATAACTTGCTCATGAAAATAAAATTACAGGTGAAGAAGTTATGGCATGTATTCAAAGTTTCATATAGAGGTATCTCGACGTGAGAGGGGATATGACAGAAAGCAAGCTTCTATAGATATGTGCTGAAGGTTTATTACCTGAGTACATTTGTCACTTGATAAATGAAACTAGAATAGGGATGTTCAAGGTTTTTACCAGTGTTTCTAGAAATGTTTCTATAGTTGTTCGACCTAACCCCATCTTGAATAATGCTTCAGTGAATCATGCGATAAGCTATTCAAACAAAGTAAGCTTTGGCAAATGAATCACCAACCAGGCACAAATGAAAGTTAATTTGTCCATTACACCAAAATATGAAATTTTTCACTGCCATTAGGACTGACAAATGAGCTTTGTCACTGCTATTTACCATCAAGATCTATGAGGTGACAAAAAATATTTTCCACTGCTCGCATTAGTGATAAATTTGTGTTTCTCACCCCTATGGGGTTTCCAATATTAACAACCATTACCCGGCCCATTTTGTTACTGCTCATAGAAGGTGACAAACATCAAATTTTTCACTGCTGGTAGCAGCGACAAATTTGTCTCTGCTGACAACAGTGAAGAATTTAATGTTTTTCACTGCTAAAGGCAGTGCTAAATTTTTAACTTGTCACTATTTGTAAGAGTGACAATTATCCCTATAAGGACTTTTGTCTCTACATTTAGCAGTGATAAGTTTGAAGACAAATGACATAAAATAAAACGTTATTTTGACCTTAATATTGCAATAATATACCCAATTATACCTATCAAAGTATTGCCAATCTTAATATTTAAAAAAATGGCCAAGTTTCCTTTGTATTTCAGACGTTCCAGTACCTATAGACATAAAACCTATTTAAACTTACATTTAACATCAATATTAATATGACACAAGCCCATTTCGAGTATCATACAAGTCATGTCATGGTACTATGACCCGATTGGGATAGTAAAAGCAACATTAAATAAGCCCACCTCGAGCGCCAAATAAAAAATGAATATTGAATGAAAAATTAAATAACATAAGTAATGACATAACACTTCCATGGGTCACCATATGTTGGGTATGCTTCGTGAAGTCGAGGTATTTAAATAGTGGGAGTATTGATGCTATAACAAACATCCTCCTATACTTAGACTATGACTCGTGAGCAAACTCAATGAAATCAAATTCTTTATATGTGGATCCTCGATATCTATTGCCATGTGACTGTGTTGCTTTCTAGGAAGTGTACGAACCTGAATTTAGTCCTTTGAATACTACGTATGTCGGGTATGTCATGTGTATAACTGCAAACATTGAAATTTAGTTATTATCAAATCATTCTCAGATAAAGTAGATGTTTAGGTAGGGATGGGTCTAAATAACAAAAAGACCATTTTTAAATTTATCAAATTTTATGTCAAAACCTTAAACTAATTAACCCAGCAAAAACTTTCGCACCAATTTTGACCGAGTTGCTGTGAAAAACCGATTTACTTATTTTTATCTTTTCAACCTACATGCATTTAGGTGATTAGCAGATAGAATAAGTAAAACAAACGCATAACACACGGATATATGAGGAAACCCACAACGGTAAAAACTTCGTACAACCCAGCCAGACAGATCAATATAATAAGGTTTTACACAAGACAAACAGTAGACTTACACAACGATTCACCGCCCTAGCAAGCCTTGATGCTCTTCTATCTTTGACCTCTCTTTAATAGTGCAATCAAGGAGTCCACCCATGCAAGATTCCAAAATGTGTGAGTCCACACATGCCTCCGTATTAACCAATGAGACTTAGCAATCGTCTACGTAGTTAGAACATGAAATCACTGCTTCTTCATTGTAACACAACAAACACAGTACGGAGTCCACCGCACGAAACCTTTTCTCTATCCAGATGATGAGAGAAATAAACTATGATGCCCACACAAGAAGATCTCAAAGCATAAGAAAGATGAAACTTGGATATTTAAACGATTTAGGTAAAACTAGGGTTTGGGAACTTCTGGATATAGATGGGAAATTCTTTTTCCCCAAAAGTGCTTAGAAAAATAGATGCCACCACTCCTATTTATAAATAGCATGAATTTCAAGGCGTCGGGGTTTGTTCGAATGAAAACTAAGTGTTCGTTCGAACGAAAGCCTTGTTTCTTTCAAACGAACTCTACACTCGTTCGAAGGAACAAGCAATATCTTTCGAACGAGCTTCTAATGGTTATGCCATTATTAGATAGAGAAACCCCATTGGATGTTCCTTTGAAGTTTTTTCTAATGAACCCATCAATTCGTTCTAATGAAAACCACATCTCGTTTGAACGAAGCTCATATCAGTTTCAAAGGAAGATAAACTCTCATTCAAACGAAGAAAACCAAAAAAATATTTTTCTTTAAAAAACATTTTAAAATTTAATCCAAACATTTAAAAAAAAATCTCCCAAAATTAAAATTCCAAGAATCAAAATCATATGCCTTCATACCTGAGAGATCCTCAAAAACACGAAGACAAACGTGGAATGAAATACGGTACGATATGAAATCTCTAAAGCTTTATCTCTACATCTTCATTAAACATGGCATAGTCTTATAAGGTCAACAAATAAAAGTCTAACCTAGGACTCAAAACGTTTGGTCTGGAATTAATTCAATACATAAAAATTGACTCAATTGGAAATTTGTCCTTATAAATCTCCCCTTTTGACTATTCCGGGACAAAACCAAAAACAAAAACAGCTATGGGGTTGTTAAGCTCTCTAAAAGACTTAATCCCTAACTACAAAAGGAAAAAGTACAGATGCTTAACAGAAACATACGCTCAGTAGCTTCTCACGCTTAAAAACTTTGCCTTGTGTTGTAAACCTGCACACTTAAACACACCTTCAAATGCAAAAAGAATATAACAAGTATAAAATCTGCAAAAGAGTGCAAACTCTCCCTATGTCTAATGATCCCAACCTAGGAAAGACGTCTCCCCCTAAGATAAAGGTCTCCTAAAACTAAAGTTAAAGATACCATTTTTCGTCTTTTTATTCTAGAATAGACAAGATATGATGCATAAACTAGTTCTCCCCCCGAAATGTTAGAACATGCTATACCAATAGGAAATGTCGAGGAATGACTAAAATCATGCAACGGTGTAAAGTGAAACAAAACACAACATGGAAACACAAGCACAAATAATCAACACAATAATTAATTAATACCAATATCGATGCAAATATGATACCAACTGGAATATACTAAAAAGCATGAGATATCAATGTAAACAACCTAAATTTACTCTTGGATAAAACATATGGCAAACATGGATTAAATGCAAACGCAAAGACTCAAAATAAAAACAATACCATATATATAAATATGCAATATATATATATATATATGTGTGTGTGTGTGTGTGTGTGTGTGTGTGTGTGTGTGTGTGTGTGTGTGTATGTGTGTGTGTGTGTAAATGACCACAAACCTGACACAAAAACACACAAGCTTTAAACATTAGCATAGCATCGATGTGTATAAACATGTGAGATGGAATGAATAGGAGTGAACAAGATACAAATAAAATATAGCCCAATCACTCAAATATGTTCAAGGAGTCCTAATGGACCCAAACACTATATCAAACTAAGATTTAGCCTTAAGTGACAAGAAAAAGTGAACTCTATGAACAAAAAAACACAATGAACACAAGCCTAGAATATTGATGATTATATAAATTAATTGAGTCATGATATTAAAAAGCATAACTAGGATTCATTGTGCAAACCCATTGATCTTCAACTATAACACCCTTAAAATCTAAACATATATCAGATTTTATACTCAATTTTTTCGATGTACTATTTTTTGAAAATCAATCAACCAAACTTATTGTACTGCCCCTTACTTTTGAGCATTTATTTTATATTAATTGTTCGTATGGGTTAATTATTTAAATTAAATGAGAGATGGAAGTAAATATTAATCTGAGTAATTTAGGATTTAATATTTATGAGTATTACATATTTAACTTTGCGCAAATGTGAATAGTGTAATATTATGTTATGTTAAGTCGTTGGGCTTTAAAACGACGGTAATGATTTATTTTTCATTCGAGTTATTATTAAAATGTTAATATAACGTTGGAATAGAAATTGATGAACAATATCCCGGATGTCAGTTTGGAAGGCACGGTTAGTCCGAAAAGGGTTGAGATAGTCAAAATAAGTGTTAAGGTTGTTTTTGGGTTCCGGAGGTACTTTTCGGCTATTTATACTTAAATATGAGTTACAAGTCATTTTAAGTGTGCATTTGTGTATTTCTAAACCTAGAAGTTAGAGAGAAGTGAGAGCTTGAGAGAAAGGAGAGAAAAGAGGAGATTTTGTCATTTCAAGCTTGGAATCATTTCTACGAAGAAGAAATTGAGACTCCAACAAAAAGGCAAGTATTATACTTGCAATACCTTATGATTATGTTGAATAAATTGTGTGATTAGTTATTGTTCTTAAGATTTAACCTATTTAGGGTATTGATTGAGTTTGTTGTTCAAACCTTCACCTATATAAGTTAGATATGATTTGAGGTTGTATATTGTTAGGTGATCATATAAGAATGATTTGTTGATAATATTTGTTATTAATAGTGGGTGTAGAGGGAAGAAGAAGAGTTGGAGATTTAGGTTATCTAAGAAAAATGGGGGATGGATTATGATCTGGTGTGACCGGTTGATCGCGTCCAAGATGTCGGTCCATCAGGCCTAAGGGGAAAAGCCTACTGGTTTGATCTCAAGGCAAATTCCAATTACGCGATCGACAGTGGGTCAGAGGTCGGTCGATCGGTACTCTATTTCCAGCCAAAGAATTAGACTTTCTTTCTATTCCTTTTTCGTTGGGTTTAAGGCTTAGGAACCATCTCTTAGGATGTACTAAGAAGTAATATGATCTTATATAAGGATAGTGGTACTCTAGGACAGTACGAAAGTGTCCGGACTTATTTCTAGGACTACTTATAAGGGTATAATGTTTCATTTCGTATAGTAAACGAGAGTAGGACTAGTGTAGAGTGGGGTAGTATGTGTTGGATCTTCTGGGGCTAGTATGATAGTAATTATATATTGTAGCGAAAAATTGTACGTACATATTGTATCGGAATATAAGGATCATATGCTTAACTTAATATCGTTAGTAACTATGGCACATTTACACATACCTCTCTAAACGCTATCATAAGGGAAGTACGCGCTAGAGGTGAATCCCTTAGCTAATGATGCAGGGAGAGTATAATCCTCAGGCCATGATACCGGTTGTTACGTTGTATCATTGTATGGTTCAAAATGAGGTAATTTTGGGTATGGTTATGACTCACCGTCGAAGGTATATGGCCTCTTCCCATGCGCTGTGATTTAGGATACCCATGTGGTCTTGGTTATAGGCACTGGAAGTTGATAGTATTTAGGGGCGCATCTAGTGGGGTGACTCCCGGAAGGATGGTCTTAGAACCGTTATTATTATGATTGTAACTGTTCTCACTGAAATGGTATTTCAGACGGATGATTAATTGATTTAAGGAAACTGTCAATGTATGGTCGCTAATGATTATTGACTTGTGAATACATCATCAATTGGTATAACTTGTCATGCGGATATAGTTAGGTTACTCCTATTAAGTAGACGGTAGTTTAACTTAACATGAATTGTACGCGTTAGGATGTGCACTTAGAAGAGGGGTGACGATGATTCCTTGAATGAAGAGCTAATGGTATCGTTTATAAAAGTAGTATTCATAACTATCATGAATTTATTCACATGTATATCATATCAAATCGGGCCCTGACATGTTTATATTTCTCCTTCTTGTGTGGTTCTTATTTATGTTCAGGTGCTCTGCCGCATGTGTGCCCACTTTGACTTTCCTTCCTAGTGTCAAGGAGCTACGACATTTTACGGATGTTATAGGATTTTTATAGTAGACGCATCAGTCTCTTTTGATACTCTAGCTATGATTCGTCTATATATTCGGGCGTGTTGCCCAAGATTAGTATTCCTACATATTGTCATACTTAGTGTATTCTTTTGTATGTAGTTTGTTAATCGACAACTTATTCGGTTATGCTTTCTAGTATTGTTGATAAACTGTTATATATATATATATATATCAACCTTTTGTTATAAACGAAAATGATGGAAATAGCTTTTATTCTATTTGCAAAATTATATATGACATCCGTTTTCTAAAATATTTGGTGGTTGTCTATTATTATTGTTATGCGACAGTGATGCTAATAATTGACCATTTAAAATTCATGTTTTTATTGGAGTAGCGGGCTGCCCACCTCTTATTTTAATAAGAGGGGTGTCACAAATGGCATCAGAGCATCAAGTTCTAGAGTCCTTAGGATCTATGCAGACTTATCGCGTTTTACCGTAGCGTTCTTTGATATAGAGCCCTATTATTAGGATTGTTATGCTTATCTGCGTTTACGATTATCCCGTAAGGATAAATTATTTTAACTGTATATTGATTCAGCTACTTTTTATCTCAGATGCTGCCTAGACAAGGTCGCCCAACAAGGGTAAATCGAGTAGAAAATGATGTAGAGCCTCCACCACCGCATGACACTATAAATACGATGAATGGGGCTAATATTGTGGCCTAGGCGATAAACGTTGCAATGACCGCTATGGCGCAAAAATTCCCTAAGCTTAAGAACTGGTAGCTCATGTGGCTCAAGCCCATATGGGACCTTCTGCATGGGAAAGAGTTATAACATCCTTCCTGAATGGTCACTCTCCAAAATTTCAGGGTGGCGTTGATGTGATTTTTGCCAATCAATGAAAGAAGGATATTCAACGCCATCTTCAAATGGTGGAATGTAGTGAGGAGAGGAAACAGATTCTCGCCACTTTTAAACTTGTGGGAGAAGCTCTCCAATGGTGGGAGTCAGTGACCACTCCAAAACAGAGGGATGCGATGACGATCTCGGAATTTTGGGCCTTGTTTGATCGAAAGTATTTTAATCCAGCAGTCCGGAAAGAGATGAGGAGGAAGCTTCAGGATGTTGTTCAAAGAGAGTGAACAGTGTCAGAATATGAAGAAGAATTTATTTGCTTGGCAAAATTTAAGTCGGATGAGGTATATCCCGAAGAAAGGAGGATCTCAAAATTTATCGAGGGTTTGAGTTGGAGGATAAGGCAGCATCTGTTGGGGAACCCGACTTTGCAAACTTTTAGCGATGTGATGAATGCAGATTTACTCCATTATGAGGATCACCGGCTTTATTTTAAGGTGATTAAGAAGATAGGAGATTCTGGTCAATCTAGTAAACAATGAGGGAATGGTGTTGGTGGAGCACTACCACCGCCACAGCAGTCTGTAAATAAACAGAAGGAGCGGGACCTCAGCAGGGAGACTCGGTTAAGAAGCAACTCTTTGGGGGTTTTAACTTAGCGGAGGCATTTTTAGGCATGGTCATGGTGCTCAGCAACAGCAGCAGTTGGGCCAACTGGGCCAAGCGGGGCAGAGGGAATAATGGGGGTCAAGGCCAGCAGGGCCAAGGTGCCAGGCAGTTTCGAAACAATAATCGAGCTGACATCTGGAGGGTTTTACGGGCTATTTTTTTAGTGCGGTGCGACAGGTCACATGAAGAGAGCTTGTCCACAATTGAACAGGGGGTAATTGCCAGGAGGCCCTCAGAATTCGCAGGCATAACAACAACCTCCAGCACCTATTTCATCCATCCCATTGCAACACGAAAAACTTCAGTTTGGACCTATATACAATATCCAAGACGCTTTATTTCCTCTAGCACCATTAGCACCACCAGCTATTGAGGGAAAGTTTCCCATACAGGGGTCTGTGGGTCGAGTGTTATTCGACACTGGCGCCATACACTCATTTATTGCTCGATAATTTGCTCTTTCGCCAGATTTGTTTAAGTTTGCCAAAAGTACTTTCACTAGTGTCGAGTCTTCTATGGGTGATGGTTCACTTATACTTTTTATTTATGAAGGGGTGGGAATAGACCTTAGTAGGTTGTGTTTCGACGCCGACTTACTCGTCTTGGACATGGTTGGGTACAATGTTATTTTGGGAATGGATTGGTTAGTGAAGTACCGGGACATGGTGAATTGTTATGGGAGGAGTATAGTTTTTACCATTTAAGGGAAAGAAATGTTTTTGGTGGCTATGCCTCTTCTGGAGGGAGGTTCGAGCACCCACTTGTATTGTATGAAGGAGGAGACTTTATAAGGAATCGTGATTTCCCTAGACTCAATTTCAGTTTTCAAGGAATTTGAAAATGTCTTTCAGGAGATCCCTGGCTTACCTTCAAGTCGTGAGATGGAGTTCGTAATTGACCTAGCACCAGGAACCAGGTTGATTGCGCGAGCTCCATACCGTATGACTCCTTTAAAAAGGAGGGAGTTAAGAGATTAAATTCAGCAAGTGTTAGGATAAGGGTTCATTCAACATAGTACGTCGCTATGGGGTGCCCCTGTATTATTCGTGAGAAAGCGATATGGTTCCCTTCGATTATGCATCGACTAACGTGAATTGAACAAGGTAACCATCAGAAATAAGTACCCGTTACCTCGAATCGACGATTTGTTTGATCAATTAAGAGGGCATTGTACTTCTCTAAAATATATTTGAGGACAGGTTACGACCAGTTACGGATCTGTGAGAAAGACGTGTCAAAAATCGCATTCTTGACCAGGTATGGGTCCTATGAGTTTTAGTTATGCCTTTTGGACTAACCAATGCTCCTGTAATATTTATGGACCTTATGAATCGAGTATTTCAGTACTTTCTAGACCAGTTTGTGATTGTGTTTATCGATGACATTCTAGTCTATTCTCGGGCTGAAGCCGATCATGCCGAACATTTGCGATTGGTCCTATAGACACTACGGGATCATCAGCTTTATGCCAAGTTTGAGAAATGTGTCTTTTGGTTACAGGAAGTGAAATTTTGGGGGCATATCGTGACAGTTGAGGGTGTTTCCATGGACCCGAGCGAGGTTACAATAGTGAGGGAATTGGATCAGCCCACGACACCAACGGAGATCCGTAGCTTTCTGGGTTTGGCAGGATACTATCGCCATTTCATTAAGGGATTTTCCAAAATTGCTGGCCCTTTAACGAACTTCACCCGAAAAGGAGTACGATTTATTTGGGATGACTCCTGTTAGCTATCTTTTGAAGAGCTGAAGGACAAGTTGACCTCTGCTCATGTACTCGCGTTACCAAAATCGGGAGTGGACTATTTGGTCTTCATAGACACTTCTATACAAGGATTAGGGGGTGTGTTACAACAAGAGCATAGGGCCATTGCATATGCATCTCGCAAGCTTAAGCCCCATGAAAAGAATTATCCCACGCACGATTTAGAGCTTGCCGTAGTGGTGTTTTCCTTCAAGATATGGAGGCACTACCTCCTGGGTGAGAAATTTAGTCTTTGCATGGACCACAAGTCGTTACAATATTTGTTCTCACAAAAAGATCTAAATATACAGCAAGGACGGTGGCTGGAGTTCATAAAGGACTATCAATTCGATATTCACTATCACCCAGGAAAGGAAAATGTGGTAGCTGGTGCGTTGAGTCAAAGGCCAATGGGGCAACTCGAGGAAGTGTGGAAATCTATGTGGAAAGAACTTCGTCGGGATGATGCTGTAGCTAGAGCATGCATGTTAGTCTTGACCGTTACGCCTGCCATCGTGATGAGAGTAGTAAAAGCACAAGGAGGGGATAAAGACTGTCCAGACCAGGTATGCCAATTGTTAGCCGAGGGAGCGGAGTCCTACTCTATTAGATATAAGGGTGGGTTACATTTCCACGGAAGACTTACAGTCTCGGACGAGGGAGACTTGAGACGTACTTTCATGACGAAATCCCATGGTTCAAGATTTGCAGTACATCGAGGTGGGGACAAGATGTATCAGGACATGCACCGTCAGTATTGGTGGGTGGGGATGAAAAGGGACATTTCTGAACTTGTCTCCCAATGTGCCACTTGTTAATTGGTAAAGGTGGACCACCAGCGGGCAACTGGATTATTGCAACTATTGGAAATATCAGTGTGGAAATGGAAAAGTATCTCGATGGATTTTATCATTGGATTGCTGCCATCGCAACGTGGTCATGATTCTATTTGGGTTAGTATCGATCACTTAACCAAATCGGCACACTTCTTACCAGTACGGACGGATTATAATACGGCACGTTATGCCCATCTCTTTATTGCGAAAATTATGAAACTTCATGGGGTATCTATCAATATAGTTTTGGATTGAGACACAAATTTTATATCCCATTTTTAGCGAAGTTTCCAAGAGGCAATGGGGACCGAATTGCGATTGACTACATCACACCATCCGCAAATCGATGGGAAAATGGGGAGGGTCAACCAAATGTTGGAAGATATGCTCCGCATGTGCATACTCGATTTCAAAAGAGGGTGGGAATCATACCTTCCGTTGGTCGAATTTGCATACAATAATTCGTACCAATTCACAATAGGTATGGCACCGTATGAGGCATTGTATGGCCGAACATTTCAATCACCTGCTTATTGGTTGGAAGTAGGAGACAATAAGCTCCTTGGACCCCAAATGATCCAAGACACCTCCTCGAAGATTGAGCTCATTCGAAATCGCATTCGGATTGCGCAGGATCGCCAGAAGAGTTATGCCGATGCAAATCGGAGGCATGTGGAACTGGAAGTGGGTGACCAAGTTTTAGTACGGGTATTATCGATGAAAGGTGTAATACAATTCGGGAATAAAGGCAAGTTGGCGCCACCCTATGTAGGTCATTTTCCCATTATTGCAAAGGTAAGCCCCGTAGCATATCAGCTTGTGTTGCCGGAACTCCTACAATAAATTCATGATGTGTTCCATGTTTCATCTTTAAAGAAGTATAAAATATGTGAGGGAGCTCATTGGCATGTTCCATTGGACGATATATAGTTACAACCCGATATTTCATATGAGGAACACCGGTTGCCATTCTAGACAACGGAGAGCATAGATTAAGATCGAAGGTGGTGCCCTTGGTCCGAGTCCAATGGGGACACCACAATGCCTAGGAATCAACTTAGGAATGAGAGGAAGATATCATAGAAAAGTACCCACACCTCTTTCTACCAGGTTCGCCTAAATTTTGAGGGCAAAATTCCCTTGTAAGGGGGGGAGTATGTAATACCCCTTACTTCTGAGCATTTATTTTTATATTAATTATCCGTATGGGTTAATTATTTAAATTAAATGAGAGATTGAAGTAAATATTAATTTGAGTAATTTAAGAGTTAATATTTATGAGTATTTCATATTTACCTTTACGCAAATGTGAATAGTGTAATATTATGTTATGTTAAGTCGTTGGGCTTTAAAACGACGGTTATGATTTATTATTCATTCGAATTATTATTAAAATGTTAATATGATGTTGGAATAGAAATTGATGAATAATATCCCGGATGTTAGTTTAGAAGGCACGGTTAGTCCGGGAAGGGTTGAGATAGTCAAAATAAGTGCTAAGGTTATTTTTGGGTTCCGGGGGTACTTTTCGGCTATTTATGACTTAAATAGGAGTTATGAGTCATTTTAAGTGTGTAGTAGCATTTAATGTTGGACTTAATGTATTTGAGTCTATTTAGATATTTAAGTCTTGCAAGAGAATTTATATCTAATTTGTGTATTTCTAAACCTAGAAGTTAGAGAAAAGTGGGAGCTTGAGAGAATGGAGAGAAAATAGGAGATTTTGTCATTTCAAGCTTGGAATAGTTTCTACAAAGAAGAATCCGAGACTCCAACAACAAGGCAAGTATTATACTTGCAATACCTTATGATTATGTTGAATAAATTGTGTGATTAGTTATTGTTCTTAACATTTAACCCATTTAGGGTTTTGATTGAGTTTATTGTTCAAACCTTCACCTATATAAGTTAGATATGATTTGAGGTTTTATATTTTTAGGAGATCATATAGAAATGATTTTTTAATAATATTTGTTGTTAATAATGGGTGTAGAGGGAAGAAGAAGAGTTGGAGAATTAGGTCTTATAAGAAAAATGGGGGATGGCCGAATCATCTGGTGCGATCGGTCGACCGCGTCCAAGACATCGGTTGACCGGGCCTAAGGGGAAAAAGCCTACTGGTTGGCTTGCAAGGTAAATTCCAATTACGCGATCGACCGGGAATCAGAGGCCGGTTGACCGGTACTCTGTTTCCAGCCAAAGAATTGGACTTTCTTTCTATTCCTTTTCATTTAGGTTTAAGGCTTAGGAACCTTCTGTTAGGATGTCTTGAGAAGTAATATGACTTCATATAAGGAGAGTGGTACTCTTGGATAGTACGGGAGTGTCCGGACTTATTTTGAGGACTATTTATAAGGGTATAATGTCTCATTTCGTCTAGTAAATGAGAGTAGGAGTAGTGTAGAGTCGGGTAGTATGTGTTGGACCTTCAGGGGCTAGTATGATAACAATTATATATTGTAGCCAAAAATTGTACGTACACATGGTCTCGGAATAAAAGGATCGTATGCTTAACTTAATATCATTTGTAACTATGGCACATTTATACATACCTCTCTAAATTCTATCATAAGGTAAGTACGCGCTAGAGGTGAATTCCTTAGCTAATGATGCAGGGAGAGTATAATCCTTAGGCCATGATACCGGTTGTTACGTTGTATAATTGTATGGTTCGAAGTGTGGTAATTTCGGGTATGGTTATGACTCACCGTCGAAGGTATATGGCCTCTTCCCATGCGCTGTGATTTACGATACCTAGGCGATCTTGGTTATAGGCACTGGAAGATGATAGTATTTAGGGGCGCATCTAGTGGGGTGACTCCCGGAAGGATGGTCTTAGAACCGTTATTATTATGATTGTAACTGTTCTCACTGAAATGGTATTTCAGATGAATGATTAATTGATTTAAGGAAACTGTGAACCAACTTTAATTGCCTATATCCCCTAATGATTATTGACTTGTGAATATATCTTCAATTGATAAAACTTGTCATGCGAATATAGTTAGGTTACTCCTATTAAGTAGACGGTAGTTTAACTTAACATGAATTGTACACGTTAGGATGTGCACTTAGAAGAGGGGTGAGGATGATTCCTTGAGTGAAGAGCGAATGGTATCATGTATGAAAGTAGTACTCATAACTGTCATGCATTTATTCACATCTATACCATATTAAACCGGGCCCTAACTCGTTTATATTTCTCCTTCTTGTGTGGTTCTTATTTATGTTTAGGTGCTCCGCCGTATGGGCGCCCGCTTTCACTTTCCTTCCTAGTGTCAAGGAGCTACGACATTTTGCGAATGTTGTAGGATTTTTGTAGTGGAAGCATCAGTCTCTTTTGATACTCTAGCTATGATTCGTCTGTATAGTCGGGCGTGTTGCCCAAGCTTAGTATTCGTACATACTGCCATACTTGGTGTATTCTTTTTGTATGTAGTCTGTTAACCGACAGCTTATTTGGTTATGCTTTCTAGTATTGTTGATAAACTGTTATATATATATATATATATATATATATATATATATATATATATATATATATATATATATATTTTGTAATACCCTGTATTTTTGTGATATTTATTTATGGGATTAATTGAATTAAATGAGAATTAATTGGGAATTAATCTTGATAAAATACTAGCGAGATGTGAGTTGGTATTTGACTATATTGAGTATATATGATGATGTATGAATATTGAATTATAAAATTGTCGTGAGATTTATATACGGCAATTTGGACATTTTATTGGGACGCGGGTGACAGTCGCGTCAGGATATAACTATTTTATTTATAAAAGTGAAATTTAAATTCTATTAACCGTATGGTCGTTTTGAGTGCGTCAACGCGTCCGGAAGGGTCGATATAGTCAGAAAACACTAGCCGGGAGTTTAGTTTGGGTCCCGGGGTATTTTTAGGCCATACCGGCAACATATAGGGGTAGTTTGGTAATTTTGCATTTTTGAGAATTAAAAGTGACGAAAATTAGTAAATTATATCTGATGTGGATTTGACCCACTAAACCCATTAACAGCCCATATTAACCTAAAAGGCTACGTAGGTTATTAGATTTAGGTTTCTAATATTTTCCCAAAACAAACCCTAGCCACCATAGCTATTGGAGAAGAAAGCTTGGAAAGAGAGAGATAGAGGAGAAAAGCTTGGAGAGAGAGAGAGAGCTTCATCAAATCGTTATAAAAAATCTGAGATTGAATCAAGGCAAGTGGTTTAATTTACGTTTTTATGCAGTAAATGCTTCTTCCATGCTTAGACTATTCAATAATCATAATTAATTGGGAGATAATTGAAAACCCATGAAACTAGAGTTGTTAATAAATTTTGGAGATAGGTTTGCATGTAGAAATGTTATTGGAAGATCGAATTAAGAGAATCATAAGTTTATGTGTTATAAAAACGGATTTATTTCTGGAAATTTATGATTTATAATCTTAGGGTTTATGTTCTTGAAAAATTGGGGAAAAGTGATGTGACTTGTGATTTGGTGATGTTTAGGATGAATTATTCCCTTAAAACACGTTAATATGTGACCTTGATATGTTTAGGATTGATTAGAGACCTTAAAACGTTGTTGGGACGAATTTTAGAGGAGAATTGAGGAGTAGAAATTGGTGAAAAACGAAAGTAGAAATTCTGGGCACGAAACTGGTCGTTCGTTAGAAGACCTCCCCAGGTCGTTCGAACGAGCTCGTTCGAATGAGCTTCTAACGAGCTCGTTCGAACGAGCTTCTAACGAGTTGACCAGTTGCTTCTGATGAGGGGGAATTCGTTCGATACCTCCGTTCGAACGAGATGTCGTTAGAAGGCTCAGTTCGTTCGAACGAACTGAATCTCGTTCGAACAGTCTCGTTCGAACGAGACTTCTAACGAGTTGGCAGTTTAGGCCTTTTTGGCCTGTTTTGATTTTGGGAGTCCCGTAAACTTGTTCGATGATAGAGATAACATTCCTTTGATGATGTATTGGTATACTTGGGACATTTGGGATATATTGAGGAGTAAATTATATAATTGTGGAACGAATCAAATAGACATTTTGAGTCGAGACGTGAGTGCCTACTACGATGTGAGAATAAATTATGGCGTGTATGATTATGAACCGGGATTATATAAATTGTATAAATTATAAGTTGGTACGAGAAGGCGATATGTACTACAATTAAACTACGGTGATTACTAAGATGCGTGTTTACTTAGTATTGATATATGATTTGTGTGTATGACATACCTACCATAATTGCTATCACGGGACGTTTGCGTTCGCTTAGGAAACTGATGAATCTGAAGCAGGAGGGTAAGACCGTGGCCGAGTATGAGGCCGAGTTCACGAATCTGTTGAATATCGTTCCGGATGAGATACCGACAGAAAAGAAGAAGATTGAGAAATTCACCGACGGGTTGACATGGAGGATCCGTCAGCATCTGTTAGGGAACCTTTCGTTGGCCACTTATTCTGATGTGGTTAACGCTGCTTTATTACACTGCCAGGATCACCGCTTTCATATGGCTGAGGGCAAGAGATCGGGAGAGTCTAGCCATCAGGGCAGGACCGGAGGACATGGTGCTAGTGGGGCACAACCTGTTCAAGGGCAGAGACAGGGTGAGCAGGGTTCCCAGCAGGGGGATCAGAAGAGGTTCAGATCAGGGAATTATAGGCACGGACAGGGAGGTTTCCGTCAGGGCCATCAGGGTCCAAACGGCCATCAGGGCCAACAGGGGCAGAATGATCAGCATCAGTTTCAGCAGGGCCATCAGGGCCAGTGGAGGAATGGTAACGGCCATCAGGGCCGGGGGTAGCAGGGACCGAGAGGGGGGAACTTTCCGGGGAAGTGTTTTGTTTGTGGCAAGACTAGCCATAAACGCCAAGACTGTCCTGATAGAGGCAGGGCCCCGCAGCAGCAGCAGGGTGCCCGACAGGAGCCACAGAGGCCACTCTTTCCACCAGCCCTACCAGCTCTAGCCCAGGTGCCAGCTCTTCCAGCCATTCCAGCAGTTCCTGTACAGCAGGGACAGTTACAGTATGGACGTGTCTATAACGTCCACCAGGCAGCAGCTCCGCAGGCACCACCCGCGATTGAGGGTACGTTTCCTATCCATGGCACTATGGGTCGGGTATTGTTTGATACGGGGGCTACACATTATTTTATAGCTACACATTTCACGAAGGCTTTAGGGTTGTTAGCCACAGCGGAGAGCACAGTGACGTGTGTCGACTCACCATTAGGGAATGGGTCACTTATTTTCTTTATATGCCGGGGAGTGGGGGTAGAGATTGGTGGTTTGGTATTACCTGCAGATATGTTAGTATTAGATATGCATGTTCACGGTGTGATTATCGGTATGGATTGGCTCGCTGATTATAGAGCCATGATTGATTGCTTCGGTGGGAGCATTGTTTTTGCCATTCCGGGGCAAGAGATGTTTGTAGTGGCGATGCCTCGTCCAGAGGGAGGCTCGACCGCTCATTTGTATTACCTAGAGGAGGATACCTCTGAGGAGGTTGTGATTCCTTTAGATTCGATCCCAGTTGTCAGGGAGTATTCTGATGTATTTCAGGAGATACCAGGCCTACCCCCCAGTCGAGAGATAGACTTTGTTATAGATTTATTGCCAGATACGAGACCTATAGCACGCGCACCGTACCGTATGGCTCCAGCTGAGATGCGAGAGCTACGAGATCAGATAGAGCAGCTATTAGGTCAGGGCTTTATTCGCAGGAGTACCTCACCTTGGGGCGCTCCAGTTTTGTTTGTGAAGAAGAGGGACGGTTCACTAAGATTATGTGTGGACTACCGGGAGTTGAACAAGGTCACGATACGGAATAAGTATCTGTTGCCTCAAATCGATGACCTATTTGACCAGTTGAGAGGAGCTTCTTTCTTCTCGAAGATTGATTTGAGATCGGGATACCATCAGTTGAGAATCAGGGAGGAGGATGTCTCGAAGACTGCGTTCTTATCGAGATATGGTTCTTATGAATTTCGGGTTATGCCTTTTGGTTTGACCAACGCTCCAGCACTGTTTATGGACTTGATGAATAGAGTGTTCAGGGATTTCCTAGATCAGTTTGTCATTGTCTTCATAGATGATATTCTGGTTTACTCCCAGACAGAAGAGGAGCACGCCGAGAATTTGAAGCAAGTTTTGCAGACACTTCGTCAGAACGAGTTGTATGCAAAGTATGAGAAATGCGGGTTTTGGCTGAAGGAGGTCCAATTTCTGGGACACATTATTTTCGACCGGGGGATATCTGTTGATCCGAGGAAGGTATCCGTGGTGAGGGAGTGGGGACAGCCCACGACACCGACTGAGATTCGTAGTTTCTTGGGCCTAGCAGGATACTACAGGAGGTTCATTCGGGGATTTTCAAAGATAGTGGGTCCTTTGACACATCTGACTCGTAAAGGTGTGTCGTTCATTTGGAGTGATGCCTGTCAGTTGGCATTTGATGAGTTAAAGGACAAATTGACCTCATCACCTGTGTTAGCTTTGCCGAGACCGGGAGTTGAGTATTTGGTTTACACCGATGCGTCTTTGCAAGGACTTGGAGGTGTATTGCAGCAGGAGAGACAGGCCATAGCTTACGCTTCCCGTAAGCTTAAGCCTCATGAGAAGAATTAACCCACGCATGATTTGGAGTTGGCGGCAGTGGTATTTGCCCTACGGATTTGGAGGCACTATCTTTTGGGGGAGAAGTTCCAATTGTTCACAGACCACAAGTCCCTACAGTACCTGTTCACGCAGAAGGAGTTGAACATGCGGCAAAGGAGGTGGCTTGAGTTTGTGAAGGACTACAAGTTCGATATCCAGTATCACCCGGGTAAGGCTAACGTGGTAGCAGACGCGTTGAGTCGTAGGCCAGCAGATGAGGTAGCAGGGTTGTGGAAGGAAAAGTGGAAGGAGTTGGGACACCAGGATGCAGTGGCCCGATCTTTCATGTCTGTGATGACCATTACACCGCAGATTGTCACGAAGGTAGTACGGGCACAGGCTAATGACTCGTTCTGTCAGGAGCAGATAATTCGATTACTAGCAGAGGGAGCCGAGTCCTATACCGTTAGCTCAGACGGGGGATTACGCTTCAATGGGAGATTGGTGGTTCCGGAAGGGGAGGAATTGCGACACGAGGTGATGGCAGAGTCGCACGGCTCACGGTTCGCGGTACATCCCGGAGGGGACAAAATGTACCAAGACATGAGACGCCAGTATTGGTGGAGCTGTATGAAAAGAGATATCGCTGTGTTTGTTTCGAAATGCGCCACTTGTCAGCTAGTAAAAGTGGATCATCAAAGACCGACAGGACTTCTACAGCCGTTGGAGATTCCGAGGTGGATGTGGGAGAGCATATCCATGGACTTTATCACGGGGTTGCCTATGTCGCAGAGGTGTCACAACTCCGTTTGGGTAATTGTGGATAGGTTGTCCAAAGTCGCTCACTTTTTACCCGTAAGGACTGACTACACTACGGGACAGTATGTCTAGCTCTTCATTTCAGAGATTGTGAGACTTCACGGTGTACCACTAAATATCGTGTCTGACAGAGACAAGATATTTGTTTCGCAGTTTTGGGAGAGTTTCCAGGAAGCCATGGGCACGGAATTGCGGTTGAGTACGGCTTATCATCCGCAGACCGATGGGCAGACCGAGCACACAAATCAGATGTTGGAGGACATGCTACGCATGTGCATTATTGACTTTGGAGGTGGATGGGAGCAATACCTTCCACTGGTAGAGTTTGCTTATAATAACTCCTACCAGTTCACTATTGGCATGGATCCGTTTTAGGCGTTGTACGGTAGGCCTTGTCGTTCCCCAGTATGTTGGTTGGAGGTGGGGGACAACAAACTACTTGGGTCGGAAGTGATTCAGGATACTTCGACAAGGATTGAGTTGATTCGGAGTCGCATTCGGGTATCTCAAGACCGGTAGAAGAGTTATGCTGATGCGAAGAGATCTTTCAGGGAGTTCCAAGTGGGGGACCAGGTTTTGCTCAGAGTATCTCCTATGAAGGGGATTATGCATTTCGGGAAAAAGGGGAAGTTGGCACCAAGGTATGTGGGACCATTTCCTATTATTGAGCGGATAGGACCGGTTTCGTATAGGCTTGGATTACCGGAGCATTTACATCGGATTCACGATGTGTTTCATATTTCCTCGCTAAGTAAATATCTTAGAGACGATTTGGCTCATTCTCACATCGCTTTGGAGGACATCAATCTCCAGCCTGATAGCTCCTACGAGGAGGGGCCGATTGCTATTTTGGACCGAAGTGAGCGGAAACTGCGGTCAAAGATAGTTCCGTTAGTGCGTGTTCAGTGGCGACATCATAATGTCGAGGAGTCCACATGGGAGCGCGAGGATGAGATGCGCGAACGTTATCCAGAGTTGTTCTTACCAGGTACTTTCTAGTTCCGATTTTCGGGACGAAATTCAATTATTAGGGGGAAGTATGTAATACCCCGTATTTTTGTGATATTTATTTATGGGATTAATTGAATTAAATGATAATTAATTGGGAATTAATCCGGATAAAATACTAGCGAGATGTGAGTTGGTATTTGACTATATTGAGTATATATGATGATATATGAATATTGAATTATGAAATTGTCGTGAGATTTATATACGGCAATTTGGACATTTTATTGGGACGCGGGTGACAGTCGCGTCAGGATATAACTATTTTATTTATAAAAGTGAAATTTAAATTCTATTAACTGTATGGTCGTTTTGAGTGCACCAACGCGTCCGGAAGGGTCGAGATAGTCAGAAAACACTAGCCGGGAGTTTAGTTTGGGTCCCGGGGTATTTTTAGGCCATACCGGCAACATATAGGGGTAGTTTGGTAATTTTGCATTTTTGAGAATTAAAAGTGACGAAAATTAGTAAATTATATCTGATGTGGATTTGACCCACTAAACCCATTAACAGCCCATATTAACCTAAAAGGCTACGTAGGTTATTAGATTTAGGTTTCTAATATTTTCCCAAAACAAACCCTAGCCACCATAGCTATTGGAGAAGAAAGCTTGGAAAGAGAGAGATAGAGGAGAAAAGCTTGGAGAGAGAGAGAGAGAGCTTCATCAAATCGTCATAAAAAATCTGAGATTGAATCAAGGTAAGTGGTTTAATTTACGTTTTTATGTAGTAAATGCTTCTTCCATGCTTAGACTATTCAATAATCATAATTAATTGGGAGATAATTGAAAACCCATGAAACTAGAGTTGTTAATAAATTTTGGAGATAGGTTTGCATGTAGAAATGTTATTGGAAGATCGAATTAAGAGAATCATAAGTTTATGTGTTATAAAAACGGATTTATTTCTGGAAATTGATGATTTATAATCTTAGGGTTTATGTTCTTGAAAAATTGGGGAAAAGTAATGAGACTTGTGATTTGGTGATGTTTAGGATGAATTATTCCCTTAAAACACGTTAATATGTGACCTTGATATGTTTAGGATTGGTTAGAGACCTTAAAACGTTGTTGGGACGAATTTTAGAGGAGAATTGAGGAGTAGAAATTGGTGAAAAACGAAAGTAGAAATTCTGGGCACGAAACTGGTCGTTCGTTAGAAGACCTCCCCAGGTCGTTCGAACGAGCTCGTTCGAACGAGCTTCTAACGAGTTGACCAGTTGCTTCTGACGAGGGGGAATTCGTTCGATACCTTCATTCGAACGAGATGTCGTTAGAAGGCTCAGTTCGTTCGAACGAACTGAATCTCGTTCGAACAGTCTCGTTCGAATGAGACTTCTAACGAGCTGGAAGTTTAAGCCTTTTTGGCCAGTTTTGATTTTGGGAGTCCCGTAAACTTGTTCGATGATAGAGATAACATTCCTTTGATGATGTATTGGTATACTTGGGACATTTGGTATATATTGAGGAGTAAATTATATAATTGTGGAACGAATCAAATAGACATTTTGAGTCGAGACGTGAGTGCCTACTACGATGTGAGAATAAATTATGGCGTGTATGATTATGAACCGGGATTATATAAATTGTATAAATTATAAGTTGGTACGAGAAGGCGATATGTACTACAATTAAACTACGGTGATTACTAAGATGCGTGTTTACTTAGTATTGATATATGATTTGTGTGTATGACATACCTACCATACTTGCTATCACGGGAGGTTTGCGTTCGCTTAGGGCCCTCTAATCCTTGTGTTGCCCAGATTTAGACTGGTTACCTCGATGAATATAGGTCAGAGAAGGACTTATTGGGATGTTAATAAGTCTGCTGATCGTGGGAGCGCAGGTATGTGCGTGACCCTTGTGATGTGACTGTGTTCGCCTCCATTATTTGTGATGTTGTTATCTGTGAACTATTCCTGAGAGATTCGGAATATGTGATCCTTATGTACGTGATGTATCGGGATGGATAGCAGAGTATGTGTGCACCACAGCTTAGTCTCGGGGTGCTTATATTGTATATATATGTTGTGGAAAATATACACTTAGTAAAATGAGAACTTTCATATGGTATTGTGTGTATAACTATGGAATAACATAAAAGGGATAATCTATAACGAGTTGGAGTACTTTTATATGAGAACCTGAATTTACATTAAGCCCCCCTATTTAATTGAGATCGTTATAATGTTAATGGGAACCGAGTAATAAGGGTAGAACCTATGACAGTCTATCTAGATATGATGTCACTTAGCTAGTGGTTTGTGTCATTTTAGATGGGTACTTACGTTAGGAGTGCACAGTTAGACGAGAGGTGAGAATTTCATGTGAGTGCACGTCCTAACATGTATTTTGCATTTAATGTTTTAAATGTTTTTAAAGCACTTGCAGGTTTTTAAAATATCTCCACATTCGGGCTCTGACCCGTTTGCTTTCAAATCTATTTTCTTGTAAAACCATTTTAGGTGCCCAGCCACAAGGACACCACGCATAGGATTCTCATTCCGATGACGAGCTGTAGCTGTTTGTGGAAGTTACAGGGATTTGCTTTTAGACGCTTCTATCATTTGGATTCCATGTTCAGTATTCCTCAGTTGTAGGGCATGTTGCCCAAATTCTATTAGAGACATTTCCATTTCAGTTTTTCAGACTTTGGCATGTATTAATTCAGTATTCAATATTTCGTTACTTATTTCAGTTGTGGGATTTGTTGTGAGGAGTTTTTCCTCCGGATTTATTTATATCATGTGATGGTTATTCTAGTATTCCGTTATGGTGAATGGTGATATTATTCTTGCTTGAAATCTTTTACTGTATGTTAATCAGACTTTCATTAAAATTTGACAACTTACTTTTTAAATACTAGGTGGTTAGTAATAATAAAATGTCTTCGACAGTGATGCTATTAACTGAGCCAACATGACATTTTGATTTAATTTAGTAAATGAGTAGCTACCCGGTATTTAATTAGTTGGGGTGTCACACACACACACACACACACACACACACACACACACACACATATATATATATATATATATATATATATATAAACCTTTTGTTATAAACAGAAATGATGGAAATTGCTTTTGTTCTATTTGCAAAATTATATATGACATCCGTTTTCTAAAATATTTTGTGGTTGTCTTTTATTATTGTTATGCGATTGTGATGCTAAGAATGGACCATTTAAGATTCTTTTTTTTATTGGAGTAACGGGATGGGCACCTCTTATTTTAATAAGCAGGGTGTCACAGTTATTAGCCTTGGAATTTTTTCTATTTTTATTGCCACTCAATCTTTTAATATCTTGCCAACAGTGACTTTCCCATAAAGGATATTTGCTCATTTCGTAACCCATTCCCGTGTACCCTCATATTTTTAATAAGAGCCAAATAAACTCATGGGAAATGGATCTTCCATGCACAAGTCCCCCATAGTCACAAAATATGTAGATGACAAGATTTATGGGAGCACATCTCACAAAAGCTAAAATATAACATGTGATGTTAAAATTCAAAATAGCTTATGCATGTATGTGTGGAGGCCTATACAAACTAAATCCATTAAGCAAATAAAATTCGAACAACTCCACGCAAGTATGATTCAGAATAATCTTAGCATTGAAAGTCATAATCAATTATCCTAGGCATATAAAAACATGGACTGATGTGGATTCAAACACACAACTATGCCACACAAAATGTGTAAAACTAAACTATATATAAATTAAAAATCTTTTTGTGTTTTTAAATATTTTTAAAAAGATACTAATTTAAAAATAACAAACTCAAATGACAAATAAAATCTTTTTGTATTTTTTAATAAGACCCAATAAATGAAAAATCAAAATACACAATACTCAAACCACATAGAACTAGCAAACACATATATCACGGAGTACAAAAGCTAGTGTATGCAAACATGAGAACACAATCAACCATTCGATATAGCGTAAGAAGTATCATGTGAAAGGAAACGAGAATTAACAAGCCTAACATGTAAAGCCTCCAAATTGGATCTCTTAATCGACATAGGTGAGACATGACGCTTAAGGGTTTTAACAGCCTCGGTGACTCCTAACTTAAACTTTTCAGGACCATTTTTAAGATCAACACAAAAATGCCTAAGGTAACCTTTCCTACAACAATGTGTGCATGTGTAGACATGGCAATGGGCGTTACCTAAGGGTTGACCTTTTCTAACGTATCTAGAATTTATTGACTCTCTCAAATTCATGGTATTGGTTTTAGTAGCGGAAGCATCTATGTCACGTAGTTGATCCCACACTTGTCATCTTTGATTGGACGGTGCCTAACATTTTATCCAATTTTTCCAACCTAGGTTCCAAATAAAATTTGATATGAATTAAGTCTCTTAATGTCTTTTAAATCTTAACAATCCTAGACTCGAGTAAATTCCTAGACTCTTTAAACTCAATAAGCTCTTTATTTAAAACCTCCATCAAACCACGAAGGTTATCTCTATTGCCCTCAACATATTCGAGCTTCTCTCTAAGTGTCCTCTCACTTGCCCTAAGTTCCTCAAACAATTTAGCAATATTATCACCTATGGAACGTTCTTTCAAAGTAGCTTATAACTTCATGTTTTACCTTATTTACTCTCAACATTTCCGGATACAACTCAGGAAGGCTACTTGGAGTTCACTCCCCCCCACCTTTTCATCATCCCGATCTTCTTATCCACTCTCTTTACTGTCGCTCACTTGGGAATCAAAACTAATGTCCTTAAAAGTGTCATGCTCGGAATTATCTTCATGGAAAGATTTTCATCAAGGCTCTCATGACTAGCCATGAACGTAGTGTAGTTGCAATCAATGGGGGAATTATGTCCCTCTTCCGGATCACTATCACTAAGGGTAGTGTTATATACCTTTAATTTTGTGCTCTCATTCCTTCGTTTAGTCGGACACTCAACTTCCCTATATTCATAACCTTCACAATCAAATAATCTTTCTTACTCATCCCTCTTATAGTTATTATTACAATTTTTAGGAAAGTGATCGGCCTTGTTATACTTGTTTTTCTCAAACATTTTTGCAACTTTCGATTGCTTTCGAAACTTGAGATATATTTGTAATTTCTTAGCTAACATGGACATATCATCGAACTCGTTGTCAGACTCATCATCTAAAGCCAATGTTTCCTCCTTTCTGGTTTTTAAATCAAAGTCCTTGTCCTTTTTCATTATTTTGAGGGAAAATACGTTAAGCTCATAAGTTTGCATGTCACCAACTAGCTCTTCAAGTTTTGTAAAGTCTAAAGTACCCAAGTAATTCAAAACCATCACTTTTGAATTAAATCTTTCAGGTAAGGACCTTAAAATTTTCTTGATTACTAGTTTTTTGAGTATTCTCTCTCCCAAGTTAAAAGATGAGTTCACAATGTCGGCAATCTAGCATAGAACTCATCGAAGGATTCAATTTCCTCCATCTTAATGTCTTCAAACTGAGTGGTGAGGTTTTTGAGTTTGAAAGTCTTAATAGCACTAGTTTATTCATGGGTAAGTTAGAGTATGTCATAATCCTCTTTAGACGTTTTTCATTTCATAATACAGAGGAACTCATCTGGGATGACAAAACACAACAAAGCATTTAAATCACGCGAGTTTGAATTTGCTAACTGTGGGTACCCTGAATTTAGCATCATAGGCCTGGACGAGTAGCCTCTCCTTAGCGGCCCAAAGCCCAGGCCCATCACCTTTTATTGATCCGATCACCCCACAATCCCATGAAGAGACGTTGCGGGAGAACGCGATCCCATGTAGGGGAGATGGCTAACAAGGAGGAACCCATCACCCCCACTACTCCAACATATACATGTATAAATTAAACCCTAAGTCCGGGGCAAAGGACAAGTTGTATTCTCTGTACTTATTCTTCAGAATATAGAGAAATAACACTGACTGAACCACTGTGGACGTAGGCACATCTTTGCTGAACCACGTATACCCGTTGTTGTGTGATTGGCATTTTATTTATCTTTTCTTGATTGTTACCTCTTTCATATTTATTTGTGTTGCATAATAATTATCACCACAATTGGCGCCGTCTGTGGGAAGCGTTTATCTTTCCCTGAAAAGAGCCCATTTCGAGAAAAAATCTAAGATGTCTGATCACAGCAGCAACGCTCCTCAAGCAGGAGATATTCAGCAGCCACCCGCTCCTCGCAGGATTATATCTGAAATCCGACGTTCAGATCAAGGGGCTCGCTTAGAAAGGCCCGCCTTAGAAGAAAGTCAAGGACCAGCAAGGTCCACTCAGATATCCAGATTGATCGATGCATACGAAGCAAGGCTCCATGAGCAGAGGTAGTCCTCTCGCAGATATGAGGCAGAGAATGCTCGCTTGAAAAGAAGACTGGAAAAACTGGAGGAAGAACTACGTCCCGATACCAGGAGACGCCCCTATCGCACTCCTAGACCTCAGGCGAGCAAATCTCACAGCCGAGGAAGGAGCCCTAGGCGGTAATATCAAGGGTTCAAAGGTGGCGACTCAGACGACGACCTCCGCGAGCAACTGAAAAGAGCTCGCCGCTATCAGAGCCCTGCTCGCAGCGACGACAACATACGGAACCTAGTCCGCAGAGAAATGGACCAACATTCAGCTCACCGCGGCACCAGGTCGACTAGAGAACTCGCCAGGAGAGCCCTCAAGACCCAGATGAAATCGCCCTTCACGAGGGAAATTAAAGAAGAAGAAGCTCCCAAAAAGTTTGCTATTCCAAGGTTCAAGATTTACGACGGGAAGACTGATCCCATTGATCATGTCAGGCAGTACCGGTAGGCTATGACCCTCTGGAATCACCGAGATGCAATGATGTGCCGTTTTTTTCCCTCGAGCCTTCATGACGTGGCCCAGAAATGGTTCGAGAAACTCCCTCACCGATCCATCAGAAATTTCAAATCCCTGGCCGAGCTCTTTACGGCCCGGTTCATCACCAGCAGCTCCCATCCCAAAAGGATGGAAGCTCTATTAACAATGAAGAAAACGCCTCAGGAGACACTCCGAGACTACGCGAAGAGATACTGGGAGTTATTCAACGAAGTCGAGGACTGCGCGGAAGGGGTGGCAGTGGCTTCATTCAAAATTGGGCTACCTAGCTCTTCCCTCCTTTACCAGTCCTTGACAAAGAAAGAAGCAACCACCATTGATGACCTGATGGCCCGGATTGAGAAATACGCAAAGGTGGAAAATGTCACCCGCCTTAACGTAGGAGAAAACGGTCGAGCCAAGCTCGCTACCAAGGGAAGTGAGAAAGTTGATAACCAGAAAAAAGGAGGAAAGAATGGGAGCAAGAATGGCTCCAAGAACGGGGGGAACCCTGACGTTGCAAAGTCGTTCCAGGCGGTCAACACCATCTTCAAAGAACCAATTTACAAAATTCTCGCAAAGATCAAGGATGAGACGTTCATCAAATGGCCCCGAAAAATGGGAGGAGACCCATCGAAAAGAAACAATGCACTGAGATGCACCTTCCACAAAGAGGGAGGGCATAAGACCGAGCACTGCAAGGCTCTTAAGTCCCACCTCAAGGAGTTGGCCCAATCCGGACATTTGAATGACTTTGTTGAAAGGAAGGTAGAGAGAGTGACTGTCCACAAGGAGGCAAAACCCGACAACGTATTGGAAGACGACGCCGGACACGAATTCGCAGTAATCCATGGAGTATCCGATGTTAAGAAAATCCAGGGTAACTCAGCTCGAATGGAGGTAAAGAAGCTGACAGCGGTAATGCAAGCTTTTCAGATTGATCTAGCAAAATCACAGGCAGGAAAACGTCGGCGAGCAGAGGACATCAACTACAACAAGCACATTGTTTTTACGGATGAAGATCTTGTGGGAGTGAGGACCCCACATCACGATGCCTTAGTCATTACACTCAGGATAGCCAACTTTTATATCGACAGGCTGCTCGTCGATCAAGGGAGCTCATCCGAAGTAATGTACATCGACCTGTTCAGAAAATTGAAGTTGAACATCGCCGACCTAAAGGGAACCACTGTTCCTCTGGTCGACTTCGCTGGGAAAATGACCATGCCTCTGGGCAAGATAGTACTACCAGTGCGCGCGGGAAATGTTTCAAAAATGATCGAATTCTTGGTGGTCGACATTGATTCACCGTATCAAGCCATCCTCGGCAGGGGATGGCTTCATGCAATGAAGGCAGTCTCCTCGACCTACCACCAGAAACTCAAATATGTCACCGAGCGGGGAGTGATGGAGATACATGGCGACCAGGCGATGGCGAGAAAGTGCTTCATAGCGGCCATCCGACCAAAGCCAGAGAAAAAAGCCGTTCAAACCAGCAAGAAAGTGGAGGAAGGTGCAATCCCTTCCAAATAAAAATTAAAATATGGAAGGCCCGGAGTGGAAGAGACTAGGCTCCTCCCCTCCGAGCGTGTTGTAGAGGACCTGGTAGAAGTAATTGCTAAAGAAGGCGACAACAGCAGAGTCTTCCTGATCGGGACCTCACTCACTGACCAAGAGCAAAAGGATTTGTTAACCTTACTCAGAAGAAACATAGATGTTTTCGCTTGATAACCCTATGAGCTGCCAGGAATCGATCCCATCATGGTCTGCCATCGGTTGCACGTCAATCCCACATTCAAGCCGATAGCGCAGAAGGCACGACGAACTGCTCCCGAGAAGGCCAGAGCAATAGAAAAAGAAGTCGAAAAACTGCTGGTTGCAGGGTCCATACGGGAAGTGCAATTCCCCAAATGGTTATCCAACCCAGTGGTAGTTCTAAAAAGCAACGGGAAGTGGAGAGTTTGCATAGACTTCACTGACCTCAACAAAGCCTTCCCCAAGGATAGCTTCCCTCTTTCGAAAATAGACCAACTAGTAGACGCCACTGCAGCTCACGAACGAATGAGTTTCCTGGACGCATACTTAGGCTATCACCAGATTCCCCTGTATGCCCCAGATCAGGACAAAACGGCGTTTATCACGATGGTTGGTTTATACTGTTACAAGGTCATGCCTTTTGGGCTAAAAAATGCAGGGGCAACCTATCAGCGGCTGGTTACTAAAATGTTCAAGAATCAAATGGGAGACACAATGGAGGTCTACATCGACGACATGCTCGTCAAGAGCAAGGAGAAGAAAAATCACCTCTCGGACCTGGAAATTACCTTCGAAATCCTCAGGAAGTACCAAATGAAACTCAACGCGAGCAAGTGTTCCTTCTGTGTCCAGTTAGGAAAGTTTCTTGGGTATTTGGTCAGCGAGCGAGGCATAGAGGCTAATCCGGACCAGATTGATGCAATCAAAAGAGTGCAACCTCCTCGCACAATCCACGATGTACAGAAGCTCACTGGAATGCTCGCTGCTCTAAATCGTTTCATTTTTAAATCCTCCGAGAGATGCAAGCCCTTCTTCCGACTCTTAAAAGGCAGCAAAACGGTAGAATGGACCCCAGGTTGCTCACAAGCATTAGACGAGCTCAAGTCCTACCTAAGCTCCCCACCACTGCTTGTCATACCACAGAAAATGGACTCTTTGTACCTCTACCTCTTTGTATCCAGCCATACTGTCAGCTCAGCGCTAATGTGTGAAGTTACAGGAATCCAACATCCAGTCTATTACGCGAGCAAAACCTTACTAGACGCCGAGCAGCGCTACCTGCCATTGGAAAAGCTCGCATTCGCCCTAGTAATGTCCTCGAGGAAACTGAAGCATTACTTCGAAGCTCATACGGTCATCATCCTTACATCACACCCCCTCAAGGCTGTCCTAAGGAAGGCGGATTTGTCGGGCAGACTGTCTAAATGGTCAGTCGAGCTCGGCCGGTTTGACATCCAATTTCAACCAAGGACAGTTATCAAGGGTCAAATCCTTGCTGACTTCATAGCTGAATTCATAGGCGAAGAACCCTTCGACCAGCCTAAGCCAACAGAACAAAATAACCAGGCTGCAGGGTGAAGCTGGAAACTATTCGTTGATGGAGCCTCCAACTCAAAGGGGGCAGGAGTAGGAATTGTTCTCATCATTCCAGAAAATACAGTCCTCGAGCAAGGAATCAGGCTGCGATTTGCAGCCTCCAACAATGAAGCAGAATACGAAGCCTTAATAGCAGGTCTCCAAAGGGCGCAAACTCTGGGAGCAAAGCATTTACAGGTATTCGGAGACTCGCAACTAGTTTCCAATCAGATAAGTGGAGACTATAACGCGAAGGATGAGAGGATGGCAGCCTGCCTCTCCTTGGTAAAAAACTTAATGACGAACTTTGAAGAAATCAACATCCAACAGTTTCCCAGGGGGCAGAACAGCCACGCTAATGCCTTAGCAGCCCTGAGCTCGGCAGTTGATTCCAGCCTTAAAATGATCATCCCTATCAATTTCCTCAGCTGCCCAAGCATTTACCCCAACTGCGAGCTGACCAAAGAAAAACCAATACTCCAATTGGAACCAGCCCCCAACTGGATGGATCCCTTGAGAGACTATTTGAAGAACGGAACGCTCCCAGAGGATAAGAGGACTGCCCACCAGATAAGAGTCAAAGCTGCTCGCTTTCACTTATCCACGGGAGGCGACTTGTATAAGAGATCTTTCTCCGACCCCTACCTTAGATGCATCCACCTAGGCGACGTCAAGACAGTGCTTCACGAGCTTCACGAAGGAATCTGCGGGAGTCACATCGGAGGAAGGTCTCTAGCCTTCCGAGCAATGAAGGAAGGTTATTGGTGGCCATATATGCAAAAGGACTCCGTAGTATATGTCCGCAGATGCCTAAAATGCCAGCTTCACGCCCCCATAGTCCACCATCCCGCCAGCGAGTTAAAATCCCTGACCAGCCCCTGGCCTTTCGCCCAGTGGGGAATGGACATCGTGGGACCACTGCCCACCGCTGCCAGCAATCGCAAATACCTGTTGGTCGCAACTGATTACTTTACCAAGTGGATCGAGGCAGAACCACTGGCGAACATCCGAGATGCTGACATGATGAGGTTCATATGGAGAAATATAATCACTCGATTCGGGATCCCCAGAACCATCATCACTGACAACGGAACACAGTTCGAGAGTGGCCCTTTTCAGGACTTCTGCGACTAACACGGGATCAGGCACCACTTCAGCTCGGTGGCTTACCCTCAAAGCAACGGACAAGCTGAGGCTTCCAACAAGACAGTGATCGCTGGATTAAAGAAGCGGTTAGAACAAGCCAAAGGCGCATGGACAATCGAGCTACCGCATATCCTATGGCATACAGAACGACTCCTAGGCGAGCCACAGGAGAAACGCCATTCTCACTAGCCTATGGTATGGAGGCAGTCATCCCACTAGAAGCAGGATTGCCTACGATGAGATCCGACCTTGTCGAGCAGGGTCAGAACGATCAGGCTTTGCTCGCTGAACTCAACTTGGCCGACGAGGGCAGGGAACTTGCCCTAGTAAGACTAGCGAGCTATCAGCAACAGCTCCCAAAGCACTACAGCAAAAGGGTCAATCCGAGGAAATTCGTAGTTGAGGACTATGTTCTAAGAAAGGTCCTGGGCAACACAGTGAAGCCATCAGACGGTAAACTGGTCCCGAACTGGGAAGGACCCTACGAAATAATTAGAGACGATCTGCAAAGTGCCTATCATTTGAAAACGATGGAGGGCAGAGAGATACCACGAGCATGGAACGCTGCTAATCTCAAGAAATTCTATTTTTAGGAGTTCTATTGTTAGATCTTTTATTGTACTCATTATGGGAAAAGACAGTTTATTTCTCAATTCGCCAATGAAAATCTCTCACTTGATCACTCTCTAAAAAGTAACAATTATATCTTATTGCACATCCTTTTCAAATCACATGTATAATGGTTGGCATAGCAGGGGAACACCCCTCCTCAGGTCATCGTCATGAAGCACGACAGACCTCTTAGCATTGCCCATGGCAATATATGAAGCCCTACAGAGTATTCTTAGGCATCAAACCTACTTTGGTTAAACAAAATCCTGACCGGATAAAGACATCCAATAACAGGTGTGTCCTCGCCAATTGCCCTACTTAGGCCTAAGGGAGTGTGACGACACGACCTAAAAGGTAAAGGAAGGGAACAATGGTATTCTTAATACTGGACTGGGTGGACACTCACATGACAAGATAAAAAGGATTGTGAAGCTGCAAAAATATAAAAAGATTGGATGAACACGTTTAGTCGGCAAAATCGCCCAAAACTCGAACTTTCCATTAATCTTTTATATTTACCAACAATAATAGTACATGTTTAGTCGACGAAGCTCGCCCAAAGCATTTACAATTATAAAAAAAAATATCAAAGAGGTGGAAGCCTCCGAGCAAGGTAGTCCGCTACTTTAGCTCTCCTCCCATCATCAGGAGCAGGATCGAACTCCTCCACGACCTCATTTGCGTCCAACTCCAATAGTCGCCGGGGAATAGCATCGATGTGGATCCATCGATCATCTCGCCTGAATAGATTGGGCATCAGAGTAGAGGAGGACATCTCGTGCCGATACCACAACCTCGAGTTCCTCGGGACCTGCAGCTCTTTGAGAGCACTCAACCACCCCCTGATGAAGGAGAGCTCCTCGAACTCTGATAATCTTGTGGGAGCATCTAGCCAGCCCTGATCATAGCCATCAGTCCACACTTGGCGAGGGCCCTTTTTGAATAGATTCCGCAGTTGGGTAACGTCCCTCTGGAGCCCAGCAGTAGTTACATAAGCTCGCCGAACATCGCCGCGCAGCTCCTCCATTTCCCTCTCACGATGTCCCTCGACTTCCCTATTCCTACCCCTGGTACTCCTACCAGCACGCGGGAGGGGAGGCCGAGCATCTCGCGACGAAGAAGAACCTTGTAGGACTGCCGAAGCAGTGCTCGGCGAATGCTCCTTAAGCTTCGATACCTCCCGCATCAGGTCTTCATTCTCCCACTGCAGAAACTCCACTACTTGGTTGATCTCGGTGGCCTCCAGTAACTTCGCTCTCAGCTCGCTAACTTCTTCTTGCACTGAAGAACCGATCTCCTCCATTTCCTGGAGCCTGTCCTTCAACTTGGCCACTAGCTCGGATTGATCCCTATATTTCTGGTTCCTTGACTTAGCAAACCTGCAAATCCTAGCAAAGGCCTGGCGAACTGCAGGGCTTGCATTAGGGCCAAGAGTCCTACCTAGTTGGGAGGTAACAGGAATATAGTCATCCATATCAACCAACTACAAGTAAAAGAAAGAGAAAAGAAAGAGATCAGCATAAACAAAAATGAAGTCTTTTCATTGATAAAGGGTGAGGTTACATCAGATCAAAAAAGAAAAAAGTTACAAAGAATCCCTATCAATTAGCAACCTCGGTGGATGGACCCTTGTCCTTATCAGCATCAGCAGGGGCATTACCCTCTGCAGGGGTGTCCACTGCCCCCTCGACCAAGGGAGCATCAGTTGGAGTCGCCTGAGAAACAGGATTAGTGCCTTCAGCAGTTGGGGCTGGGTCCTCATCCACGACTGGCTTTGGCCCTGGTTCATGCTCGTCAAAGAGTGGGGATGCAACATCCACCCCAGCAGCCACGAGGGCCTTGTTCCACCCTTTCTTGAAGTTTAGACGGCTAATATAGCCTATCTAAACCTCAGCATCCTCATACGCAGCAGCCCAGCCAGAGTTGTACGAATCTTCCTTAAGAGTGGCCGACTGGGCTTTCTCCGCCTCCAGCTGCTCGGCCAGAACCCTGTTCTTCTCTGCCAAGTCTATGTTGCTCGAGCACACCAGGTCGTACGCCTTCCTCAGCTCGCCAAGCTCCCTGACAGCGTCATCCCTCTCGCGAGCAGAATCAGCAAGGGCCGAGGCAGATGAAGCTCGAGCTGCATCAGCAGCCTTCAGATTGGCCTCTAGCTGAGAACCCCTGGCTACCAGAGTAGACTTCTGCTGCTCCAGCTCACCGTTCCTTCTCACCAGCTCATCGCAAGAGCGATAGAGCACAGCGAAGTCGGTCACAAACTGCAAAAAACAAGAAAAGAATCAGAAAGAAGAAACCATCAAAACTGGTTAAAAGAAATTGAGAATTAGAAGATAACTTTACCAAGGCGAGCCTCTGGCTAGCCTGCAGAGCCAACTGATCGGACCCCAACGCCCTCTCGCGATCTGCAGGAAGAACTGCTCTCTCGAGCAGCGCAGGGGCAAGCTGAGGAGAGGCAGCCACCGAAGCCCCCTCGGGCAAAGCGGACACTGGGACCAGGGCTTGACCCGTCTTGGTCCTCGATTCCACCCTCCTCCTCTCCTCCTCTTTTTCTCTCTCTCTTCTCGTTCTCTCCTCCACTTTCTTTTTCTCCTCTACCTTCTTCCTCTCCTCCTCCTTTTTCCTCTCTCTCTCTCTCACCTTCTCCTCCTCCCTCCTCTTCTTCTCTTGCTCCTGAGAAGAAGGCCAGGAACCAGTAGCTATGGCCCCAGAGGCAGTCTTCATTTTCTTGGACCTCTGTGCAAGGAGCACATCATCATCATCGTCATCTTTGATCAAATTCCTCCTGGGAGGCATCTCTTCAGAAGAACTGCTGGTAGTGCTCGACGAGTCTTGAGCCTCAGAATCTCCTTCAGAAGAACTTCTACTGCCAGCACTTCCTGCACCCAAACTACTCACAATGCCTGCAGGATTACTCTCTGAGCTGCTCTCTTCTTCGTCCAACTGGATGGGCTCAGCCGAAGTCTCTACGGAAGAATCAAAGTCTGGAACACTATCCACAGGTCGAGCTATGAAGCTGGAGCCTGTGTTCTTGTATTCAAGAAAAAAAGCAGCAGCCCTAGGATGCTCGCCGTCAGCCAAAGACTCCCTAATATTCCAAGCTTTCACCAGCTCTGAGATACGGACCTCGCTGAGAGCAGGCTCCAAATTCTTTGTCCTCACTGTGAAAGAAAAAGCAAAGAGAGGTTAGAAAAATCACAAGTCAGCAAAGATTGATGCAATAATACAACATCTACCTATATATTCTTCTCCATAAAAGGGGACAGTGAACGTCTCAGACCTCGACCCTTCAGAATGGGGGGAGAATTGCCAATTCCTAACAAGAAAACCTTCTTGCCAGTAGTCCTTATGGGAACCAGGTAAATTTACTACCAATACCCTATCAGGACTCCTAGCCTTAAGGTACAAAACACCCGAACTCGTACGAGAAAAGGAGTAACAAAAGCAGACCTCGGTAAGCCCTAACCTTGTGCCGTATAATTGATTTATCATATGCACGTCGTTCACTATTTTCCATACGTTGTGCGAACATTGTGCAGGCACGATACTAAAATAGCTAAAAAAATGAAGAAACAGATCGTTAGGGGGAAAGGTAAGTCCCCCCTGGGAGAGCAACAAAACGTGAATCCAATGCGCATCCTCTATATCCCTAACGTTCCTAGGAGGCGAGGCGCAACACTCAATCTCTACCCACTCAGGAACGTTGTAGAATTTTCTAAACTCGACGACTGACCTATTCCCAATCTTCGCTATTGGAAAAACACAAGAAAAACTATAAACTCAAGAGAAAATGAAAAGGGCACGAGAGACTTACAAGACAGAAGATCAGGTCAAATGGCGAAGAAGCAACAAGAGTAGAGATCGAAAACAGAAGGTACAAAGCGTAAGAGTTCTCAGAAGATAGAAGATTGCTGGAAAAGCTGAAGCGACGAAGAGAAAATGTGTATTATTCCAACGAGCCTTCAAGTCTAATCATAGCGCACGGATAGCGAAGCGGGTGCCGCCAAAGCAACTTCACAGTTTTCAAAGAAATTAACCATAATAGCTGATTATTTAAATTCATTGGACCTGTAAAAATGGCCCAACAAATTTAGGGGAAATTGTGGGTACCCTGAATTTAGCATCATAGGCCTGGACGAGTAGCCTCTCCTTAGCGGCCCAAAGCCCAGGCCCATCACCTTTTATTGATCCGGTCACCCCACGATCCCATGAAGATAAGTTGTGGGAGAACGCGATCCCATGTAGGGGAGATGGCTAACAAGGAGGAACCCATCACCCCCACTACTCCAACATATACATGTATAAATTAAACCCTAAGTCCGGGGCAAAGGACAAGTTGTATTCTCTGTACTTATTCTTCAGAATATAGAGAAATAACACTGACTGAACCACCGTGGACGTAGGCACATCTTTGCTGAACCACGTATACCCGTTGTTGTGTGATTGGCATTTTATTTATCTTTTCTTGATTGTTACCTCTTTCATATTTATTTGTGTTCCATAATAATTGTCACCACACTAACCTATACTCAGCCTCACTCCATGATTCTATAGGTTTGGAAATCCTATTTTCACCAACTAAGCCTGTAGGTCGGGACCAACCATTATATATCTCTTGCCATACCCACTCATCTATAGCCTTAAGTATTGATTTTATACGCATTTTCTAGTGTACATAGTTTAACCCATCAAACATCGGTGCCCTAGGGACCAAAAGACCATTCGAATAAAAACCATCAAAATTCATGCCTAAACACAGATATAAACATAACAACTTAGTGTTCTATCTCTGATATCAATTTGAGAAAGTAGATGCTTAGGTCGAGACGGGTTTGAATACCAAAAAAACCCATTTTAAAATTTATCAAGTTTAATGTCAAAACATCAACCTCATTAACCCAGTAAAAACTTGTGCACCAATTTTAACCAAGTTGTTGTGAAAAATCAATTTACCTAATTTTATCTTTTTAACCTATAACATGAATCTAAGTGATTAGCAGATAAAATAAGTAAAATAATCGCACAACACACCTATGTACGAGAACAATTCATAACGAAAAACCCTCAATTGACCCAGCAAAATAGATCACTATGATAAGGTTTTACACAAGACAGAAAGTAGATTTACACAATGAATCATCTCCCTCACAAGCCTTGATGCTATTCTATTTTTGACCTCTCCTCCACAGTTCAATGTTGGATTCCACCCACGCAAGATGCTATAATGTGGGGTCCAAACATGCCTCGATATCAACTGATGAGGCTCAATAACTTTCAACAGAGTCGGAACATGGAATCATACACAAAATGGCAAACACATTTTGGTGTCCACCGTACGATACCTTTTCTTTATCTAAATGGTGAGAGAAACAAGCAATGGTGCTCACAAAAGAAGTTTCCAAAGCATAAGAAAGATGAAACTTGCATCTTTAAACGATTTGGATGAAACTAGAGTTTGGGAACTTTTGGAAATAGAGGAAAAAACATTTTTCACCAAAAGTCTTTAAAAAATTGAAGCTAGCGTTCCGATTTACAGAAAACATGAATTTCAAGGTGATAGGGTTCATTTGAATAAAAACTATGGGTTCGTTCGAACGAAAACCTTATTTTGTCCAAACGAACTCTAAACTTGTTCGAACAAACATGTAATCTCGTTTAAATGAGCTTCTAGCGGGTAGGCCACTATTAGACAGAGCAACCTCGTTGGATGTTCGCTTGAACTTTGTTCTAATAAACCCATAAATTTGTTCCAAAGAAAATCATACCTCATTCAAACGAAACTCACATCTCGTTCAAATGAAGCTAAAATCTCTTTTGTATAAAGTAAAGAAAAAAAAATATTTCAAAAAACATTTTTAAAATAGTTCCAAACATTTTTGTAAAAAAAATCACCCAAAATTAAATTTTCAAGGATGGTAATCATATGCATTCATACCTGAGAGATCCTCGAAAACACGAAGACAAACGTGGCATGAAACATGATACGATGCGTAATCTCTGAAGATTTACCGTTATGCCTTCATCAAATACGACATAGGCTTACAAGGTCAACAACTCAAAGCCTAGCCTATGACTCAAAATGTTTTGTTCGGAATTAAGCCAATACATACAAATTGACTCAATTGAAAATTTATCCTTACACTCTCAAATCAAATATTATATAAAAAATTATAAGTAACATGTCTGTATGTAACTGTAGGCAAGTCTTGTTTCATAAAAAATAACATATTCCGTAAGTTAAGTCACATTTACCCATGTTCATGCATAATGGGTCTCGACCTCATTCGGTTTAGGTTCGACCAAAGGTCAGTCTCGAGTTATTTCAGTCCAAAGAGAGGAGTTAAATATTCACATACATAAACTCGAATGCAACAAAGTTTGCATCAAAATAATTCAGTAATTCAGACTTAAACACTTCAATTTTTCATGAGGGGCAATATTTATCAAGTTTTTTTTATAACGTTTATCATGCATTGAGATTTCCCAAGAGAATAAGAAAATCGCACACCACCACCAAAAACGTGGAGATACCATGGTCATATATCTTCATAGTACTCGTTACTAACTCAAGATAGAAAACAATCTCAAAAATGTATAAATGACATGTTATGCAGCAAATGATTTGCAGAAATAAAATGAAAAGAAATATGTTATGAAACTAATGATTTGCACAAGTAAACTCGCGCTAACTCTATAGACAAGAGTCTATAAATCGATAATCAGATATTTATCTAAAATATATCAATGCTCAATGGTAAACAATTAAAAATGTAAATCATGGAAATGATAATTGTAGAGTGTATATCAATTACCTTCTCTGAATCGGCCATAGAACATTGGCAAGCCAAAAATCATATTTGGAGCTTATCCTTCAATAAGATAGAAATATACCTACACAAACCTCTAAACTATTAGCATACCAAGGCGTAGGAGCCGATTTGGGTTATTCGGTTAAAGGGGGGAAGGTCTAATATTGATAATTAAGGGAAAGAAAGTAATACTAGCCTTTCAAATCTTTAAATGTTAAGGGGAGATATACATTATCAACAACTCGACTCGCCTGAATCGGAACTCACAGTTTTAAATTTTTATCCACAACAATATCAATTGCTTGGCCCATCCATTTCTTATGTACTCTCTTCTTCACCTTTCTCCTCTAGTTCCGCCATTTGTAAATCGTTTTCTTCACTCATTTTTCATTTACTTCTTCATTTTTTTCTTATGGTTTCCCTTCGACATCAATGACGACTTGTTTTTTGTCTTTTCTAGGATTTCACTTTCAGATGCCATTTAAACACAGTATCTAGAACATAAAGAAAGTGTTAATATATATGTGCGATGTGTGTATAGATAATAAGGTAGAGGTAAAATAGGGTATTTTGAAGGGGGTGAGAGTTGAGATAGGTTTTTTTAAGGATGTTGTTAATATAGTTATGAGGGTTTAGGAATGTGAAAAATGGGAAGAGTACACTATTTTGGGGGGATTTAAGACTGTTTCGGACTAAAAAAAAGGGGCAGAAGTTTGGTTGTGGGAGGGTTAAATTGGTGGGTTCAAAATTTCATTGAAAAATATTATTGGGGAATGATGTTAGTGTTTTATTGTTGCAAAAGTTTGACACTGCCAATAGCAATGACAATACGAAAGGAAAAATTTGTTTGTTACTTCCAAAAGCAGTGAGAAATACTAAAGACTAAATTTGTCACTGCCAATAGCAGTGGCAAAGATGAAAGAAAAAATATATCACTATCAGTGGCGGTGATAAAACAATTCAGTCAAATTTTTGAACGCCCAAGGCGGTGATAAATTGGGCAAAAAAATTATCACTTCTCATGACAATGACAAATGATTTTATTTGTCACAAAAAATGACACTATCACGAGCAGTGATAAACTTTGTCACTTCCACTTGTAGTGACAAAGGCTTGGTGACAAAATCAGTGTTTTGTTGTAGTGGCCGAAAGTGGAGAGGAAGCATAACCAGTGGGATAAGGAAAGCGAAGAAACAAAAAAAAGTATGGCCACAAAAACACACCACCATTGCCTTACTGTGTTCAAGAGGTAATGCATTGTTACACTATTATTATGGTCGATGGCCACATTTCCCCCCAAAAAGAACTCTTCTTTATATGCTCCAGCGACAGATGTCCAAGACAATCCCCAAATAATGCCATGTACATTGGAGTATGGGTCAGTTAACTATTGAATGCTACATGTTGTGGAGGTGCATCAAGAAGAAGGTGATGGACCATGTCAATCATAACCCGTTGCCAATTCAAAGAGAAAATATAGTGGTGGCCTATGATGAAGAAGCATAGGCCCAAAGAAAAAAATAACAGAGAGAAAAAATGATATTTTCATCTTATGTATGACGAGTGTTTAATAGGAATGGAAAATGTAGTCATGGCCTACGATGAACCAAGTATCATGACGTCGAAAAAGTTGCCAAATGGAAGACTATGAGGGGAATCCTAGTTTGGAATATCAAGATGTGTCAAGATCACCCAAATTCACACAGTTCTTAGACTAGATTGGAATTTTCTCAAGTAACCCTTGAGATTGCAAGGAAAAATGTTGTTCCCTCGCTAAACTAGAAAGGCCCCATAGCCAGATGAATTCCCCGCTTTATCTCTGAGGTCACTTTCTCAGGAGAAGATAGACATATTATATTTCCCCATAACAGACCGTTGTATTAAGAAGAAAGCATCAATGAAACTAGATTTGCCAAAACTCTGATGGATGAATGTTCTTCGGTTAATATCATGCCAATAATCTCTTTCTACAAAGCTAACATCTCAGAGACAAGGTTGATCACAATGACGTTATCAATATTTGGATATGATAACCAGACTTCCCAGTCAATTAAGTATATCAATGTTAGAATAATAATGGGTAAACTCACAGCACAAATAAAATTTCATGTGATTGAGTCAGCAATGGGTCAGTATGGATGCACAACCATTGTTGGGTTCCTTCGACATACCATCAATGTGACAATGAAAACACATGCATCTTGATAAGGCATGTAACTTTACACACTGGTGTCATTAGAGAATCCAAAAATCCATACTCTAAAGAAGAATCACATTTGGTAGATGCAACTTTGTACAATGATGTCAATGTAAACATGCGCATCTTGATAAGGGGTGCTGAAGAAGTTAGAGTACCAACCATCAAAGATAGATTAGGTACTATGATGTTTAAAGAGGATAACATAGAGGAATCTAGGAAAGTTAATGAGGTTATTCCCCAAACCCATGATATCTCAAAATAACTAACAGATAGGATGAGTCTAATAATTGACCCGGAGGAAAGAGAAGTCGAGTTCCAGAGCGCATTATACAGATTGACAAGACCCAAGTATGAACAAGTTGGGAGCTCCAGCAAGATAAAGTTACCCCATCTCTTAAGTAAAAATAAAAAGAAGTTTTTCCCAGTGACGACAGGGTGGTCTATCATCTATGAAAGTGTGAGCGGACAGGTGTTTTTCAGGGGAAGCTGACCCGAAGGTATAATACGAATGTTTCTTAGTGGATAATCAAGGAAAATGTCTAGTCATTGATAATTGCAACATTCAGGAGATTGGTAAAGAAATAAAGGGATGCCTGAATGAATGCAAGATCGTCCAAAGTCACAACTGCAAGAATTGGAACAGATCAATCTAGCAAATAGTGAGAAACCAAGGCCAATTTTAATCTCAAAGGACCTATAGGAGTCGAAGAAGTTGGTGCTAATAAAACTCATCAAAGAATAAAAAGATGTCTTCGCATGGAAATACACCAAAATTCCTAACTTAGACCAAGAAGTGAGCTGCCACAAGTTAAATGTCATGCCCTTGGCCATTCCAGTTAAGCAAGAAATAAGACCTTACAAACTAGAGTTAGATCTGAAGATAAACGCTAAGGTGGAACGATTACTTGCATCTTGATTCAATAAGACGATTTAATATCCAATATGGATATATAGCATCATTCCAGTAAGGAAATATGGATAAAACACAAATACACATTTATGTGTATTTAAAACACCCCGACAGATCATGCCATAAGGATGAGCTCCATATATTGTCAATAGACGGATTGATCGACTCCACGACCGGACATGAGATGTACATCTTTATTAATTATTATTTGGGGTATAACCAAATAAAGATGGACTCGGCTGATGCAGAGAAGGAAACCTTCAATACCCCATTAGATAATTTTAATAATATTGTTATGACTTTTCATTTGAAAAATGAGGGGGAAACCTATCAAAGAAAAATGATGGCCATTTTTCATGACCTCTTTCATGTTATTTTAGAATTTTATATGGATGATTTATCAATTAAATCTAATAAGGGGGACTCACAACTTGGCTTATTTGAAGAGAGTTTTCAATAGTTGTAGAAAGTATAAACTTTAAATGAACATACTCAACTGTGCCTTTGGTGTAAGTAGTGGGAAATTACTAGGTTTTGTGGTGGGTCAACAAGGGTTTTAGATGGACCAAGACAATAAAAAATACATCCTTAACATACCATACCCAAAGACCTAAAGGGAGATAAAAAGTTTCATTGAAATAATTTCCTACCTGAGAAGATTTATCCAACGTTTATCTGAGACAACTCATCCATTGATGCAGCTCCTTCGAAAGACCACCAAGTTCCAATGGGAGGAACCACACCAAGATGACTATAACAAACTCAAGAGATTGATCACTTCTCCCCAAGTGATGATCCTACTAAAATTTAGAATACCTTTGCTAGTTTACCTTACCTCTGTTACAAGGTCCATCAGTGCACTATTGGTAAAAGAAAGAGATGGGAAAGAAAGACATGTCTACTTTCTAAATAGAATTATTAATGGACCTGAGGCAAAATACACCAATATAAAGAGGCGTTGTTTGACATTAGTCTTTGTAGATCAAAAGATAAGACATTACATGTTATATTTCATTATCCACATAGTGACTAGATATGACCCAATCAATTTTTACTGACACGAGCAATTTTGGTAGGATGGTTAGCAACGTGGTTCCTCATTATTTTGTAGTATGATATCAAATGTGTGGTCCATCGAGAAATCAAGAATGAAGCATATGTAGATCTGTTTCCTTCACAAATATTCGAACCACCACACAAAGATATACCAACTGATGATCTGCAAACCAATATATGTGAGGCAAATCTAGAAGAATGGTCTATGGAGTTTGATGTTTTTTCTATAAAGAGAAAATGAGGAGAATGATTTATAGTATCCAGAGGAAAGGAGGTTATCACTATATATTTTAAATTGGACTTTTCTAGTTCAAACAATAAAGTAGAGTATTAATCACTGATTTTGGTGTTTGCTCGAAGCCTGGCGAAGAGGCATCCACTCCCTCTGCATCAAAAAGAGACTCTAAATGTGTTGTCAAATACGTGAACAGTCAATATGCTTTGAATCACCTTAGCCTAGAATCGTACATAATGATTATCCAAAGGTTAATAGAGCAATTCCATGCAGAAAAAGTGGAGAGACACCCAAAAATAATAAATATTCATTGATATGCCTATGACACAATCACACAGAAAGTTATCATGGATGGTGACTCCATAACGATGGTAATCCAAAGAAGAAGAACACCACCATTTTTTATCCAACTCTTTCCTAATGATGATGATTTATATTGGAGGGGTGAAATAAGAAAACATCTGGAGACAATAGATGGAAGGATGAAGCTAATAGAGTTAGCATAATATCTTCTTCTTCAACGAACTTTATACTACAAAAACCATTCCATAGAAATCATGAAAATGGATCAAGAAGACTCATGGTGAGAATTGTGAAACCACTGATATTCCTCTCTACCTAAGAGTTTAGAGGGAGGAATATTTTCAGTCAATAATAAAGCATGATGCAACAGTAATACAAAGATAATATGTTAAGTGTCAAGCTATCTTCTAGGCAGCTAAAATTAATTTCATGGAAGCTTAAACAAACTGAAGGAAACCTTACATTGATTTAATCAGTGATGGAGTTTCCCTAATCAAGGAAGAAAATGCAATAGCAGTCCAGAAAAGGTCCCAAACATTCTTTTTCTTAGAGGGTAAGCTATTTCGAAAAGGGATTTCATTAGGCCACTATGATGCATCACCAAAGAGGAAACAAAGGAATTCCTCAAGCAATCTCACGACACAACTCACATTGGAGTATCCAAATTGTATGATCAGCTCATGACATTTAGTTATTATTGGCCAATAATGGAGAAAGACTCAGCTAAGTTTGTTCAAAAACGCAAGCCTTGTCAACTTTATGATAACATTTTTCACGCTCTATCAGTAGAAATCCACTCACTATCCATGCGGTATCATTTTCATACTTGGGCATTTAACCTAGTAGGAATAATCATTCCTTCCTCTAAGGAAAAATATTGATTTGAATGGAAACGAAATATTTTAACAAGTGGGCACAAAAAATACTATTGAAAAGAGCAACAACAAGTGTGGTAGTGCATTTCATTTGAGAATACATAATTTGTCATTTTATCATCCCCAAGGTTATTCTATTAGATAATGGAACGCCATTTATCAACAAAGCGGTGGAAATGCTAACGGATAAATATTTGATCATCCAACACACTTCAATAGTGTCTTATCCAAAAGGCAATGGTCAAGTTGAGGCGACTAACAAAATATTGATTAACATTTTAGCTAAGATAATGGAGGAATTTCCTGGAGCGTGGGATGAAAAGCTTCCAATGGTGATTTGGACTTATTGAACAACTAAGAGGAAGCCAACAAGATAGATGCCATTTTCCTTAGCTTATGGACCTCGAGAAGTTCTTCGAGTAGAACTCGAAGTACCCTCGGCCAGATATGCCTTATGAAGCAGCATGCTTTCATAGAGTAGGCATGTTCAACTCGAAGCACTAGATGGACATCGTGATAATTCACATAGGACACTCTCTAGAGCTTATGAAAATCTAGTGAAAGTAAGGAAATTTATAGAAGGTGACCTAGTTTTAAAGGTTGTTACCAATCACATTAGAGGACTCTCACTACTAAAATATGTTGCAAATTGGGAGGGACCGTATATTTTATTTAGATTGATATACAAATATCCCTCTTATTAACGAAGAGTTTTTACGAGCAGTACCCAGTTAAAGGGGGTGCGCGAGCAACCCCATAATCACTAGAGCATTATGCAAGCAATTATAAATAAGGAATGTTGGATGAGCAAGTCCAAACCATTAGTAAGTCACACGAGCAGGGACTAACCAAACTTGTTGGGCGAGAAAGTTCAAGCCACTAGCGAGTCATACGAGCAGTGACTAACTGATTTTATTGGGAGAGTATCAAGTCACACGAGGAGTGACTAACATAACTTTTTGGAGGAGCAAGTCAAAGTCACTAGTGAGTCGCACGAGGAGTGAGTAACTAACTTATTGGACGAGAAAGTCCAAATCACCAGTAAGTCATAGGAGCAGTGACCAATAAGAGGATGCACGAATAACCCCAAGTTACTAGATATTTATGGGAGCAATAAAGTGGCTTTGCTAGAAACCCTATGTCACATAGCTCTTAAAGAAAAAGACGTACATGAGCAACACTTCCTTCCTAGTGAAGTAAAGTTACGAGTAGTTGCTAGTTTAATGCAAAAGCATGTATTTGAGAAACTCATTTACTAACACTTACTCTTGTTGTTTGCACACATGTTTACTTAGTAAGAAGCCTTAGCTGAGTAAGCAGGGATCGAGCAGATGTCCAGTTGGAACCTCTTGAGAGTTTTGGTTTGGAGACTGAGAGGTAAGTTTTGTTGAGCAAGCTAAGGCTCAAACACTTCAATATCTTAGAAAAGATAGAATATTGAAGCGAGGGACCCAAGAGGTCACTCACACTCACTCATATTACGCAGTCCATAGTTACTAATTAGCGAGCAGTCAGTGACTCACTGGAAAGACATTTCAACAAAACAAATGTCAAGTGACTTTCAAGGTCATTCACAAATTTTCAAAATCATTCATAAAGCAACTCTTTTAAAATAGAAAAAATAGTACTTTTTGGCATTATGGTCGATAATACTACTTTTTTCCACTATTACACCAAGAGTTACACCACAACAGACAGATCAACGCAGAGTGACAAAATAGTAATGAAAACAATAGTATTTTCAGATACTTATCACATTGGAATAACCCTTTAGCGTGCACATGCCACGTGAGCCCTAATGTTTCACTATGAATAGAGAACTTGGGGCACAATCATTATCATATTCTCACTAGCATTATTACTCTGCAAAAATTACCATGTATATTATCTCCATGGTCTCTCCTAGATATTAAAGTCCTTATCTCTTCACTCTCATAGAATCACTACTCTCAAGTGGTTCATTCCTTTCTTTATTACTGAAAAGTTGTATTCAATCACTGTCTAATTATCATTGTAACCACAAGCATCATTACTATATTAAAAAGATAGTTTTGGTCTCTTCTCTATTCTTAAGATATTATTGCCTTGAAGATAATTTCCGTTGGAGTGGATCACATCTCTATGACACCCCGTATATTCAAATCCTGAGTGATCATTCCATTACTAAATTAAACATGAATCATTAATGGTGTCATTCTTAGCATCACTACCGAAATCCAAATTATTTTACTAAAACCCTAATGGGCCGGTGTCAAAATTTTAATCTTATTATTAACATGAAAATAATTTAAATTAAATAATTCGCATTCACCAATTCCAATAAACATAGTAATAACGATAAAGCAACGAGATGAATAAATAGGTTTGGATGAACACTCCAGACAAAATCCAAATACAACCATCCATAATAAAAACAAATCGAACATGGAAATAAAATGAAAGTACAATGTCTCTGTAATAATAACAAACTAGGAATAGGTGACAGGCCTGACTGAGCTAGATAAAAGGAGGAACAAGAAGTGATAAATGTGGAGGCGTATATTATCAAGATCCTACAACTTCTACAACAGATGCATCTCGTCAAGTGGAAGCACTCCTAAGCCTGGCGTCCCTGTGGATGGGCACCTAAAATGTTTTTACAAAAATGGATTTAAAATGGGTCAGAGCCCAAGTAAAACAGTTGAAAATATTTTAGCAAGTATTTAAATTTCATTAAAGAGTACATATTAGATAAATGTTAGCCTTACGTGCTCTCACTTGAGATTCGCATCTCTCAACTATTGTGCACGCCTAACATACTCTTCTAAACCCACCTAGTTATGCTACCTCGCCTAACTAGTTGACTTAAATCTCTTCCCACCTAATAATTCATTGTGCCCGTTCGTACAATACGTTACTAATTTTCCAATCCCTTTATTTATGAAAAGTCGCCAATTAATTATTAAGTTCACACATACTGAGATCAATTTAGATATCCCTATCTAGTATTTACTAAACCACCCATAATAGAATAAATTACACGTATATATATATATATATATATATATATATATATATATATATATATATATATATATATATATATATATATATATATATATATATATATATATATATATATACATCACCCTCATAATATATACGTATTTGGCATCCGTAGGTGGATACCTGTGACGCAGGCATACACTTCTATCAAGTCCTAGTAAATCACGTACTAAATAAAGGACACCGGGTTCGGAATCACTCTCAAACCATACATTCACAATTTATACAAATTTAGAGGTGAACATAGTTCTAAACTTTTGGGCTACGCACACACCTAACACAACCAAATGATCGGTCACACCCTTATTCACAAAAGTGTTTCTCAATCCCTAAGTTATATGTTCTGAGGTACAAGTTAAAATCCCCCCAATGGGCTCATCAGGATAAGACTGTCCATGACGCAGAACCTCCTTTTATAGCAAGTCGCCTAGGTATTTACATATAAGAATTAAAACAATAGGTATTCACACAACCTATATATATATATATATATATATATATATATATATATATATATATATATATATATATATATATATATATATATATATATATATATAACATCAGTATAGGTATACACTCAACCTATAATATATGTCTCATACGTCGTATATTTAACTCCCGAATATCCTACGTATTATTGAATCACGATTATAATCCTCGTCGTATCTTCCTGAGTATCCCACACTACTCGAATTGTGCCATTCATTCTTTGAAGTATTTCAGTAGGTAATTCACTCATATCCTACTAGTCTAAGTCATAGATTCTCTCGATTTCCCATGATACATTATCATTCTCCGAATTAGGTTTTATTACCCAAGTAAACCTAATTAATTTTAGCCCCAAATCCCCTCATGTGACTAAGTATCAATCCCAATATTGCCCTACTGGTAATTAAAGTATCTTTCATTACATTTAAAAATTCCATCCAAAAGTTAACCTGATCTTTTCCCTCGAATTCTAAACAAAAACAAGGAAAATAGTCAAAATTTGGGAAACAGAATCGATTCGCCCTTGGTCCGAATTGATTCGCCTGTAATCGGTCTCGTCTTATCCATTTTAACCGTTACATGATTTACCATTTTTAGTTCTCTAAACCACCATTATACGATCCCAAACTTCCAAAAAAAGGTCTCAAACATCATAGTAATAGGTATAAATGATTTTTAACATGATAGAACCATTAAATCATCAAAGAACAATTTTAAACTGAATTAATTCAAAATTGATTCTTAGAAACCCTAGTTCATCATTTTTGTTTAAGAACTTGAACAAGATCCCATATTTCTTCAAAATATCATTATACCAATTCACCATCTTCGTTCTACATGCATTTTGGATTAAGCCTATCACAATTCCTACCCAAGAGAATAATTTATTTCTTTCGAATTAAGGCCAAAATACATGAATTCAAGAAGTTTATCATCCTACTCTAACATGGATGGAATATCTACTCATAATTAAGAAAGCTAAATAATTGCCTCTATATGTAGGTCTGAATATCCACAGAATGGTGGTATGTTCCATTCCTCTCCTTTCGATCTACCCAACGGTGGTGGTGGTGGTGCAAGAATGGTGGGTTAAGCCTTGGGACACCTCTCCTTCTTCCTCTTGTGGCCTTTCTTCGAATTCCTAACTTCTAACCCTAGTATCCTCAACCTACCAGATGATATAAGTCTAGAAAATTCGTAGGTCCACTTTCCCCAAAAATCTAAAACATCAAAATACCCTCCTGGGGTGTCGGTTTGGCCTCAAAATACCCCGGGACCCAAACTAAACGCCCCGAGTACAGTTTTCTAGCTATTTCGACCCTTCTGGACATATTGGCACACTCTAAATGATAATTTGGATGAAACATAATTAAATCATATTTTATACCACAAATTCAAGTCCCGACACGGCGCACACACGCATCCCGACTAAATTTATCGAAACTATCATATTTCTCACTCACGACAATCATAATACTTTCTTATTAATTTATTACTCATTCACCAAGTAATGTTCAATATAAAAAAATATTAACCCTTGTCTCGTTAAATAATAGTTATTTTAATCCGAATTAATTTCTCAATTTAATTTAATTAATCCCCGAAGGGTACAAAGGGAAGAATGACTAATCGAGCACTTGCATAGTAAAGAAAATAAATATAAAGGCATGCCAGTATAATTCCTGAGACTCCATAGCTGCAGGAGCACTCATAATACTCACGTGAAATAAAATAAACAGAATGAGTGACTACCCTAACTTTTGCAAAGTAACAACGAGTAAGTACAAGGGTATGTCAATTTAAATACCTGAACCCTTGCAGTAGGATAAGTGCTCAAGTCGATCACAGTACTCGTTTCAAACCCAGTGGATTAAGCGAAAGGTACGACAAGATCATTTCTACTAAGTTGTCGATAAAACAAACAAGAGACGTAAAAAAAGTTATCAATCGTGATAAAAATGTACACTGGTTACCTATTCCAAATGAGTAATATGTAAAGAGGGTCCACTCGAAGCAACGCTAAGGTTCAATCACATGGAAAACACTTGGACCTGGAGTCTTTTATCCATAGGTAAACAGACTTGAGGAACAGAAATCCTACAAGAAAGGAGAAATTCTCATATAGTTACCCAAGTGGGAAAAAATTATACCCCAAGTTAAAAGGGGGTCGCTTATCAAAGGACCCTCCAAAGTTAAAAAAATAAGCAATTATTAATTAAACATAATTCCTAAAGAGAAATTCCTAAAGAGAAGTGCTCAAAGAATACCCCTCTTAAACTAGTCGTAGCACTGGCTGGGGGCTGGATAGATAAATTGCTTGGCCCAGAAGAAATAATTGGGCCATGAGCAGATGTGAAAAGTGAGAGAGATACCTATCAACAAGAGGAAAAGTAAGTATAAAGTATGAAAATTTGATAGATAGTTTTACAAAGGTTTGTGAATACCTAAGAAGATCTCGTGGCTATTGAAGAGCTTCCAATAATTATGGGAAAACGGTTGAAAGATTCAAATAAGAAAATTTAAAGTCAATCCACGAGCACTTACATTCAAATACTTACAACTAAGGATGACAAAAGATATATACCTCTCGTGCAAAATTCATAGGATATACTAGCATGGAATTCCACTTCCTTTGAAAGGGACCCCGAGGAGGACAACTAGGAGAAGAAGTGGACAGAGGAAATATGCTCACCCTTAGCATTCCACTCATTCCCATAGAGGAAACATGAGAGAAAAGGAAAATGATGACATTGGTTACAACATATATACAAAAGATAAACTTCAAAAGTATTGTAGTAAACACTTACAAGATCCCCATGATGAGCTTACCCATAAGGAAATGGCCCAGTAGTTGGGCTAGTTAAGGAGGGAGAATAGATCATGGTCTCGTTATGATAACAAGTGGGTTGCTCTAGGTCCAAAGTAATATTCCTCGTGGCTGGTCATTTAAAGACGAACTGTGATAATTTTAGGAATGAATGCTTCCATAATCAATAAGTTCCTCTTCAAATGGACATGGTGTCGAGAGAGCACTCCCATCTCCATTACTTTTGTGTTTTTTAAGTAAGAGGGTAATAAAAAGAGTACCTACCACAATCGGAGAAGGAGGTGGAATAGATGGCTGAGGGATAGTCTTTTTAATGACCACATATCCTTGCTTGCGAATAGTTTAAAAAGTCTCCTCAATGTCCAAAGTATCAGTATCAAAGATTTGTTCTACCAAGGAAACAGATCCAGTGGCTTTGGTTTCTCACCTTTTTTATGTGGCCAATCGAGTTTTTATTGGGGACGTAGGCGAGGAAGCCCCACCAATCTCAGCAGGAAAAAAATTTAAAAACATTCACATCTCGATGTTTCCTCTTTGAAGAAGTTTTAACTTTGCCTTCAGAATTTGCCTGTTTGACCTTGGCCCTTGGATTCTTCGAGTAAATGGTTTCCTCACGAATATGATTTACTAAGATGGGAGTAACTTGACCTAATGGATCCCTCACAATTTAGCAATGATGCTAGGCATCTTTGTGAGTGTGTTTTGTCACATACTTATTAGCCGAGGGTATTCCCTCAATGAATGACTCGTGAGTGACGTCTTGAATGCAGTTCTTGATAAGATTAAGTTGACTCTGCCATAGGATAAACCATGAGCGTCTGATAGATGGAAGATAATTGTGAGTAGGTATGGAGAAGTTACCACATCGAGTAGTCCTACGGATCATACCCTCAAGAGAAAAGTTTGAATAAGCTTTTTAGTATAATTCTTCAGGCGAGTAGTTAGTAAGGAAATCAAGGGAGTAAGATCCCTGGTCATAACCATATTGTCTCCTCAGTCGGTCATCGTGATAATAATCTAATATTTTCCCCAATTCATTCAAATATGGGAGAGTATAAGGGATGACGAAGGCCATAACAAGGACATGAGTACAATACTTTATAGATTCCAAATTAGTAGGAGGATTGAAAATACCTAATACAGTAGGAAAAAATCCCCAAGAAAATATACCACCCTCTCTCTTCGAGTAGGGACAGAAGGAAAATTCATCAATATTGTCTACAAAAAGAATAAGTGACTTCTTAGGAGTCTTTGTATGCCACCTAGCAATACGAGCAGCATAGTTGTGATATAAGCGGGGCACTAGGGACTAGTTTGAAAATTGCTCGCATAGAAAACCCATAAGAATAAAGGAATTAACAAAATTAAAAATATCGTATCGCCCATATAATCTTTCCATATCAACATGCATTCGGTATAACCAGGTATACATTGATTTAAGTGTTAAGGAAGCAAGAGGTACACTTCTACCACAAGCAATCCTCACTAACATATGTTAAAGAAACTCGTAAGGAGAGTAATTGTGTCTCCCCTGAAATAGAAATCTTAACATGAAAGTTACAAATAATGCAACAAGATGACTTTTAGACCCCAACTTTGGGCCATCTTAACTTTTGGGCACTTTGGTCTTGGCTTCATATTTAGTTAAGGGCTCGAAATCCCTAAGACAATACCTTTGTCATTTGGCAAACGAGTGCTTCTTTTCCTAGTAAGATTAATCCCAACATAATGAATGCGAGCCCAAGAGACTGATGTAACTCCACTCATACTTCCTTCTCTTCGGTTTCCTCATAACCATCTGTAAATACATGGTTTCACAAGACGAGTAGACCTATGAGCTCCCAAATTTCCTCGAAAGTAATAGATAATTCCCCCAACCTGTGATGAAAGTGTATATGTGTGCATGTGTCTATGCTCCAGCGAGACAATAAGAGATTGAGAGCACTCGTGTTCTTAATAATGGTAAAACTCCGTAAGCTATTCAGGGAGTCCAAGAAATGGCTGCTCGACAACTTCAGCAACAAACTTAGCTTAGAATCTCTCGAGCGAGGGTATAAAACCATCATCATTCCTAAAAAGGGGAGACAATATGTAAGGAGTAAAGTCCCTTTTCAATTTAGTTTCCAAATACGATTTTTGGGACTTAGTAATGTCACACCCCGCCTAATTCTGGCGTCGGCCGCCACCAAAACTAAGCCGGGCGTGAGTAAATAAAATACCATTCTTAGCATGAGATAGATATGAGACATAAATAAATCAGTCCATAAGATAAACAATTGAGTCAATCTCAAATGATCACAAATAACTAAGTAATAAAAGATCCATCACATGCTAACTCCAAAAATCCAATCTCCAATAATGATTAAATAAAATCTGAATAATCCCAACAGAAATCCTCTAAACAACTTTGGAACCGAATGGCCTAATAAAACTCAAATGAAGTCTCATAATAAAATACGACTGAAAAGGAAAGTCTGGTTAAACTATGCCATAAAATGAGTAACTCCAGCTGCACCTCCAAATGATAACTCCGATAAACTTATGCAGCCTCTCCAATTCAAATCCTGAAAAAGATTAGTCAACGCATGAGTCAGAGCCAAAGCCCCGAGCAAGAATACACACTACTCCCCTCAAATAGGATCCTTGAATCCAGACAGTAACATTATACACAATAAATATCACAAAAAATATTTTAAATTAAATGGAATAATTTAAACGCGATAAATATAAACTACTAACTACCCGCAAAAATCCTCATTTATAAAGGCACACCAATATGATTTTAAATTCCCAAGTCCCACGATGTTAATTTAATTAAATTAACCAACTTTTATTATAGTTCTCACTTTTTATTAAAGTGTCACCCTTCCCCTTGTCAATCGTCCTCTGACCCGTTTATTGTCGGTCCCGACACATGACAAGGTTTTCCTTGTCAATCGTCCTCTGACCCGTTTATTGTGGGCCCCGACACATGACAAGGTTCCACACACGACACGACATAAATCGTCCTCTGACCCGTTTAAACTGTCGGCCCCGACACATTATGTCGCCACAAATTTTAATACCCATTTTTATCTTAGGCATTAATTCTCAAGTTCTCAATTTATAATCACCCCACCCTTTTAATCGATGTGAGATCCTCAAAATACCCCTTGGTCCCATACCTAAGGGTCCCCAAGTTATCAATACGTCCTATCCTATGTATAGGAGGATTTTCTAGCATCAATCTTAACTTAATCTCGTACTTAGACTACCGTAACGAAGATAAAGTATCAAAAATCAGCCCACCCCCAGATGATAAAAAAATGCGATAATATACCCTCACTAGTCCCATACCTAGAAGGCGTAAATTATCAAAAGGCCTACCCACTAGTCCCATACCTAGAAGGCATCCTAAAATATAGGGAGAGAAAAAATTACCCAACAACCCGTCGTCACAAGGCAATATAATAATACCAAAAAGTCACACAAACAAGCATAATTAATCAACGTATAAAACTACGCATGATAGTCCAATTCAATTAAATCTTTAATTTAATTATCACCTCGTTAACGATACCCAATTAATCTCATTTAATTATTTTAAATTAAATATACCAAGTTTTCATCATATATTCATCAAAAATAAATTTTATTATCTCTACATGTATTACATGAGTTATACGCCCCCAACTTTATTTATTTTAAAACTAGGGTTTCTCTACATGCAACCTACACCAATAAAACCCAAAATCACTCATGAATCCTATGTACCCAAAGGGTTATGAATATTATTCAGATTAAAAGATTTTATAAAAACAGACCCATAATTTATATCCACTTTTTCTAATTAAGTTACTAATTATTTTTAAGAAAACATGTAATTAAGTGTTTAGGCGACACTTAAAACGCATAATACTAAAGGAAAAGAATAGAGTATTCATGCCTGTAAAGATCGTGTTAAAAATCTGATTAGAAATCTGGATTCCTCTCTAAAAATTAGCAAAAGAGTGTTCTTGAACGATCTTGATTAAACCCCAATTAAGCCTTCCAAAACTTGTGACAAAACTTGTGACAAAAACTTGATAATGAAGAAGGTTGATGATTATGGGTGAGAGGAAAAATATTTAGAAGTGTTCTCTGGTGAAAAGCTGAAGAAAAAGTGATTATGAGAAGTCCCCCTACGGATTAACAAGGTTATATAGTGATTAGGAGTCCTAATCCTACACAAACTCTAAAAACAGGTTACAACACACGTTTTCTGGGAGGGTCGATCGATCTACCCCAGGGGTCGATCGATCGATCACCCCGAAAAACTGACAGTTTTTCTTAAAAAATATAAGGGACAAATATTTCTAAAAATCATATAAAATCTATTTTAACTCCGATTTTAATTCCGCTTGAAGTTTTATTCTTCTAAAATCATAACCAACATATTTAGCCAATAAAAAATTTAAAATTAAAAAAATTATTTTTTTCCGAAAATTCCAATTAATTAATTAAAATAATAAATAAAAATCGGGGTGTTACAAGTAATGGTAGCAAAACTACCAATGCCCCTTTGAGAAGATTCAACGCCGCCGTTAGCGGTGGAGGTAGTAGAAAGGTTAGGTTCCAAAAAGCTAACAAAGATCGAGATTTCAGACATGTAAAAAGTGGTCAAAGCTTTGTGAATAGACAATGACCCATTAACACCTCAGTAGTGACTATGGAGATGGCAGTTGAGGAAGGAATAGATGAAGAAGACATTGAATTAGGGAATATGGCAAGAAAAGATGGAAGTAAAATTATAGATAAAATGGTGGACGAAAAGATTTATTACTCTCTCTCTCTCTCTAAAAATTTCAAATAAAGCTAAAAAGTTCAAGAGGAGGAAAAATGAGTATTATACGTGGAGAAGGCAAAAGAGAATGACGATTCAAAAGTTGGGTCAATAATCACCCAAATCGTGAGGAGTCATCCCCAAAGTGATATGTGTCCCCTTAAAATACTAAAAGGTCATATTATAAAACCAAAAGTGTCATAACATTTAATGCACAGTAAAAGTAATGATGACAACCATCCTTTTGAAATCCTAGAAGATCTTTTCATGTGCAACTCTTCCTCTTCAAACCAAAGGAAGACTTTTGCATAAGGGGGCTAATATAGAGGTATATAAAAATACCCCTCCTATTAAAGAAGAGTTTTTATGAGCATCACCTAGTCAAAGGGGGTGCGTCAGCAGCCCCATTATCATTGAGCAATATGAGAGCAGGTATCAACAAGGAATATTAGATGAGCAAGTCCAAACCATTAGTAATTCATACGAGTAGTGAATAACCAAATATTTTGGACGGGAAAGTCCAAGCCACTAGTGAGTATCACGAGCAGCGACTAATAAAATTATTGGATGAGCAAGTCCAAGACACAAACAAGTCACATGAGCAGTGACTAACAAAACTTATTGTACAATCAAGTTGAAATCACCAGTGAGTCACACGAGTAGTGACTAACAAACCTTATTGGACAAGAAATCCAACTCTCTTGTACGTCACATGATCAGTGAGTAACAAAGAGTTGAACAAGTAATCCCAAGTTACCAGATATATTTATGAGAGCAATAAAAAAGCTTTACGAGCAACCCTAAGTCACAAAGCTTTTAAAGTGAAGCAATTACATCAGTAGCACTGCCTTCCTAATAAAGTATTGTCGAGAGTCGTTACTCGCGCAACACAAACGGATTTATTTGACAAACTTATATACTAACACGTATTCTTGTTGTTAGAACACAAGTTTACTTAACAAGAAGACTTGGCCGAGCAAAAAGGTCTAGATCACTTGGCTAGTTAGGACCGCTCGAGAGTTTTAGTTTGGAGGCTGGGAGGTAAGTTTTGTTGAGCAAGCTAAGGCTCAACCACTTTAATATCTTAGGAAAGAGAGAATACTAAAGCGAGGGACCCAAGAGGTCACTCACACTCACTTACATTACATAGTCCACGGTTAGTAATTAACGAGCAGTCAATGACTTGCTCATAAGACATTTCAACAAAACAAATGGCAAGTAACCCTCAAGGTCACTCGCAAGTATTCCAAATTTTCACCAAGCAACCGTTTGCAAATAAACAAAATAGTACTTTTTGGCCTTATGGGCGACAACACTACTTTTTATCCACTATTACACCAAGTGTCACTCCATAATAGACAGATCATTGTAGACAATGACAAATAGTAATAAAGACAAAAGTATTTTTAGATATTTATCACATATGAATATCCCTTTGGCACGTGTGTGCAATGTCAGCTCTAATGTTTCACTATAAATAGAGCACTTGGGGCATAGACATTATCATCATCTAGCTAGTATTATTACTTATCATAAATTACCACATATATTCTCTCCCTTCTCTCTTATAGATATTGAAGTGCTTATCTCTTCACTCTCAAAGAATCACTGCTCTCAAGTGGTTCATTCCTTTCTTTATTATTGAAAATTTGTATTCAATTATTGTCTGGTAACCAGAAGCACAATTATTGTATCAAAAATTTGCTTCTTGGTCTCTGATTTGTTCTTAAGATATTAATTCCTTGAAGATAATTTCCACTGGAGTGGGTCACACCTCACCCATTTACAGGTATTCACAGACCCCAGTATCACCAACCTCCTACATTGTCAAAGAAGTTCACAACTCAGTCTATTATATTATCTCAAAGATGGAAGAAGACATGCCATTTAAAGTTAACAACAAATGGTTGAAGGCATATCATGTATGAGAAAGGTAATTTTTGTTTATTTTGTACCTCACAAAAACTTTCGAGGGAACACATGTAAATTTTTAATACAAATGGACAAGTGTTAAATAAAGCAAAGTGAGCCAAAGTATGCATTCTCATAAAAAAAACGTTCTCTATATTTCATTTATAAAGAAGTATAGAAAAAAGTGTGACTACTGCCTAGAAATACATAGTAAAAAGATTGAAAGTCTATCCTAAATGGAATTACAAGTCTAGGGTAGTGAAGAAACCATCCCCAATCAAATTAGATACATTAGAGGAAACCTCCCGCTGATAGGGAGACATAGCTAAAACTGAAGACACAGCTTCTACTTTTACTTTAAGTTTTACCTCATGAGTTGTTTTGCTTGGGCCAACGCTACTTTGACAACCTTCACAATCTGATCAACTTTTTTAATTTGAGGGATAAGATCATTCACCTTTTACTATTGTACCTTGAAGTCTTCCATATTTTCTAAAAATTGAGAACGATATGTCACCATGTGGGGGTCCTTAATGTATTTCAAACTATTGATGAGCCGTTGAAAATTAAACCCATCAATTTGCATATCACAGAGAAAGATCGTATGGATATTAATGATGGATCTATCTAATGAAGAAGAAGTACTTATAATCTCTACTACCACTACTACTACACCTTTAAGGCGATAATCCATTACCAAACTAGTCATCCTTAAATATTATAAAATAAAAGTCTCAGGATGTGAATAAAAAAGTCGACCAAGAAAAAAATGAAGTTGGTCTAGAAAGTAGAAATTATTTTGAATAAGATGTCAAAATACTCAGTTGGTGCCATATCTGGAATGGGTCACCATATACAGACTCATTTTTCTACCGATTCACACTAGCCATTTATCCTTGGTCTTTGTGATTTGACGATTTAGCTCTCTCTAGATCCGTAACATTAATCTCAACATCCATCGCTTGACCGGACACACCATTAATAGGATGTATCAGCTCAGGTGCATCTAGAGGATTGTTTTCTCTCAAGGGCTACAAAATAGAAAGAGTAAAAGAGTTATTCAAAATTCAAATAGAAAATTTTCTTTTATCAAGTAAGTAAATATACAAAATGTTGGCAAACTAATGAGCCAAGTCACTAAGTAGGTGCATTATTAAAGAAAAAACCATACCCAAGCAGGCGACAAACTATAACTATATGATCATTACTCAATAATATAGAGTAAATCACCATACGTGTGAGATTTTCCACCAAGTTCCACCCAAGAAGGGTATAACACTAAGAAAATTCATCCATACAAAAAGCATATTATGAGAAAATGTTACAAAAAGTACATTTATACCTCATCAAAAGTTGTAACGATGGCCAAAGGCGTAGGAACCACCACATTCTCAGTCTCAGACCAAGCCTAAAGCATTAGTGTATCTTTGATGGACAATACACCAGGCTCTATCGAAAGAGGATCAATCTCAGTAGAAGGAGCTACCTCCTCCCTTTCTTTAGTTATTGCAGGCTGAAACATAAGAAAAGGAAGCTAAAAAATGCAAATATGAGATAGCAGAAGAAAAGACAATAAAAAATTACATGGAAAATACTTTATTGTTATTATAACACGAGTGAGTAAAAACATTGAGAGGAAGCAGAAAATATGGTATCACCACTCGGAAATCAAGAGACACGTCTGGCCTTACAAAGCTATGAGGAATTCTTTCCTTGTTTATGGACCTTATAAGTTCTAGATTGTCCACAAAGGGAGCAAAATGAAGAATATCAATGGTGCACTAAATTTGTAAAACAAAATAAATTCTTGAGGCTCATATGACCAAGGCAAATAAAGTGTTGAAATTAAGTTTACTCAGAATTACCTAAGTAGATGGAATTGTTGGTACGATGACGGATGATGCCTCTGGAAAAATTAAGGGAGAATGGGATTTATAATTTATACCATTTACCTAAACCCCCACCATTTTCTTCGACCATTGGTAATCTCCTCGCCACCAAAGAATCGCGATCATTTTGAGCACACCCAACAGTTGAATATGGGGGAAAGAATAAGTTATAATAAGAATTTTCCCAACAATTAGACTTGTGGGACTTCCCCTTGGAGGAGTGTCATTTGGAATAGACACAACCTCTATTGATTAAGGAGTAGCATACTAAATAATAAATAATAATGTTAGGACAAGAACAAAAGGAACTCAACAGTTGAAAAATTAGCTTATGAGATTCGGTAACTGTAATAAATTGACCAGCTAATGCGAAAACATCCACTGAACGATCATCTAGATTGGTTTCTAAAATTTATATAGAGTAAGCTAATGGCGTGGGAGTTGTATTCACCCGCCTTCTAGAGTCCTTCTTCACCAGTTTCTTTTAGTGATGCTTTGACACAACAACTAGAGGCACCTCCTCTTCTAGCCCCACGTGAATTGATTTTTACGAACAACAGGTTAACCACCTTTTCAACCAATAAGATCACCAATGGGGGTTTGTATCTCATAATTATCAAGAGCAATAATGGCAATTAAAAGATAGAATTCCATCTGGGAAAGAACCTCATACACTAAGTTAACTATATTTTCCACCAAAACAGGATTAGATAGACGACGGAGCTAGGAGGAATACCACCAAGATTAGAGGAACCTTTAGTAGCTTTAGTCTTCGTTGGCTCCTTAAACTCAACTCCCTCCATGGAAAAACCAACCATAGAGGAAGTTTTTCTCTTCGTTCCACTAGTAGCAGTGGAACCCTTCTTCTTATATTTTTAGTCTCTTAAGGAACCTCAATAGTTAGGGCCAAAAGGGGAAATTATTTAGGAAAAATATTCTCTGTGATACTTAGAGGGAGCTCCACACCAACGGTTTTTATAAACCCAACTCAAGGGACCCATAACACTCAATAAGAGGAAACCTAGGCTTTGTCTGTATAAAATCCTTGTAGATATTGAGTTGCATCGGCCAGAAGTGGAAATACTAACTATGGGGGAATTATTCGAACATACTGAATAACTAGGGTGAGATAAATATCAGTCTGTTACGATTGGATAAAGGATCACAACTCAAGATAACAATAAATAAGAGTTCCACTCGTGAGGATCTCAGGGGAAGATTAGTACAATTAAACAGCGACTTCATCAAGAAGTTCTAGAGCCTTGCACGACACCATACCTTTTTCCCCTATAAATGTAACCCTTACCTTAGAGAAATGGGACATGTAATTCTTATTATTAAAAAAAGAGCAAGAAGAAAAAAGAAACACCCCTGTGGATGTAGGCTATTGACAAACCATGTAAATACTTATGTCGTGTTATCGTTTAAATGGTTTCATTCTATTTGGTTTATATTGTTTAGAATCACTCATTATAGGATTTTTGCGTCTATAATTGGTGTCGTATGGAAAACAAATTTTCTTTTACTAAATGAGTTAAAACCAACAAATATACATGTCTTACCCGCACAATGCACCTCTATCGTTCAATAGAAACAGCTAAGATAGGCTTCCGGCACGCAGAGTAAGATAAAAAATCTACCCCAATAGGAGTCGTGGCACTCCTCATGCGTGTTATCGCCCCACGAGGGCCACACTCTAAGAAAATAAATGAGAAAGCTAGATCCACGTAGATCTCATTACTGGTCGATGCGTATGAACAACAACTCTGCCAGTAGGAGGAGGTCATGCGCCTCTAAGAGGAAGAAAATGCACGTCTGCAGCGACATCTTGAAAGGATGGAGCAAGAGATCCACAAAGCTAAGCACGAGTGCCATGGTCGGACGCCTAGTCCTCAGGCGAGTAAAACTCGCAGTCGGGGAAGGAGTTCGTGTCGCTATCAGGAGAATTTCAAGCACAGGAATCGTCCGAAAAGACAAGATTAAGAGGTGGGACAACGTAGACATGATATCTGTAATCTCGTCAGAAAAGAGATAGATCAACACCCTGATAATCATGGGAATAAATCCACCAAAGAACTAGCTTAGAGGGACCCCATCACCCAATTGCAGTCCTCTTTTTCAATAGAAATTTAATAGATAAACCCCCCAAGAAGTTTGCTACTCTCGGGTTCAAAATCTATGATGTAAAGACCGACCCTACTTACCATGTACGTCAGTACAGGTAGGTCATGACCTTATGGAATCATAACGACGCTCTTATGTGCCGCATATTCCCTGGAAACCTGGGGGGTGTTGCGCAAAATTGGTTTGAGAAGTTTCCACACAGATGAATAACTTCAAGAATCTCGTTGAGGCCTTCACTACTCGCTTCATCACCAAAAATGTAAATCCAAAAATAATGGATTCTCTCCTCACTATAAGTAAAAAGCCCCAAGAAACCTTGAGGGAATATGCTAGGCGGTATTGGAAAACTTACAATGAGGTTGAATACTATTTCGAATAGATTGTTGTGGCCTCGTTCAAGATAGGGTTGTCCAACGGTTCTATGTTACATCAGTTCGTCACTACGAAAGAGGCAGACATCATTGACAACCTCATATCTCACATAGAAAAGTATGCAAAGATGAAAGATGTGGTCGTCAATGCCTAAAACAACAACGGTCGGTCGAAGACGACTAATAACAATGATAAGGAAAACTCTCCCAAGAGAGGGGGAAAAAGAAAAATTAAGGATCAAAGAATGAGGGCAGGGCATATACTCCCAAAGCTTTCTAAGCGATCAATACCGTGTTCAAGGAGCTAATTTACAAGATCTTGAGTATTATCAAGGATCAATAATTCCTCAAATGGCCAAAAAATTAGGGTGAACTGACAAAGATAAATAACGCACTAAGATGTGCGTACCACATAGATCTTGGGAACAAAATGGATAACTGTAAGGATCGCAAGTCCCACCTGGAAGAATTGGTCCAGGATGGCCATTTGAGTGACTACATGGATAGTAAAGAGGACAATGATGTCATTGATGATGACCAGAAGCCATGCAATGTTATAAAATATGAATCTGGGCATGAGTATATGTCATCCACGATGCCTCAAGTTCGAAGGAGATCCAAGGCAACTCTATTCTGATGGAACTAAAGAAGGTCATCATAGTAATGGACACCTTATAAATTAACCCTATTAAGAGTCTAGCAGGCAAGCCTCGATGCCTAGAATACATAAATTACAAAATGCACATAGTCTTCATAGAGGATGACCAGATCAGAATTAGGACTCCACATCATGATGCACTAGTAATCACCGTCATGATTGCAAACTGGGATGTGGAAAAGTTACTAGTTGATCAGAGAAGATCCTCATAAGTTATGTACTTGGACTTGTTCAACGAATTCAATCGTAAAATAGAGGATTTGACAGAAGCGACCATCCATTTGGTCGGCTTCACTAGAAAGATAACTATGCTATTGAGAAAGTTGGCCTTGCCTGTTTGAATTGGGAACATATCGAAGTTAATCGAATTCTTAGTTGTGGACATTGATTCTACTTACAATGTTATCCTTGGAAGAGGATGGCTACATGCTATGCATGTTGTCCCCTCCACTTACCACCAGAAGCTCAAATGCTTCACCCATCATGGGATGATGGAGATTAGAGAAAACCAAGTCGTTGCTCGATAATTATTTATCGTCTCCATTATTCCCATACAATAGAAGGGGAGAAAGAGGTCACCTCTATGCAGACCAAAGATGGGGCTATACCATTTAAATAGCAACCAAAGTATGGTAAACTGTGGGTATAAGAGACAAGGGTAGCCCCCACAAATAGGGTGATAGAACCTTTATAAAAGGTAGTCTTCGACAATTCACACCTAGAGAAGAAATTCTTGATCGATAATTCACTCATCGACCAGGAAAGAAAAGAACTGATTTCTCTGATGAAGGAAAATCAAGATTTGTTTACGTGAAATCCTTAGAATATGCATGGGATCAATCCCAAAGTTATATGTCATAGTCTTTATGTGGACCCGACATATCTGTCGATTATGTAAATGTTTGACTGAATAGCCCCAGAAAAGGCCAAGGTTGTGGAAACGAAAGTGGGGAAACTTTTGGAGGCAAAAACCATAAAATTAGTTCAATTATCCAAATGGCTATCAAACCTAGTGGTAGTGAAGCAAATTCATGAAAAGTGGAGAGTGTGCATAGATTTCACCGACCTCAACAAAGCCAATCCTAAAGATAACTTTCCTTTGTTGAAGTTCGACCAGTAGATCAATGCCATATCTAGCCATAAATAGATGAGTTTTCTACGATGCATGCTCAGGGTACCATCAAATCCCTTTGTTCGGCCCTGACAAAGATAAGACCATAGTCATTAACAATATCAACTTGTATTATCGTAAAGTCATGCCATGTGGTATAAAGAATGTAGGAGCTGCGTATCAAAGGTTAGTCACCAAAATGTTCAAGGAACAACTATGAGACACTATGAAAGTCTATATAGACGATATGCTTGTCAAAAGCAAGCATAAAGTCGATAATCTATAGGACTTGGCAAAAACTTTTGAGATCCTCAAATACTATAGGATGAAGCTGAACGTAACAAAGTGATAATTCGGAGTCCAATCTGGGAAGTTCCATACGTACTTGGTCAGCCAAGGGGGAATAGAGGCGGACCCTGACCTGATCGTGGTAATCAACAATCTTTAGTCGCTAAAGACACTTCATGATATTCAAAGATCATTTGGAATGTTGGCAGCTCTCAACTGCTCCATCTCCAAATCTTTTAATAAGTTTTGATCGTTCTTTTAAATAATAAATAAGGGGAAAGACCAAGCATAGAATGAGAAATGATAAAATTCCCTTGATAAAATCAAAACCTACCTAAGCCAAATCGCTCTGCTCTCAATTCCAAATTTGGGGGATCCAGTTTCCCTATATCTCATGGTATCTGATCATGCCATTAGCTAGGCCTTGATGTGAGAAAATAGGGGTATCAAGACCATATTTACAACGTTAGCAAGGCCATCCTCAATGCTTAGAAACTCTACCTTCCACTTGAGAAATTGGCCTACTCTTTAGTTATTGCTTCATAAAAATTAAAGTATTACTTTAAAGCTCACTCAATCATAGTCATCACCTAGTTCCCTCTCAAAGCAATCCTCAGAAGAGCTTAACTATCTGGACGGATGTCCAAATGGTGAGTGTAACTTGAAAGGTTTCATATCCTCTATCAACTAAGTACCTCGATAAAGGGCCAAGTACTGTCAAACTTCATTGCTAAGTTCACAAGGGAAGAAAGGCCTAGTGATAAGAACTTCACCAACCATCAGACCAGTTGAGAGTTTGACAAGATCAAAAAGTCAAATCTCTATATATATGGAGACTCTAATTCAAGGGGGAAGGATTGGGAGTTGTACTCATTCGTCGTGAAAAGACTATGATCGAACAAGGGATCAGACTTGGTTTTGAAGAATTCAACAACAAATCTGAATATGAAGCTCTCATCACCAGATTATGAAAGGCCTCCTCTTTGAGCGTGACTCACCTCGATGTTATCATGACTCAAGTTTGGTACCTAACCAAGTATTAGGAGACCACAATGCCAAAGATAAGTGAATGTTTGCATATCTTCAAGTCGCTCGAGTGTTAATTATTAGATTTGAGAAGGTCCACATTCAATAATTCCCTCATAGGATTATCAGTCATGCCGATGCCTTAGCCATGTTGAGGTCGATAGTGGACTCGGATCTTAAAAACACCATTAAGGTAGAGTTCCTGTCTCAGCGCAGTATTATGAAACCAAAGGTCACCGAACAAGTCCTCGTCGTTCAGTGATATCCTAGTTGGATGGATATGGTCATAACTTATTTGCAAGAAGACATCCTACCAACTGACAATAAGAAAGTCCAACAAGTCAGGACAAAAGTTTCTCGTTTCTATGAGTCACCAGAGGGAAAACTCTATACGAGATCTTTTACAGGTCCCTACCTCCAATGATTGCACCCAAATGATGTCGATCAAGTCCTTTATGAATTTCATGATGACATTTGTGGAGGCCACGTGAGGGGAAAGTCTCTGGCTTTTAGAGCAATTAAATAAGAATACTGGTGGCCATACACAAATAAGGATGCAGTCTCCTATGTGAGAAGATGAGAGAAGTGTTAAACGTTATCTCCAGTGCGTCACTAGTTGTCCATCGACCTAAAATAGTTAACTAGCCCATTGTTATTTGCTCAGTGTAGTTTGAATATCGTAGGTCCACTACCTACAATACTATGAAATTGCAAGTATCCCCTGGTCGGAATAAACTATTTCATAAAGTGGATCAAAGCGTAACCATTTGCAAACATCATAGATACCGATATGATCAGATTCATCTAAGGAACAACATGACTCTCTTTGGCATGCTAATAATTATGATCATGGAAAATGAAACAAAATTTAAAATCGAGTCATTATAAAGCTTCTACAATAACCATAGCATCAAGAACCACTTATGCTTGGTGGCCTACCCCTAGAGCAATAGCCAGATCAAGGCTGCCAATAAAATAGTGCCCAATGACATAAAGAATAGCTTGAAGAAAGGAGAATGTGCTTGGGTGGATGAGCTTCCCTATGTATTTTTGGCATACCGTACTACACCTAAAAGGGTCAACTGGGGAAACTCCCATTACTTTAACCTATGGGATGGAGGCCATTATTCCTTTGGAAGCTAACTTTCTAACCATGAGACTATAGTTTAGGACCAAGACTTAAATATAGATATCATAAGGACCGAGCTCGAACTAGTCAATGAACGAAGGGAACAAGTCTTAATCAAGTTATCTTCCTACCAATAATAGTTGACCAGCCAATACAATAATGGTGTCAACCCAAGAAGGTTTCAAGTTGAAGACTATGTCCTTAGGAAAGTGCTTGGTGGAGCAAAAAATCCTTCAGATGACAAGTTAGGTCCTAACTGGGATGGCTCGTTCAAAATCATTAGAGGCGATCTTGATGGAGACTACCATTTGGAAACCATGGAGGGAAGTGAGATCCCTAGGGACTAAAATGCGACCAATCCAAGGAACTTTTATTTCTATCAAGTTTATTTCTTGAAATTTTCATTTCTAGCCTTGTTTCAAGTTCTGATGTACTGTTTCTTGGAATACTGTAAGTTTAATTAATGCAATTAGCTTCATTATTGTTCCAAATGGCACAATTAGCTTCATTATTGTTCCCAATGGCTTACCGATTCCCTCTATTTATAAATCCTTATTATGTTTAGGCATGGATGCCTTAACATTATTACAGTTAATCAAAACTTCAAGGTTACATATTTTCCTCATAAAAAAACAAAAGCATCAAAAAATTCGCAGGTAAGAAAAATACCTAAGAGGGATCCCTAGGCACTAAGAGTTCCGACTTTGGTCGGCTAAAAGTCCTGAAAGGGTGGACGACCCTACAACCAGGTGCATTTTCGCCAGAGTTTGATATAAGCCTAAGGTTGTGTGACGACAGAATCTAAAACGTAAGATAAATAATAAAAACATGCTTGGCATAAAATATGGAAAAATGCAAAATGTGAAATTAATTAAAAATTTCGTAGGGCATTCATTTTACAAAAACCTTAAACCAGTATAATTACAAAATGAACATATACATTCCTGGCACAAAGCGTTCATCTCTGACGAGTTATCATCTCGATAACTCTAACTCTTCTTCTATCATCAGGGTTTGACCTAAACTCATCATCACTATCTTATGCCAACAAGTAACCTTTCGCTAACTGGAACAGTGTTGAGAGGAATCCAACTTTCATCACTCACAAATAGAGGGTGAATGTAAGCAGGGCACTCCATTTAGTACCAATACTAAAGCTCAGAGTATTTAAGGACTTTCATAATAGCTAGGGCATTCAACCAACCAAGCTTATATGACACTTGCTTGGCTTTGTCCAGCTTAAGGCGAGCATCCAACCATCAATAATCATAACCAACGACCCAAATTATATAGGAACATTTCTAAAGAAATACTTTAACTTCACTATTTCACAACCAAGGCCCAACTTGTTCGCACCATCTCTCTTTGAATTCTCTTAAGCTTTATTGAGCTTCTCTCTTAGAGAATTATTTTCGCAATGCAACAGCTCTATAATATGCTGACATACCTATCTTTTCGCTTTAGACTAGTAAAAAAATAAGATTAATCATCAAAAGGACTTGTCATATTTTGAAGATCTTTTTGAACAAAGAGAAAAGCATCACGTGCTTGGCTACTAGCATCCCGACTAAGTACTAAATCAAGGTCAATTGTCTCTAAAAAGGGTGGGACCTTTACACTCCTATTTTCAGTCTATCATAATCAAAATAAAAAACATTTAGGCATAAAATAGACGATTTCAAGCTTTTAGGATTTTTCATTGAATCAAAGAGTGGGGAAAGCCCTTATAAACACTCAAAAACATTATAATACAAGTGTTTTTTGGAGCTAAGAGAATCCTAACTAGCCTTGACCCTCTTTTTTCTTCACCTGGTCTTGGGGTTTTAGGGCGTTACCTTAATCAGCATCCAATATCTCTTGATCGACCATGACCTACACTTAATTTCTTCCTGAGACCTCCTCTACTTCTTCCTCCATTGGTAGAGAATCGGGATCAGGCTCCCTTGGTCTAAACCAAGGTTGTATCCCAGTCTTTCCTATAATTTGACTTTCAAATGAAAGTCAATTGTTTCTTAGCCTGAACAAAGACATCCATGTACATCGGTCAAAAGCATCATTTTTTATCACTGTCAAAACACGAGGATGATCGTCAGTATCCTTCTTTAGTGTGTCTTACTTTATCCTCAACTTGTCAAGATTCATCTTCAACACGGATACCTCCTAGTCGATGGACTTCTTATCATTATCACATGCTTTCTGGAAGTGACTAGAGACTTTTGAGGCTTGTCTGGTGCCTTCATCAAGTCATTATTAATCTTGACCAGTTTGGCACCCCTGTCGAGCATGGCAACAAAGTATGCCACAAAGTGAAAGATAAAAAAAGTACAAGTCAAAGCAGTGACCAAAATAAAAAGGAAATTCAACCAAAATTTATGAAGCTTACCAATGACAACGTCATCGTAATGTGATAAGAAAGCTTATCAGAGGTTAGCTTGTCGACCTGCTCTCGGTCCAATGCCATAACGGTCCCCCTTAGTAGACCAGGGGACAAAGATGGGTGGCCACCGACATGGTTTGGTTGACCTTACCTATATGGGGGCAATTCACCTTCTTGGTGTGAATAATAACGGAAGAGGAATGGATGTCTTTATCCTTATTTCCCTTCTCCTTTACAAGAGAATGAACAAGAGTGATGAGCTCGGAGCACGAAATCTTCGACAAGAGTAAGGTTCCTTTTTTCGGAGCCATGTCATCTTCCTTAGTAGTAGGGATGGTACTCGTGTTCATAGGCTTAAAAGAGGATGAGATAGAGGATCTAGAGGATCACTCGTTTGTTAAAAAGACTGGTATCTCAAGGATTGAATCCATAGGCCTAATTGTGAAGTTGGACATGGAGTTAGTATACTCAATTAGAAAGGACATTGACCTAGGGTGCTCTGCACTTAGAACCAAAGGCCTCCTTAGCTTTCAAACTTTAATGAGCCCCTCACGATTGAAACGAGAAGGTTCCTTTTTCTTTGACCCAGTTGAACATAAAAAATCAAAAAATAAATATTAGTATTTATTTCATCCAACCATCAACCTTCAACGGCATAATTTGAAGAAAAAGTATCGTCAATCTATTTTCCTCCCCCTGGTAGGGCAGAAAATCCCTCGGTATGGTTCACCACCTTCAGGAATAGGTGGGTTTTGCTAATTTATGGCAACGAACCCTTGACCCTAATATCCCTTGTTAGAATCAAGAAGACTAACAATGAACACCCTATTTTCATTTCTTGGACATTCGTTTTTTATTACGGATAGCAATATTTGATTTCTAGAATCCGTATTTACCTTTTGTACATTTTATTTATTCTACGGATACCATTTATGATCATCCATGTGTTTGGAGAACAATAAGTAGGAACCATATGGAAGAATTCACAAAATTCTAGGAAGAGTAGTTGGGGGAAATGTTATACCGCCTTCGACCTCCGAGATCGTATGAATCCAATGGTTGCCTTCTATGTTATAATAATCGGTAGGAATAACAAAACACTTTATAGTCACCCAATCAGGATGGAATATTTACCCCTGAATTACCCTAAAGTTGTATCCTTCATAATATAAGCATTTCCCTCAAATACAGAAGGAAAAAGAGGCATAAATGAAGAAATTTAGAGGATCGTTGCAAGAAAAAATTGAAGATATGTAAGAGAAAGAAACATACAAGTGATGACATTTATAAAAACTTTTGGTGCTCCGAATAGTTGAAGTGATGGAGCAAAATGGTGGTTGGAAACTTTTGATAGCTTAATTCAAATTTCAAGGCATCTCATTATTTAAAAGAGAACCCAAGGCTATAACCCCTAACTAAGGTGAGAAATTGCAAGAGCACCCTTCGAGGACCTAACGAAAAAAATATATCTAAACCTTCATCCAAAATGTTTTTTCAAGAGTAAGAAAGTCCCATTTCAAACTGTGACCAACCACCTCGATCGACCAACTTACTTCCCAACCTCTCCACCTCATTCAAGCCTCGTATCTTCGAGCGTAATTATGTGGGAATTATCCAAACATACCGAATAACTTAGGTCAGATATATACCATCCCGACACGATTTGATAAGGATCAAAACTCAAGATAACAATGAAGAAGAGTTCCATCTGCGAGGATTTTGGGGGATGATAAGTGCAATATTCAAATGACAACTTCATTAACAAATTCCATAACCTTGCACGACACCAAATGTTCTTCCCTTATAAATGTAACCCTTACCCAAGGGAAATGGGACATTTAATTCTCGTTATAAGAAAAATGTAATAAGAAAGAAGAAATACCCCATGGGCGTAGGCTATTACCGAACCACGTAAATACTCGTGTCTTGTGATCGTTTGACCGGTTTCATTCTGTTTGGTTTTAATTGTTTTGGATCACTCATTGTGGGATTTTTTCACAACACCAATTGAAATAGGCTTCGCCTTCTCTATCAACTTCAGGGATGGTCAAATAATAATGATTTTCTGCGCACAGAACCACCACCTCGGGGCGAGCGAAGTTAAAGCAGACAGACAGAAAAGATTCATCAACTCTATTATTGCCACGTATTGGCTTTGGTTTTCCTTGATCATACCCAAATTATTTGGCACTACGATGGGGGTTATAAGACTCACTTTCTATATAACATTTCGTGTATGAAGGAAGATTGATGGGTACAGTAAATAACCCCAAGCAAAGATATATCCTCGAAGACATCATTATTCGACCGAACAACCTATGTCCTATCTACTAAGTGTATAGAAAGACAAGAGTTATGGAAGCCAAAGGGATATTGACTCCACGGGATAATCTCACAAACATTTTCACCAAGTCTTGACGAGGTTAATCTTTGGCTTCCTAAGGATAAAAAACCGAGATATCAAGCCTAAGATATAAACATCTAGTTCTAAAGGGTGTCCATAATTTGGACCAAAAGTGTGTCTAGATAAATGCCCTAGTCCTTTTGCTCTTGAATGAGTTTAACACGAGGCTTGTAAAAATACTAGATAAACTGGCCAAAAGTTTCCTTGGGGAATTCACCAATTGATTCTCGAATCATCCAGTCTAACTCAATTCGTTCGGACATCTTAACATCATCTAAAGTTGTTTCGTCATATGGAAGTGTACCATAGGGCTCTAAACCTAAAAACTCACATACATCTTCAAGGGAAACAATAAACTCTTCCTAATATGCAACGAAAGTATGTATTACTACGCTCCAACGAGAAATCAACTACCAAATGGTTATTTGTGATAAAATGGCCTTTAGTAACTCATACTTATATTTTTAATTTATGTAGTACAAAAAATCTACAAATCCATCAAGGGTACCATTAACTCCCTCAAATTTAATGTTAGAATAGGAAAAATCCCCTTCATCCTGCCTAAACCTTAGAATAGCATAAAAAGATAGGTAACCACCTTGGGGGTTATCAAAAGGGCCCCTTCAGTGAGAAAGCGTGTCAACAGGGGAGATGGTTTAAACAATAAAAGTGATTTTTTAATTTTTTATAAATTAAATATAAAACTTTAAACATATTAAACCCAATAAGACTTGTTCAATAATTTAACCGTTTGTTATGAAAAATTAATTTTCCCGATTTGATCTTTTTAAGCTAAAACATGCATCTAGGTTATAAGCAGATAAAATAAGTAACAACACATCGATGTATAAGGAAAACCCACAACGAAAACAACCTCGGATGGCGCAACCACATAATTTATTATGATATGGAATTATACAAGTTGACAGATGATTAACTTAGCGACTTGATCCCCACGAGCCTTAACGCATCTTCCATATTCAAATTCTCCTCCATAGTGACAATACAGGAATCTACCCATGCAAGTCCCACAATGTGTGAGTACACATGCCTCGAAATCCACCGATCCAGGCTTACCCACTATTTATGAATTGGAACACGTAATCTACTGCTTCTTCACTGCAACATCACAAATACGGAGTCCACCGTGTGTAAATAGAAAATACGGAGTCCATCGCAACGAAATAGAGAATAAATTTGTTACTCCAAATAGGATCTTCAATGCATATATACGATGAATATTGGATCCTAAACTACTTGGGTGTAAACTAGGGCTTTTGTGAGATTTTTGGATGAGTTTGGGAACTCGAAATATAAGAATTTCTCTCCTAATAAAATGTTTCCCGGAAGACCATTTTATAGTCAAAATCCATTTAGAAGGATAAGTATCAAAGAGTCGTGCAAAAAATAGATTTTTAGAAAAATTCACCACCTCGTCAGATATCTCGTTGGATCTCATTCTAACGAGGTACCTATTCTCATTAGAAAATCATCTAATGAGATATATAATGAGAAAACAACAAAGGAAAAAATGGGGGTGTTAGATATCTCGTTAGATCTCATTCTAACGAGGTACCTCTTCTTATTAGAACATCATTTAATGAGATATCTAACCAGAAAGCGACAAAGGCTAATTTTGACTCTTTTGAAGTTCCGTTTGATCCTAGTTCTAACGAGGTGCTGTAACATCACTTTAAAAACATTCTGATTGTTTTTATAAAATCCTAAAACCCAAAAATAAAATCTCTAAGGCTCAAAATATATAAACAATCATACCTGAGAGATCCTTGAAATGTGAAGATGGAAACGAGCACGATGATATAATCTCTGAAGCTTTATTGCTACGTCTTCATCCAAACACGTGAAAGGCTTGAAGGGAAAACACCAACACTAACCTATGACTCAAAATATTTTTTCAGAAATTAAGCCAATACATACAAATAGACTCAATTGAAAATTTATCTTTACGAATCTCCCCCTTTGACTATTTTGGGGACAAAACCGAAATAAAAACCATATGGTCCGTAAAGCTCTCTAAAAGACTCAATCCCAACCCCAAAAGAAATAAGTATAGATACTCAACAAACACAAACGCTGAGTAGCTTTAATCGCTTGAAAACTTTGCCACTCGATGTAAGCCTGCACACTTGAACACATCTTCAAATACAAAGTGAATATAACAAGTATAAATCCGCATGAGAATAAAATTCTCCATATGTCTAACAATATCAACCTAGGTAAGACGTATATCCCTAAGACAAAGATATCCTAATCATGAAAGGAAAGATGCAATGTATCCCCTTTTATTCAGGAATAGACAAAGCAATAAAGAATAAAACTAAATATCCCCCATAAACAAAATATCCCCTTAAATGTGTGAACATAAGATACCAAGAGAAATAGGGAAGAATGAATAAAACCATGCATTGGTGTGAAGTAAAACAAACACAACATGACAACACAAGAACATATAATCCAAACAATAATCAAATAATATAAATATCTATGCAACAAGATACCAATATGAATAATCAATGAAGTATGATACCAATCTGAAATTTGAAATTTCAATGCACACAATGAGAGATACTAATATGATGATACAGCATGCCAAATATAATTGAAAGATAAAGCATATGGAAAACATGGACTAAATACAAACGCAAAAACTCAAAACAAAATGAAACCTTATATATCAATATGCAAAAGATATACCAAATATTATCCGGCACACTTATATATATGGTATAAACGACCACAAAAACTCGACACAAAACACATAAGCTTTATATAGTAGCATAGCATAAGTGTGTCTAAACATGTGGAATGAAATGAATGGGCGTGAACTACATACAAATGAATTGTGATCCAAACACTCAAATATATTCAAGGAGTTCTATTTGACTGCAAAAATTTATTATTAAAGTAAGATTTAGCCTCAAGTGACAAGATAAAATAAAACTATGAACAAACAAGCACAATGCACACAAGCTTAGGATATTGATGAATTTACAAATTAATAGTGTCATGAAAAAATAAACATAACTAGATTTCATTGTGCAAACCCGTTGATATTCAACTATAACACCCTCAAAAGATAAACATATATCATATTTTCTTTTATCTCAATTCTTTTGAAGCTATCACTTTTGAAAATCAAACAAACTAAACATGTTGGCCTTGACAACTTTTCTATTTTTATTTACATTAATCTTTTCATTAGGCTCTTGCCAACAGTGGCTTTCTTGTAAAGGATATTTGCTCCTTTCATAGCCGTTACTCGTGCATCCTCATATCTCAGAAAATATGTAGATGATAAGATTGATAGGAGAACATCTCATATAGCTCAAATATAACATGTGAAGTTAACACTCAAAGAGCTCGTGCATGTGTGTCCGAAGGCATACATAACGAGAATCCATTAATCGAATCAAATTTTAAATAACTCCATGCAAGCATGATTAAGAACAATATAAGCATAAATAATCATAACCAAATGTACTAGTAACATGGATAGCAGGAAATTAATTGGATTCAAACACACCAATATGCCACACCGAATGTGTAAAACTAAAAATACACAAAAACCAATTTTTTTTTAGTTTTTCAAAAAAAATACCAATCTTAGATAGAAAGTAACTCAAAAGATTAAAAAAAAATCTTTTTGTATTTTTCAGTATAACTTAATAAATGAGAAATCAAAATACAAAAGACTCAAATAACATACAACTAGCATGCATATATATCATGAAGCACAAACACTAGTGTATGCAAACATACAAGTAATCACCCATAAGATATAGCATGTGAAGAGTCATAGGCAAGCATGTGAGAATCAAACAATATAACATTTAGCACCTATAAAATCGATTCCCTAACCTAAATAAATGAATACTTAACTCATCAGGTTTGGAAAACCATGGAAACACTAGACATGAATTTCCTAGTGTATCTCCTAAGATCATAGTAAAAATGCCAAAGGTTACCTTTCCTACCGGAGGGTGCACGTGGAGACGCGAAGATGAATGGTTGATCATCTAAAACAAATGAGAGTGTGCTTGAATTCAATGTCCAAACTTATTTAACTAAACTAATTTTATCACCAAATTTAATTAAAACCCTAAAACATACATCTAATTATCATTGAAAGCAATATGAATTATCTACCAAGCAAACCAAAACAATCACAAAATAGATTTGAGGAAAAATGCCCAACAGGGGCAAAAACTTTTATTTCTCTATTTACTGTAAATCTTCAACTTACAAGTACATAGAAGAAATACAGCATTTGTGATGATTGATACCCTCAGGTGTCAATTCGAATTCTTCATAAAGAGATCCCGCAAGAGCTCTAATGGTCAGTAATGCAGATAGCTTACTTCTCCATAACTTTTACTCCAAAATGAGTAATATGAGTAAAAGGATTTAAGAATGATTCACACATATGATTTGGGATGTTTGAGTGAATCAAAAAGGGTTTTAAATCCTAAAAGATGAAGCCCTAAAGTGCAGCAGATCTGCAGAGGCGCAGCTGTAAAAGACTTACAAAACCTGATTTCGTAGCAGGTATTTATGGATGAATAAAAAATTGAGGCAGCGCATATCGTTCGAACGAAATCTGCATGTCGTTTGAACGACATTAGATGTCGTTACTAACGACTATAAAAATGTAAAACATTACGTGGTCATTTGATGCAACAAAGAAACCACTATTCGCGCAACCTATCAAACGACATTGCATGTCGTCTGAATTAGTCGTTTTGAACGACTTATCAATGTCGTTTGAACGACATTGCTATGTCATTTGAATGACAAGAGCGAAAAAATATTGTTTCAAAAAGCTCGCCTATAGGTCTTCAAAAATTATTTTGACTTAGAAAAAACATCTCATTTTCATGAAAACATTTTATAAAAAATATCCCAAATAAATACGTGGACATTGATAACTCCAATAAACATTATACCTGTAACGTAAGGGAGTTAGAGGAAACCGCTTGAAGATGCACGAAGCACGTTGAATGATGATGGGTGCGTGTTGATAATGATGGGTGCATGTTGATGATGCGCGATACTTCAAATTTGGATGATGGACGTCAAGGTTAAAACGTGTGAAGACGTCCCAAATGTATCGGTATACAACATATTAAATGTGATCTAGGACAACTAAAAAATTCCTAGATTCTAGACGGACATTTATAAATTATGTCCTTACAAATCTCCCCCTATGTTTATGTCGGCACATTCATAAAAAATCCGAAATATGCATCCCCAAAAACCCATAAATGGAAATATCAAAGTACATGTCTTCAAAATCTTCAACATCTTCAATTCTCCAACATTTCTTTGTCATCATCAGGGTATGCAAAATAATGATCCTTAATTTGTACCTACACACATGAGACAAGAAACAAATACTCGTGACGTGAAAAAGTTTGAAATATAATGATAAGCCAAAAGACACAATATCAATTACGCATAAGCAAAAAAAAATCTACTCCCCCATAATTCGTTCTCCCTCTTTTTATGATGTCCCCAAACAGACAAATAAGAAGAAAATTAACAATGTATATGGAGAGTGTCACAAGGTAATAAACTTCTCTTTTTGAATTTTTAAAATTTTTCTTAAAAAAAATATACAACACATAATCACACCATGAAAGAGTCATTAAGATAACCAAGTCAATGATAGCTTAAATGAAGGGGTGTGAACAAATTCGATAGAAAAATCAATGCAAACAATCACAACATATGTACACGATGAATTTTGGACATCCCTAACGAATGAACTCAAAAATGTCCTCAGATGTAAAAATATTGAATGTAAATGACACTACTCAACTTACCAACAAATCAAAGTCTAAAATGATTTCCACGCCAATAACGTCTAAAACTGTGTAATGTTTTTTCAAGACTTTGTCAGGACGTGCAAACCCTTTGATTTCGAACCAAACTTCCTCATAAATAATAATGATCATATTTTTCAATTGTAGTATTTTCTTTGGAATAATCATATAAACTAAACTAGTTTGGCATTGGCTACTTTTTTTAATGCCACGCTTTTTGGCTCTTTTTAAACTCTTTGGGCATTGGTTAATTTTTTTAATGCCATAATTTTTAGGCCCGTCTTAAATGGTGGCTTTCTCTCAAAGGATAATTTTACCTTTCGTAGCCCTTTTCCGTGTATATTCATCATTTTTCACATTAAATAAATTCCTCACGGGAAACGGTTCTGACAAGCACTACTTTCATTGTCAAGTTTTATTTCATTTGGTTTGTTTTAAAGACATGATTGATATGAAAACACTTCGACCAACATGTGATAGACAAGTAAGATAATCACATAAATTCACGCATGTGGGCATTAAAGGAGATAAGGAGACAAACATGTAGAAAGACATCACTAATCACATTGAAATGACTGAAACATTATGAATCACATGGATGAAATGATGTAAAGTCTCAAATAACTATCAAAAAGTCATGTGGAATATGAAAATGATGGTGTGACTTTGGCCATCCTAAATGTTCATCCATAAAAGGTTTAAAAAGAAATACAAAATCTTTTTGTGATTTTCAAAAATATATATATAAAACAAAATCTTTTTGTCTTTTTTTTTTCAAAAAACTTATCAAAAATAAAATCTTTTTAGCTTTTTTAATTTTTACTCAAAAAAAAGAAAATCTTTTTGTATTTTTCTAAAAAATATGAAGAAAAAAATATAATACTCAAAATGGTACAAATGATACAGTCTAGCAATAGGAACCATATGATATGGGCATGAAAAATGTATCATATACTAGACATGGTAACCACCCCTTAGTCAACTATGTAGATTCCTAAAGACTTCCTAAGACTCTCGAATCTAAGGGCGTCTAAAGGCTTCATGAAAATATCGGCTAACTGGAGGTTGGTGGATACAAAACTCAAGGAAATAACTTTCTCTTCTACTAACTCTCAGATAAAGTGCTCGCATATGCTAATATGATTGGTGAGAGAATATTGGACTGGATTGTGGGATATGTGTATTGCGCTCATGTCATCACAGGAAATAGTCATGGTGTCTTGTGAAATCCCATAGTCCTCAAGCATTTTCTTCATCCACAGAAGTTGCGTGCAATAACTCCCAGCGGCTATGTACTCATCCTCCGCAGTGGACAAAGATATGGAATTTTGCTTCTTGCTCAACCAAGAGACAAGAGCAAAACCAAAATAGAAACACCTACCAGAACTGATCCTACATCCATTTACATCCCAGGCCCAATCGGCATCCGAATAGGAGAATAAATGGTCATCGGTATTAAAGGAATGCCAAATTCCGTATGAGAGGGTCACACTCACGTACTTGTTAATACATTTAATAGCAAGTAAGTGCGACTCTTTTAGGGACAGTTGATATCGCGCACAAACTCCAATAGTAAAAGTAATGTCAGGACAACTAGCAGTCAAGTAGAGAAGATTAGCTATCATACTCCAATACAATGTTTGTTATACATCCTTTCCTGAAGTGTACATGCTAAACTTAGTTGAGATACTCATCGGGTTAGGTGCATGCTTAGCAGAGTGAAAGCCAAATTTCTCCACAAGGTCTCTTGTATACTTGGATTGGGAGATGAACATCCCATCCTCTAGCTGACGAACCTGTTGACCAAGGAAGAATGTAATCTCACCAACCATGCTCATCTCAAACTCACACTTCATCTCCTCCTCGAAGTCGTGAGCATGGCGGGAGCATGTGGATCCAAATATTATGTCATCCACATAGACCTTGGCAACCAAAATAGCACATTTTCCTCTACTAACAAACAACGTCTTATCTACTCCCCCTCTCCTGAATCTACGAGCCAAGAGATAGAAAGTAAGCCTCTCGTGCCAAGCACGGGGTGCTTGATTCAAACCATACAGGGATTTTCTTAAATAATATATGTGTTCAGGGTGCTTAGGGTCTTCAAACCCGTTTGGTTGTTCCACATAAACCTCCTCCGGTAGAATTCCATTTAGAATGGCACTCTTGACATCCATATGATATAGCTTGAAGCGCGAATGACATGCGATGAAGAGTAGTAAGTGGATGAACTCAAGCCTTACAAAAGGAACAAATGTCTCCTCAAAGTCTACACCCTCAATCTGTGTGTAGCCCTGAGCAACCAACCTAGCCTTATTGCATATAATGGTTGCATTCTCATCCATCTTATTCTTATAAATCCACTTGGTGCCAATCACGTTCTTCTCACTAGGTAAGGGACAAGTTCCCAGACATCATTCTTTCTAAATTGAAGAAACCCATCCTGCATAGCGGATATCTAATGTTCATCTTTGAGTTCTTCTTTCACGTTCTTGGGCTCGACTTTATGCATGTAGCACAAAAAATCTAACCACGTTCTCTAGTTGAGCATGAGTCTAGAACCCTAATGTGGGGTACCCTAGAATGGCAGAAGTATCATAACTCTTGCGAACCCAAGCAGTTGTGTCCCCTAAATCAGGAGTAGGGTCCACCCTGGGTGTGTGAGGGACAATGGGATCATCACATGAAAGTGCATCATCCTCACACAAAAGACTAGGATCAACAAACTTCGGAGGTTCATCATCGTGCATGGTGATGTTTATTGACTCCATAACCTCAGAGTTTCTCAGGTTAAAAACCCGGTATGCTCTACCTGTTGATGAATACCCTAACAAAATTCCCTCGTCGCTCCGGGAGTCAAACTTTCCTAATTATTCTCTATCCCTAAGAATGTAGTACTTACTCCCAAAGACAAGGAAATAGGAAAGGATGGGCTTCTTACCTGTCCACAACTCATATGGTTGTAATACCCCATTTTTTTGTGATTTAAATAATTATGAGATTAATTATTATAGTGGGATTAATTGAATTAAAGTGTGAGAATTTAATTGTTAATTAATCTGAATTTAAAAATAAATATTAACTAGCATGACAAGGGTTAATACTTGTTGATTTAATATTACTGGGTGATATGTAATATGGAATTATGAAATTTGATAAATTGTCGAGAGTGAAATATACGGCAGTTTGGTAATTTAAGTTTGACACGCGTGTGAGTCGCGTCGGGACTAATTGAATGGAATATAAAGATAAATTATTTTTATGTAACTCGTATGGTGATTTTGAGTGCGTCGTTGAGTCCGGAAGGGTAGAGATAGTCAGAAAACTCTACCCGGATATTTTATTTGAACTCCGGGAGATTTTAGGCCAAACCGGCAACCCGTACGGGTACTTTTGTAATTTGGAATTTTGGAAAAATTAAATGGAAGAAAATTAGAGAAAATTATATCATCTATGGGAGTTCCATTAGGGTTAAGTTACACAACAATCAAGGGAGAGCCACATAGGGTGAGGGAGAGCAAAGTCCCAAGGAAGGGAACCACTTAGCACCACCTTGCACAACCACCACCACCATCGTATAGATCGAAAGACGAGGAACACACCTATACCAACTTCACCAAAGGATTCAGACCTTCGATTTAAGGCAACTGTTTATTACTTGATTTCATTTAGCAATAATCATATTCATGTTAGAGTAGGTGAAATTAATCACTGATTTACATGTCAATTGGGTGAAAATTGGAGTTTTGGAAAAATTAAATGGAAGAAAATTAGAGAATAATTATATCATCTATGGGAGTTCCATTAGGGTTAAGTTACACAACAATCAAGGGAGAGCCACAGAGGGTGAGGGAGAGCAAAGTCCCAAGGAAGGGAACCACTTAGCACCGCCTTGCACAACAACCACCACCATCGTATAGATCGAAAGACGAGGAACACACCTATACCAACTTCACCAAAGGATTCAGACCTTCGATTTAAGGCAACTGTTTATTACTTGATTTCGTTTAGCAATAATCATATTCATGTTAGAGTAGGTGAAATTAATCACTGATTTACATGTCAATTGGGTGAAAATTGGAGTTTAAATGATGATTAGAGGCTGGCCTAATTAGTTGTTGATATTCCTTCATGTATGTAAAGGAGAAACTAAGAAACTGAACCATATATTGAGACGAATCTAGGTTGATTAGGTTCTTTAATTGAAATTTTGAAAACTAGGGTTCATGTGAATTAATTTGGGGATTTTATATAATTATGATGATTAATAATGAATTAATGATCCTAGGATATTAGGAATGATTTATAATTTGTTATGTGTTGATGGGTATTGATGATGAGGTGTTGGGTGTTGAATCTTAGAGGTTTTTAGATTAAAAAATGGTAGAAAATGCTAAAATTCTGTGAAGAAGATGAAACAGTAGGTCTCGCGCGAAGTCGCGCGAAGTCATTCAAACGAGATTGGTATCTCGCGCGAAGTCGCTCGAGCGACACGTGGCAGTCGTTCAAACGACATGCCATCTGGTTCGAGCGACAGGGTCAATTTATGGGAATTTTCTAAGAGTCCAGTTTTGAGTTTACCGGTTTATTGGAGTGAGAGAGACTGCCCGATAATAAACTTAAACAAGACAGAATTTCGGAAAAGTATGTGAGAATTAATACTTTAAATTATTTCGGTATAGAGAGAATGTACCTTGGAGATTACGAGAGAGATAGTAATCTGAATATTTATACGATACGTAGTGTTGAGATTAAAATACGTATGAGAAGTATATATATACGGCTTGGAGAAATACCTATAAATTATAATAGGATGTGCGTATGCCTATTATGTGATATTATTGTTAAGAGCACTAATGGGTGATAACCCGGGGGTGAAAGAATCTTATTATTAGGAGCACTAATGAGTGATAACTCGGGGGTGCAGGAATTATATCGTTAAGTGTACTAATGGGTGATAACCCGGGGGTACAAGAATATTATTATAAGTGTACTAATGGGCGATAACCCGGGGGTACAAGATTATTATTATAAGTGCACTAATGGGTGATAACCCGGGGGTGCAGCATTACTATGGTTAAGTGCGCTGATGGGTCTTAGCCCAGGGGTGCAGTATTAGAATATATATATATATATATATATATATATATATATATATATATATATATATATATATATATATATATATATATAGAGAGAGAGAGAGAGAGAGAGAGAAGATGTGACTATATGTATATATACGTAAACTTGTGAATCATTATTAAGAGTATAATAGATTTATTATGAAAACGAGAAAACATATTAATTAGATGTTCGACATAGGCTAATTTGAAAGCGTATTGTATGGGCGATACGGGTATACTACTTGTGGGTATAGATACTATTAGAATGACTTCAGACTAGTTAGACTGGGTGGTATAACTAGGGGAAAATTAGATATACGTTAGGCGTGCACAATAGACGAGAGGTGAGAAGCTCATGTGAGAGTTCGATAACTAACATGCGTATAAGACTTGTTTTAAGAACCAGTTTTAAATACTTGCTAAATCATTTTTAAACCTCGGGCCCTGACCCGTTTATTGCATCTCTTCTCTCTTTTGCTATATATATATTGTACCAGGTGCTCAGCCGCAGGGGTACCAGAATTAGAGACTGGATTGTCAGACGTGCTACAGCTATTGTGGAAGTTGTAGGTCCTTGCAGTAGACGCATCTATACTTTCCATTCAGTTTGATTTAGACTTCTTATTTAGGGCATGTGTCGCCCGCTTCTAGTCTTTTATCAGTGATATTGTATTTACTTTATTTTATGGTTTGGAGTTTTAAACTGGGAGGTTTTACCGAGTCTCATTAAATTTTGTATTTAATTCTTGTTCAATACTTATTATATTCCTACGTATGGTGAATGGTTTATAAGTTATACTTGGAATGTTATAGTTAAATGGCTTTATTAAAAAGGGGGAAAATGTTTTTGACACTTAGCTTAATTATATTATAGGTGATTAAAATGGATTATATTAGTTTCGACGGTGATGCTAAGAATGAACCAACCTTATATCCTGTTTTTAAATTTGTAAAGGACTGATCAAACTATATATAATTGGGCGGCATGTCAGAGGTGGTATCAGAGCATCAGGTTTTAGAGTCCTTTAGGATCTATACGGCTTACTATGTTTTCAGCTTTGCATCCTTTGATATAGAGCCCTATCTTTAGGACTGTTGCGAGCTTATTTATGCAATTACGTCTTCATCTATTTGAGATTTAGTAATAATTGTGGACTAATAAAATTATTTCTCGTCTCAGATGCCTCATCGACGTGCACCAAAAGATAGACAGGCCCAGCCAGAGCAACTGACGGTGCAGGCTCAGTGGACATTGAACGCAGCAGAGGTTGCCGCGATAGTTTCACAAGCGGTGAATGAAGCCTTAGCGGTGGTGCAGTAGGCCCCACCCGAGGTTTAGGTAGTAGCACCAGTCTGAGTGCATCTATTTCCCACTGTATGGGAAAGAGTGAGAGCGTCCTTTCAGAGGGCATGTCCCCCAGAATTCATGGGCAGTTCGGATGTGGTTATTACTAGTCAGTGGAAGAAGGACATACAGCGACACCTTCATATTCATGAGTGCACTGAGGTTTAGAGGTAAGTTTTGGCTACCTTCAAGCTGAGAGGGGAAGCCTTACAGTGGTGGGAGTCCACTACTCCTACTGAGGAGCGAGATTTGATGTCGATCGGTGATTTCTGGGTGCGGTTCGACCACAAGTACTTTCCTTCCTCCGTCAAGACTGAGATGAGGCAGAAACTTTTTGACCTCACCGAGGAAGGGAGAACAGTTACAAAATATGAGGAGGAGTTCACGCGATTGGCAAACATGGTACCGGATGAGGTGCCTACTGAGGAGAAGCGCATCAGATGTTCATGGATGGCTTGACATGGAGGATACGCCAGCATTTATTGGGAAACCTTTCCCTACACTCATATACAGACGTTCTGAATGCAGTCTTACTGCACTATTAGGACAACCGCTTCCATGCTAAGGTAAGCGAGCAAGGGGGAGAGCCCATCGAGTTGGTCAAGACAGGGGGAGGTAGTGCCAGTGGGGCACCAGTTGAGCAAAGTTTGAGGCAGGGTTCCTAGCAGGGCGAGTCTGCTAAGAGGTTTCATTCTGGAGGTTTCAGGAATGGTCATGGGGGTTGGAAGCAGGGCCAACAGCAGGGAGGCCAGCAGGGCCAAGGTAGGGGTGGTGACGGCTAGCAGTGCCGAGGCTATCAGGGACAGAGGGGAGGAAACTTCATCAGGAAATGTTATACTTGTGGAAAGACTGGCCATAATAAATAGGATTACCCCGATAAGGATAGAGTTCCGTGGTAGCAGGGTGCTTACCAGCAGCCCCAGAGACCCATTTTTCCCGCTACCCTACTAGCACCAGCTCTAGTTCTAGCTTTGCTCGTAGCTACGATGCAGCACAGGAAGTTGCAGTATGGACGTCTCTATAATGTCCACTAGGCCGCAGTTCCGCAGGCATCACCCGCAGTGGAGGCTAAGTTTTCTATCCATAGTACTTTGGGTCGTATCTTATTTGACACGAGGGCGTCACACTCCTTTATAGACACTAGCTTTGCACGGGCCACTGGATTGTTAGGCAAGGCAAAGGGTATAGTGACATGTGTAGACTCACCGTTAGGTAGTGGGTCGCTGATTTTCTTCATCTGTCGGGGAGTAGGCATAGAGAATTGCAGTTTGATATTACCGACTGATATGCTAGTGTTAGATATGTTTGAGTACGATGCCATTATTGGCATGGATTGGCTAGTCGAGTATAGGGCCATGATTGATTGCTTCAGTAGGACTATTTTGTTTGCCATTCTGGGCCAGGAGATGTTCTTAGTGGCGATGCCTCGTTCTGAAGGAGGATCATCCACCCACTTTTATATAGAGGATGAGACCTCTATAATAGTGGTTCCACTCGATTCAATTCGGGTCGTCTGTGAGTTTGCTGATGTATTTTAGGATACACTGAGGTTGCCTCCGAGTAGGGAGATCGAGTTTGTGATAGACTGGACACCGGGCACTCGTCCGATAGCATGTGCACCTTACCGTATGGCTCCGGTAAAGATGAGGGAGTTACGGGATCAGATAGAAGAGTTATTGGGACATGGATTTATCCGTAAGAGTACCTCGCCTTGGGGTGCCCCAGTTATGATTGTGAAGAAGAAGGACGGGTCCCTATGACTTTGTATTGATTATCGGGAGCTTAATAAAGTCACGATACAGAATAAGTATTTATTGCCTCGCATCGATGATTTGTTCGACCAACTGAGAGGAGCAGCCCGCTTCTCGAAGATATACTTGAGATTCGAGTATCATCAGCTACGCATCAGGGAGCAGGACATGGCTAAGATTTCTTTTCTGACGAGGTATGGGTCGTATGAATTCAGGGTTATGCCATTTGGGCCAACCAACACCCCAGTAGTATTTATGGACTTTCTGAACAGAGTATTAAGAGAGTTCTTAGATCAGTTTGTCATTGTCTTCATAGATGACATCCTGATTTATTCCTACAACGAGGAGGACCATACCGAGCACTTACGTATGGTTCTGCAGACCTTACGAGAACATGACTTGTATGCTAAATATGAAAAGTGTGAATTTTGGCAGCATGAGGTATAGTTTTGGGGACACAATGTATCAGAGGGAGGGATATCTGTGGATCCTAGTAAGGTATCAGCGGTGAGGGAGTGGGGGCAGCCCACGACACCAACGGAGGTGCGAAGTTTTCTAGGATTATCCAGTTATCACAGACGGTTTATTTAGGGATTCTCGAAGATTGAGGGCCCGATGACGAATCTGACTCGTAAGGGTGTGCCATTTATTTGGGATGATGCACGTCAGTTGTCATTCGATGAGATGAAGGATAAGTTGACTTCAGTACCCGTACTAGCACTTCCCAGGGCAGGGGTGGAGTACCTAGTTTATACTTACGCATCCTTACAAGGGCTTAGGGGAGTACTCCAATAAGAGGAGCAGGCTATAGATTTTGCTTCCCGAAAGATTAAGCCTCACGAGAAGAATTACCCCACCCATAACTTAGAGCTAGTAGTAGTCGTGTTTGCGTTTCGAATTTGGAGGAATTATTTATTGGGGGAACAGTTTCGCTTATTTACAGACCACAAGTCACTCTAGTACTTATTCATGCAGAAAGAGTTGAATATGCATCAACGCAGGTGGATTGAGTTTGTAAAAGATTATCTGTTCTAGATACATTATCACCCGGGGAAGGCTAATATAGTGGCTGATGCGTTGATTCGTAGACCGGTAGGTGAGACAGTCGAGGTGTGGAAAGAGAAATGGAAGGAATTAGGGCACCAGGATGCAGTTTCCAGGTCCTTCATGTCAGCTATGACCGTCACACCGCAGATAGTGACGAGGGTTGTTCATGCACAGGTGACATACCTTTTTTTCCAGGAAAGGATTAGACATATTTCAGCCGGTGGAGCTGAGTCTTATTCGGTGAGCTCCGAGGGTGATTAACGCTTTAATGGGAGACTCGTCGTTTGATTAGGCATAAATTCTTCACATTTATCCCCTTAATTTCGATATTTTTATCATCCCGTGCATTGTAAATAGCTTGGATTTATCTCATATCTATTATACTAACCCTTTTTGGCAAGTATTTCCTATTTTGTGTATCTCTTATGTGTTTTACAGATATTTCATGCAAGAAAGATGGAAAAGAGAACTCAAAATAGTGAATAAATCAAGAATCGGGGAGTTGAAGGGCATTTTTGTAATTTTTTAGCCTTAGTCCAAAGGTGGGGACAATTGGAAAGTTGAAGAGTTTTCAATTACAAGAACACTAGAAAAAACGGCACCTCAATCCGAGTTATGGTTAAAAAGTTATGCCCATTTGAAGTTGAGAAGAAATTCAAGAAAAAAACTGTCAAGCCCGAACCGAACCGAAGCTGAGAAAAAAGAACCGGTCCGCCCATTTGTCACGCACCAGATCCGTTACGAAATTAGTCGCACTCCCAGATCCGTTACGAAATTAGTCACGCTTTCTAAGTGTGACAAATTGGCAGATACGGGATTTTTATTTTGTGCTTATCTTTTAGCCAAAAGAGTTTTATGTTTTGGGGACTCTTTTAAACGACCTCTAGCCTATATATATAGTCATTAGGACTCTTTTTATTCAGATTTCATTCATGTAAAAGCTCCATAACAAGTAGGAACATCTAGGAGAAAGATTCACATATTTTGCACCATTAATTCAAGAGATTTTCCAGTTTTTCTTCAATCTTTGATGTCTTCTTACATGTTCTTATTCTTCAATCATGGTAGCTTTAATTTCCAGCACTTTTATTATTATTCACCATGTTAGGCTAGGTTTTTAAAGGTTGGGATGCATGAACCTAGCCTGATGTGTTAGTGTGTGCGTATAAAATTAATCCGCTAAATTTAGTGATTGATTATGACCGTATTGCGTAGTTACACAACAATTGTAGATCTTTATATCTCGTTTGCCTCTGGGTACTCGTGATGATTTAGAGTGCAATTCGAGTGCTACTATCGTGATACTGATTTACTCATCCTCAGATTAAGTATGACGCGGGCTTGAACCTCGTATACGTAATGCTTGGGAGTACTAAATTTCGGGTCAAATTAATCAGTTAAATTTATGATTAGTTTTATACCATCAATAGTCTGGGGTTGGGGGAATGTGTCTCTACCTTAACTTTTCCAATTAGTTTTAGTTAACTTCTTTATTTTTCCCTTTTTTCTTTCTCACTCAATCATCATCTTTTACACTTTATTTTTTGAAATAATTAATCAATTAAAATCTATCAAACATTACTTGTGGATTCGATACCCAGACTCGCCACTATACTCCGCAAGAGTGTAGTTAAAGTTTAGATTTTTTTTGTATTGTGGTTGGAAGCCGACAACAACGAATAGCGTATTTACACGGGCGCTCGATTTTCGACTCGATCATCGTTCCAGAAGAGGAGGACCTTTGACATGCAGTGATGACGGAGTCGCATGGGTCCTGATTTGCGGTACACCCCAGTGGGGAACAAATGTACCAGGATGTGAGGCGGAAGTATTGGTGGAGCAGAATGAAGGGAGACATCGTGAAGTTCATCTCCAAGTGTACCACTTGTCAACTAGTGAAAGTCGACCAGAGACCACCAGGTTTGCTTCAACCGTTGGAGATTCCTACGTGGAAATGGGAAGGCATTTCCATGGATTTTATTACCGGGTTGTCCACTTCGCAGATGGGGCACAATTCTATATGGGTTATTGTGGATCGGTTGATGAAAGTAGACCACTTTTTTCCCATCAGGACAGACTATATGACAGGACAGTATGCCCAGCTATTTATTACATAGATAGTGAGGTTACATGGTGTACCCCTTGATATCGTGTCAGATAGAGACAAGACGTTTGTTTCTCATTTTTGGGAGAGTTTCCAGGAGGCTATGGGTACCGAGTTGCAGTTGAGTACAGCGTATCACCCGCAGACCGATAGGCAGACAGAGCGCACTAATCAGATGATCGAGGACATGTTGCGCATGTGTATCCTTGACTTTGGGGGAGGTTGGGAGAAGTATCTTCCACTAGTGGAGTTTGCTTATAACAACTCCTATCATTTTATAATTGGCATGGCCCCGTTCGAGGCATTGTATGGTAGACCTTGTCGTTCTCCATCTTGTTGACGAGAGGTGGTAGATAACAAGCTACTCGGGCCAGAGGTGATTGAGGATACGTCGAGCAGGATCGAGATGATTCGGAATCACATACGGGTAGCCTAGGACAGACAGAAAAGCTACGCCAATGGGGGACCAGGTTTTGTTGAGAGTATCTCCAACGGAGGGAGTAATGAGATTTTGGAAGAAAGAGAAATTGTCTCCGAGATACGTAGGACCGTTCCCTATTATAGAGAGGGTCGGACCAGTTGCTTACAGGCTTGGGTTATCGGAACGCTTGCATTGTATCCATGATGTGTTCCACATTTCGTCACTGAGACGGTATCTTCGGGATGAGTTGGCACACACTCACATCGTAATTGAGGAGATTGAGTTACAGCCAGACAGTTCATATGAGGAGTGACCAGTGGCTATCCAAGATTATAGTGAGAGGAGTCTACTTGGGAGCGTGACGTGGGTATGCGAGAGAAATATCCGACCTTATTCGTACCAGGTATACCTTATTCTCGGAATTTCGGGATGAAATTCCGTTATTAGGGGGAAGTATGTAATACCCCATATTTTTTATGATTTAAATAATTATGAGATTAATTATTATAGTGGGATTAATTGAATTAAAGTGTGAGAATTTAATTATTATTTAATCCAGATTTAAAAATAAATATTAACTAGCGTGACAAGGGTTAATACTTATTGATTTAATATTACTGGGTGATATGTAATATGGAATTATGAAATTTGATAAATTGTCGAAAGTGAAATATACGTTAGTTTGGTAATTTAAGTCTGACATGCGTGTGAGTCGTGTCGGGACTAATTGAATCGAATATAAAGATAAATTATTTTTATGTAACTCGTATGGTGATTTCGAGTACGCCGTTGAGTCCGGGAGGGTCGAGATAGTCAGAAAACTCTACCCGGGTATTTTATGTGACACCCCGACTAATTAAATACCGGGTAGCTACTCCTTTATTAAATTAATACAAAATGCCAAGTATGTCCAGTTAATAGCATCACTGTCGAAAACATTTTTATTATTACTAACCACCTAGTATTTAAAAAGTAAGTTGCCAAATTTTAATTAAAGTCTGATTAACATGCAGTAAAAGATTTAAAGCAAGAATAATATCACCATTCACCATAACGAAGTAATAGAATAACCATCACACGATATAAATAAATCCGGAGGAAAAACTCCTCACGACAAACTCCACAACTGAAATGAATAACTAAATACTGAATACTGAATCAATACATGCCAAAGTCTGAAAAAAACTGAAATGGAAAAGTCTCTAATAGAATTTGGGCAACATGCCCTACAACTGAAGAATACTGAATATGGAATTCAAATGGTAGAAGCGTCTAAAAGCAAATCCCTGTAGCTTCCACAAATAGCTACATCTCGTCACCTGAATGAGTATCCTATGCATGGTGTCCTTGTGGCTGGGCACCTAAAATGGTTTTACAAGAAAAATAGATTTGAAAGCAAACGGGTCAGAGCCCGAATGTGGAGATATTTTAATAACTGCAAGTGTTTTAATAACAATAAAACAATAATGCGAAGTACATGTTAGGACGTGCTCTCACATGAAATACTCACCTCTCGTATAACTGTGCACTCCTAACGTTCCTGTACCCATTCATGTGTTAACTCATAACTATCTAGTCAAAAGAGTTCCTAACACTTCTACCCGGTTCACATTTTAATTCCAATCTTAACAATTAAATAGAGAGTTCTACTTTAATTCTCGGATTCCCAATTATTAACAAAACCATTTATTGATTTCAGTCCCCTGTTTATCTTTTCACAACGTGATAATAGATATACACACAATTTACCATAGCAAATTCCTTTTCCTTTAACCGTATATTATTCACATCATCAATATACAATATAAGCACCCAAAGGCTAAGCTGCGGTGCACACATACTCTGCTATCCATCCCGGTACATCACGTACATATGGATCACGCATTCCGAATCTCTCATGAATCGTTCCGATAACAACATCACAAATAATGGAGGCGAACACAGTCACATCACATGGGTCACGCACATACCTACGCTCCCACGATCAGCAAACTTATTAACATCCCAATAAGTCCTTCTCTGACCTATGTTCATCGAGGTAACCAATCTAAATCCGGGCAACACAAGGATAAGAAGGCCCTAAGCGAACGCAAACCTCCCGTGATAGCAAGTATGGTAGGTATGTCATACACATAAAATTATATACTAAGCATTCACACATCTTAGATATCTCAATATTAATAAAGGTATACTCTACATCTTTATACCATTATTCCAAATTAATATATTTCAAGTCTCCCGATAATATAAAAGTTAAACTGTCGACACGTCTCACGTCGTAGTTTCTTAAACTTAAAACCTATCTCGAATAGACTATTAAGCTCCTATTATTCCCACCTATAACATCTTTATTCCTAATGTCTTTACTTTTGCCCCAAACCTTATTTCATAAAATTATGCAAATTTACAATATTAACCCAAATATTATCTCACTTATCGAATTTCAATAATTTAGAATAATTCCTCAAATTGAATTCCTATTAAGGTCCAATATCATAATCATGTCTACTGGTCTCCTTTAAGATTAAGGGTATTCATAAGGTCTCAAATATTATTATCCAAGAGTTACCACCATTAAAATTAAATTAGGGAAAACTTTACTCATTCTGGGAAGGTCGATCGATCGACCTTTTCCTTCGATCGATCGATGGTGGTCGATCGATCGACTGATGAACATCGATCGATCGAACGTATCAGGTATGGCTACGGACTGCTTCGTTTTGCAGTTACAAATTCGTCCCAAAACACCATTTACAAGCATGAAACTCTAAGACAAGGTTACAATATCATCATACTATCATCCTACAACAGTATTAACATTCTAAAACCCATAATTCATCATTCAAAGGCTTTGATTAGATCAAAACTTCATCAAAATTCCAGATTTCTTCTTCATTCAAGAACATCAATAAACTTCTTCTAAAATCCATTTTTAGATCATCAATGGTTCTGTTTTGAACACCTAATTCGTCCAGAATATTACTACATGCAATACCTAACATAATTTCCAGCTTTTAACTTCCAATTCATGGGTCTATATCATCTTCCAAGGTCAATTTCGAAAATTCCTAAACATGGAAAGCATAGCATTGAATTAATTGAAATTAAACCACTTGCCTTGATTCAATCTCTGATTTTGATGATGATTTGAAGAAGTTCCCTCTCTCTTTCTGCAGAATTCCCTTCTATCTCTCTTTCTCCAAGCTTTCCTCTCCAATGGCTATGGTGGCTAGGGTTTGATTTTGGGGAAAGAAACTTAGAAACCTAATTCTAATAACCTACGTAGCCTATTGGGTTAATCATGGGTTGGTTAGTGGATTAGTGGGTCAAATCCTCATCAGATATAAGTTACTAATTTTCGTCACTTTTAATTCCCAAAAATACAAAATTACCAAAATACCCTTTATATTGCCGGTATGGCCTAAAAATACTCTGGGACCCAAACTAAACTCCTGGCTAGTGTTTCTGACTATCTCGACCCTTCCGGACGCGTTGGCGCACTGAAAACGACCATACGGTTAATAGAATTTAAATTCACTTATATAATCAAAATAATTATATCCTGACGCGACTATCACACGCGTCCCAATAAAATGTCCAAATTGCCGTATATAAATCTCACGACAAATTTCATAATTCAATATTCATATAACACCATATATACTCAATATAGTCAAATACCAACTCACAATTCGTTAGTATTTTATCCGAATTAATTCCCAATTAATTCTCATTTAATTCAATTAATCCCAAAAATAAATATCGCAGAAAATACGGGGTATTACATACTTCCCCCCTAATAACTGAATTTCGTCCCGAAATTCGGAACTAGAAAGTACCTGGTAAGAATAACTCTGGATAACGTTCGTGCATCTCATCCTCGCGCTCCCATGTGGACTCCTCGACATTATGATGTCGCCACTGAACACGCACTAACGGAACTATCTTGGACCGCAGTTTCCACTCACTTCGGTCTAGAATAGAAATCGGCCCCTCCACGTAGGAGCTATCCGGCTGGAGATCGATGTCCTCCACAGCGATGTGAGAATGAGCCAAATTATCTCTAAGGTATTTCCTCAGCGAGGAAATATGAAACACATCGTGAATCCGATGCAATTGCTCCGGTAACCCAAGTCTATACGCAACCGGTCCGATCCGCTCAATAATAGGAAATGGTCCCACATATCTTGGTGCCAACTTCCCTTTATTCCCGAAACGCATAATCCCCTTCATAGGAGATACCCTGAGCAAAACTTGGTCCCCCACTTGGAACTCTCTCAAGAATCTCTTCGCATCAGCATAGCTCTTCGCCCGATCCTGAGCTACCCGAATGCGATTTCGAATCAATTCTATCCTTGCCGAAGTATCCTGAATCACTTCTGGCCCGAGTAGTTTGTTGTCCCCCACCTACAACCAACATGACGGGGAACGACAAGGTCTACCGTACAACGCCTCAAATGGAGCCATGCCAATAGTGAACTGGTAGGAGTTGTTGTAAGCAAACTCCACCAGTGGAAGATACTGCTCCCATCCACCCCCAAAATCAATGATACTCATCCGTAGCATGTCCTCCAACATCTGATTTATACGCTCAGTTTGCCCATCGGTCTGCGGGTGATACGCCGTACTCAACCGCAATTCCGTGCCCATGGCCTCCTGAAAACTCTCCCAAAACCGTGAAAAAAATATATTGTCTCGGTCAGACACTATATTTATGGGCACACCGTGAAGTCTCACTATCTCAGAAATAAAGAGCTGGGCATACTGTCCTGCAGTGTAGTCTATCCTCACGGGTAGAAAATGAGCGACTTTGGTCAACCTGTCCACAATTACCCAAATGGAGTCGTGACCTCTCTGTGACGTAGGCAACCCCGTGATAAAGTCCATAGAGATGCTCTCCCACATCCACATCGGGACCTCTAACGGCTGTAGTGGTCCTGCCGATCTCTGATGATCCACTTTTACTAGCTGACAAGTGGCGCATTTAGAAACAAACTCGGCAATATCTCTCTTCATACTGCTCCACCAATACTGGTGTCTCATGTCTTGGTACATTTTGTCCCCTCCGGGATGTACCGCGAACCGTGAGCCGTCCGACTCTGCCATCACCTCGTGTCGCAATTCCTCTCCTTCCGGAACCACCAATCTCCCATTGAAGCGTAATCCCCCGTCTGAGCTAACGGTATAGGACTCGGCTCCCTCTGCTAGTAATCGAACTATCTGCTCCTGACAGAACGAGTCATTAGCCTGTTCCCGTACTACCTTCGTGACAATCTGCGGTGTAACGGTCATCACAGACATGAAAGATCGGGCCACTTCATCCTGGTGTCCCAACTCCTTCCACTTTGCCTTCCACACCCCTGCCACCTCATCTGCTGGCCTACGGCTCAACGCGTCTGCTACCACGTTAGCCTTACCTGGGTGATACTAGATATCGAACTGGTAGTCCTTCATAAACTCAAGCCACCTTCGCTGCCGCATATTCAACTCCTTCTACGTGAATAGGTACTGTAGGGACTTGTGGTCTGTGAACAACCGAAACTTCTCCCCCAAAAGATAATGTCTCCATATCCGAAGAGCAAAAACAACTGCCGCCAACTCCAAGTCATGAGTGGGGTAATTCTTCTCATGAGGCTTTAGCTTACGGGAAGCATAAGCTATGGCCTGACTCTCCTGCTGCAATACACCTGCAAGTCCTTGCAAGGACGCATCGGTGTAAACTAAATACTCAACTCCCGGTCTCGGCAATGCTAACACAGGTGCTGAGGTCAATTTATCCTTCAATTGAGGGTGAGGGATAGCAAAGTCCCAAGGAAGGGAACCACTTAGCATCACCTTGCACAACCACCACCACCATCGTATAGATCGGAAGACAAGGAACACACTTATACCAACTTCACCAAAGGATTCAGACCTTCGATTTAAGGCAATTGTTTATTACTTGTTTTCTTTTAGCAATAATCATACTCATGTTAGAGTAGGTGAAATTAATCATTGATTTACATGTTAATTGGGTGAAAATTGGAGTTTAAATGATGATTAGAGGGTGGGCTAATTAATTGTCAATATTCCTTCATGTATGTAGAGGAAAAACTAAGAAATTGAACGATATATTTATGAACGAATCTGGGTTGATTAGGTTCTTTAATTGAAATTTTAGAAACTAGGGTTCATGTGAATTAATTTGGGGATTTTATATAATTATGATGATTAATGACGAATTAATGATCCTAGGATGTTAGGAATGATTTATAATCGGTTATGTGTTGATGGGTGTTGATGATGAGGTGTTGGGTGTTGAATCTTAGAGGTTTTTAGGTTCAAAAATGGTAGAAAAAGCTGAAATTTTGTGAAGAAGACGAAACAGTAGGTCTCACGCGAAGTCGCGCTAAGTCGTTTAAACAAGATTGGTATCTCACGCGAAGTCGCTCGAGCGACACGTGGTAGTCGTTCAAACGACATGCCATCTAGTTCGAGCGACAGAGTGAATTTCTGGAAATTTTCTTAGAGTCCAGTTTTGAGTTTACCGGTTTATTGGAGTGAGAGAGACTGCCTGATATTAAACTTAAACAAGACAGAATTTCGGAAAAGTATTTGAGAATTAATACTTAAAATTATTTCGGTACAGAGAGAATGTACCTTGGAGATTACGAGAGAGATAGTAATCTAAATATTTATACTATACGTAGTGTTGAGATTAAAATATGTATGAGAAGTATATATATGTGGGTTGGAAAATACCTATAAATTATAATAGGATGTGTGTATGCCTATTATGTGATATTACTGTTAAGAGCACTAATGGGTGATAACTCGGGGGTGCAAGAATCTTATTATTAGGAGCACTAATGAGTGATAACTCGGGGATGCAAGAATTCTATCGTTAAGTGTACTAATGAGTGATAACCTGGGGGTACAAGAATATTATTATAAGTGTACTAATGGGCGATAATCCGGGGGTACAAGATTATTGTTATAAGTGCACTAATGGGTGATAACCCGGGGGTGCAACATTATTATAGTTAGGAGCGCTAATGGGTCTTAGCCCGGGGGTGTAGAATTAGAATATATATATATATATATATATATATATATATATATATATATATATATATATATACATGTAAACTTGTGAATCATTCTAATGTGTATACTTAGTGGAGATGAAAATGTTAATATATAAAATAAATCTTAAGAGTATAATAGATTTATTATAAAAACAAGAAAACATATTAATTAGTTGTTCGACATAGGCTAATTTGATAGCGTATTGTATGGGTGATACGGGTATACTACTGGTGGGTATAGATACTATTAGAATGACTTCGGACTAGGTAGACTGTGTGGTATAACTAGGAGGAAAATTACATATACGTTAGGCGTGCACAATAGATGAGAGGTGAGAAGCTCATGGGAGAGTTCGATAAGTAACATGCGTATAAGACTTGTTTTAAGAAACAATTTTAAATACTTGATAAATAATTTTTAAACCTCTGGACCTGACCCGTTTATTGCATCTCTTCTCTCTTTTTCTATATATATATTATACCAGGTGCTCAGCCGCAGGGGTAGTGGAATTAGATACTGGATTGTCAGACATGCTACAGCTATTGTGGAAGCTGTAGGTCCTTGCAGTAGATGCATCTATCATTTTCATTCAGTTTCATTTAGACTTCCTATTTAGGGCATGTGTCGCCCGCTTCTAGTCTTTTATCAGTGATATTGTATTTAGTTTATTTTATGGTTTGGAGTTTTAAACTAGGAGGTTTTACCCAGTCTTATTAAATTTTGTATTTAATTCTTGTTCAGTACATATTATATTCCTGTGTATGGTGAATGGTTTATAAGTTATACTTGGAATGTTATAGTTAAATGGTTTTATTAAAAAGGGGGAAAATGTTTTTGACACTTAGCTTAATTATATTATAGGTGGTTAAAATGGATTATATTGTTTTCGACACTGAAGATAAGAATAAACCAACCGTATATCCTATTTTTAAATTGGTAAAGGACTGATCACCCTATATTTAATTGGGCGAGGTGTCACAATGGCATCTGAAGTGTGTGTGGACAAAGATATACCCTATTCACCATGTAACATGCAGTAGACACCACCTCTGCCTAAAACTTCAAGGGCACTCTACAATCGAGAAGCATGGATCAAACCATCTCTTAAATCTGTTTATTCTTCCTATCAAGAATCCCATTTTGCTGAGGAGTTTTCACAGTTGAAAACTCAAGTTTGATTCCAAGGCTATCACAATAAGTATCCACTTTTGCTTCCTTAAATTCAGTGTCATTGTCACTACGCATTCTATTTATAGTGACACCGTGTTGATTTTGCAGGACAAGACACTTGGTCATAAGAAACTCTATAGCATCAGATTTCTCTCTCACGAAACTTACTATGGAATAACGAGAGAAATCATCAACCATCATGAGGATGTACCTCCTGCCACCTTAACTCTCAATGCGAGTAGGACCCGTAAGATCCATGTTAATCAACTCAATTTTCTATAGGGACTACGGACTTGTTTTCCCAACTGACAAGGTTAAAAAACCACGGAAGTTAGCTTTCCAAGTGACGGCAAGCCACGTACTAGGTCCTTCTTCGCTAAACGCTCTAAATCTCTAAAATTAATGTGATCCAGACATTGATGCCATACATCCATATAAGAGACCGTGGCGATATTGTAGACAAATGAGGACTTGGTCATAATCCCATAATAGTTATCTGTTGTCCTCACCCATTTCAATAGAAGTTTACCAGCTTGATCATAAATGTTACACTCCTTCCGGTCAAACTTTACCACAAAGTCAGAGTCGCACATCAGGCTAATAATGAAAAGGTTTGCTTTCAAACCTTTGATGTAGGCAACATTCTCTAGCCTAGGAAACTTAGGTATCTCTACTGTACGTTATCCTAATATGATAGATTTACTCTCTTATCCAAAAGTGACTTTACCTTCCTAGCGATCCTCAAGGTAGGTAAAAAATGAGACATCACTCGTCATGTGCCTGGAGAAACCACTATTAAAATACGACTGTGAGGTATTATGAGCTTTAAGAGCAACATGAACAATAAGGGATTTTGCGTCATGCTTAGGCACCCAATAGGTGGTAACCTTGTGCTTTCCCCTGTCATTGTTGGTTCTAGACAGGACGTTGGAAGTATACACTAACGGCAAAGACATCCAGTGGAATTCTTCCATCAAACTGTGAGAAGTGGAGACTAGAAACTCAACCTGCTCTATAAGACTAGTAAGATCACTAATGTGGGGTGACGGAGCATGTGTTCATCGAGTCCAACCCAAACTATAGAAATACTAACTAAGGTGGACTTTTATCATGCAATAAGTACAAAAGTACACGGTCTTAGGCTGGCCTTGGTTTGTTTTTCTTGGTCGTACTCTTCTTTGGGATTTTGGTTGATGGCTATATGGATTCATAGTAAACTCAGGAATTGGTTCCGGTGTAATATGAGACGTGGAAGAATCATAAAAACCTATTCCCTTCCTTTCACCAAACCCTAAAGAGGGGCTGAGGACCATCTTTTCAGATTTGTCCTCAGTCTTTATCTTGACCTCCAGGGCACTCTCAATATCATTAGTGAGTTGGACAACAAGGGATTCAATTTTCTTCTGAGACTATACGGATGCAAGGAGCTCACTCGTAAGACTAGCCACTTGTTTGGTCAAGTCCCCTTTCACTTTTCAAAACTACTCTCTTCTCTCTCTAAAAGCTCTCTCTCTCTACACAAACTATCTCTCTCTATACACAAACTTTCTCTCTCTCTCCCTCACTCTCTTAAAGATATGCTAACTATGGACTCTCTCGTCTCTTTTAAATATTTCTCTAACGCGATGATCCTTATAATTTTAAAGGACTCATCATATAAATTTGCGTATGCGCATTGTAGGTCACACTCGCTCTCACTTGCAGCATCCTCACCCTCACTCACATCATTTTCACTCTCGAGGTGTCCTTATGAGATATCATCTTCATCGTCGTGAGATGTAGTAGAATTCCTCACATGATTAGCCATGAATGCGGTGAAGTTACATTCATGCGGTGATTCATCTCATGAATCCACCGACTCGACCTCATTATCATCACTGAGGGTGGTGTTTAAATCATCTTTGCCTTTGCCTAGACGCTTTAATCTTGTTGCACACTCAAAGGATTTATGACCTCTCCCATCGCACTCGTAACACCTCTCATCCTCTCTCTTAGGGTTGTCCTTTTTATCTTTATCAAATTTCTTCCTAAATTTATTTTTCTCAAAACTCTTTTTGTCTTTGAAATTTCCATTATTTTTTAGTTTGGGAAACTTGATTTTTTTAGCAAATAGGGCTAAATCATCAAAATCAAAATCATATTCAGAATCTGGCGTTTCTACCACTCTTCTTTTAGACGACTCTTCTCTCTTTCTAGATGACTCCTCACCTTTCCTAAACTGGGATTTAAGTGAAATTACTTTCTATTTAGGTTTAACTATTTCAAGAAACATATAAATTTCATAGGTCTAGAGGTCTGCTAAAAGTTATCTAACCTAAGAGAATCTAATATTCCTAAAGAGTTAAGCACAGTGAATTTCGGGATAAAATGGGCAGGCAATGATTTTAAAATCTTTTTAACTACTCTAGTGTCGGGAATTTTTTCACCAAGATTAAAGCATGAATTAACAATATCTGATAGATGTGCATAAAACTCATCAAAACATTCAGATTCAAGTATGGTTATGGTTTCAAATTGAGTAGTTAAATTTTTGCAATTTTGACGCTTTAATCGCATTAGTTCCTTCATGTGTAATTTGTAAAACATCCCATGCCTCTTTAGACGTGGTGCGTGTCATAATTTGGCAAAACTCTTCAGGTGTGATGGATCTAGATATAACACTTAATCCAGATGAGTTAAAATTATTCCACTTAAACTCTTCTTCAGTCCACAAAGACACAGGTTTGTGTAATATTTCATTACCAACAACATGAGTGGGTGCAGTCCGCCCTCTTTCACAAGTGATCCAGACAATTTCATCAATGGCTTTTATGGTCGACTTTATACGGGCTTTCCAATATGCATAGTTTGTCCCCTTAAAAACTGGCATTCGATTATATAAGTTTTCCATTGAACTTTAGCTTTTTTTAGAAATCAATTTTTTTAGAAAATTAATATTCAGAAAATTTTTGCGGAAAAATTACACGGTAGGATTGTGTAATTGGCTCTCATACCAATTTGAGAGTGCGCTTGTGTTCAATGTCCAAACTTATTTAACTAAACTCAGTTTATCACCAATTTTAATTAAAACCCTAAAACATACGTCTAATTGTGATAGAAAGAAATATGAATTATCTAGCATGCAAACCAAAACAATCACAAGACAGATTTGAGGAAAAATCCCCACCAGGGGCAAAACCTTTTATTTCTCTATTTACTGTAAATCTTTAACTTACAAGTACATAGCAGAGATACAGCATTTGTGGCGACAAATACCCTCAGGTGTCGATTCGAAGTCTTCGGTAAGAGCTCCAATGGTCAGTAATGGAGATAGGTTTCTTCTCCACAAGTTTTACTCTAGAATGAGTAATGTGAGTAAAAGGATTTAAGAATGATTCACACATATTATTTGGAATATTTGAGTGAATCAAAAAGGGTATTAAAGCCTAAAATATGGAGTCTTAAAGTGCAGCAGATCTGCAGAGGAGAAGTTGTAAAAGACTTATAAAACCTGATTTCGCAGCGGGTATTTATAGGTTGAATAAAAAATTGAGGCAGCATGTGTCGTTCGAACGACATTTGCATGTCGTTTGAATGACGTTGGATGTCGTTACTAACGACTAAAGAAACGGCCATAAAAATGTAAAACAGTATGTGGCCGTTTGATGAAACATCGCGCGACCTATCAAATGACATTGCATGTCATCAGAAGCAGTCATTTGAACGACTTATCAATGTCGTTTAAACGAAAGGGCAAAAAAATATTATTTTAAAAAGATCGCCTACAAATCTTCGAACATTATTGTGACTTAGAAAAAACTCCTCATTTTAATAAAAACATTTTATAAAAAAATATCCCAAATAAATACGTGAACATTCATAACTCCAATTAAACATTATACCTGCAACGTAGTGGAGTTAGTGGAAACCGATTAAAGATGCATGACGCACGTTGAATGATGATGGGTGCATGTTGACAATGATGGGTGCATGTTGATGATGCATGATACTACAGATACGGATGATGGACGTCAAGGTTGAACAAGTGAAGATGTTCCAAATGTATCGGTATACGACATATTAACTGTGATCTAGGACAACTAAAAAATTACTAGATTCTAAACGGACATTTATAAAATCATGTCCTTAAAACAAATAATGGTCTTGACTTTAGCAGTGAAAGAATTCGAACTATCGAATCCAGTGCTAACACTACAAACACTACTTGAGTCTCTTATATCATCTTTTAACTTCAAAATCCTAGACTCAAGAAAATAATTAGACTCTTCAAGTGATAAGGACTCCTTATTCAAATTTTAAATCATTGATAGAAGGTTATATCTCTCCGCCTAATGCAAGAGAACTTATCCCTATTAGTTTGAACAGTTTGCAAAAATTCAATTTCATCTTCAAAATGAAAATATCATTTTTCAAGAACTTAATTCTTTTTCCAAACTTCAAATTCACAAGCTCTACCATTTTAGCACGGTTGTGAAGCTTATTATACTCATATCAAATATCAAAGTCGTCGTTATCTCTAAATGCATCGGGCAACTTATCACATTGATGACTCATCCAGGGAAAATAAACAAAAACAAACATGAGAGAGAGGGACAAAAGGACCACCCTAAATAATAGGAAATAAGGATCTACACAATAAATTAATGTAACCCGCTTTGATACCAATTTGAGAAAGTGATCTAATAAGGAAGATGGTCTAAATAATAAATTTCAATTTTAAATTTTTTCAAATTAAATATAAAACTTTAAACAAATTAAACCCAATAAAATTTGTTCATCAAATTAAGTCGTTTGTTATGAAAAACCGATTTACCCAATTTATCTTTTTTACCTAAAACATGCATCTAGGTGATAAGCAAATAAAATAAGTAAAACAACCGCCCAACACACCAATGTACGAGAAAAACTCACAACGGGGAAAACCTCGAACGGCCCATCCACACAATTCACTATAATATGAAATTACACAAGTTGACAGATGACTTACTCAACGACTCGATCCCCACAATCCTTGACATTTCATCAATCATCAACCTCTCCTTCGTAGCGATAGCGCATGAATCTACCCACGCAAGTGCCACAACATGTGAGTCAACACATACCTTGGTATCCATCGAACCAGGCTCATCAATCGTCTACAGATTGAAACATGGAATCCACTGCTTCTTCACTGTAACGCCACAAACATAGAGCCCACTATGTGTAAATAGAAAATACGGAGTCCACCCTAATTCTCATAAAGATGGGAAGAATAAACTTGGTGCCCAAAATAGGATCTTCAAGGCATATATAAAATTAATCTTATATCCTAAACTACTTAGGTGTAAACTAGGGTTTTGGTGATCTTTTTATATGAGTTTGGGAACTAAAAATATGAGAATTTATATATTAACAAAATGCTTCCCCGAAGTCCTTTTTATAGTAGAAATCGGTTTAGAAGGATAAAGATCAAAGAGTTGTGCAAAAAATAAATCTTTAAAAAAAAATTAGCGCCTCATTAGATATCTCGTTAGAATAGCATCTAATGAGATATCTAATGAGTAATATCAAAGGCAAAAATCGGGTCTCTGGATGTCTCGTTGGATCTCGTTTAAATGAGGTACATATTCTCGTTAAAACAATATCTAATGAGATATCTAACGAGAAAACAACAAATGCTAATTTTTTTTTTTCCAAAGAGGGACGGTACCCCCACCCATTTTATTTATATCATAAAGGAGAAAAAGCCTCTCCGAAGCTTACAAACCCAAACACAAAACTTAATTCTAGAGGATGGGTCCATTACTATAGAATGAGAGAATAGAAACTTGGAGATTTATAAAGTATCCCCATTACAAGGAAAGAATACTTAAAAACAAGAAATATGGGGAATATATCCCCATTACAATGAGAGAGCTAAGGAATTTTAAATTTGGGGATTTATCACATCCCCATTACAATTTCTTTATGATGGATCTAATATTTGGAAGATTTTGTCTATCCATATTGAGATGTCCTTTGGCCAATGTCGGAAGAGAATTGAAACTCCAGAAATAATCATCCATTTGAGATACTGAAGCTCTTGAAGCTAAAAAAATCAGCTACTGCATTGTTTTCCCTCCAAGTGTGGATGATTTTGAAGTTCGTTGGATAAGTGATATTATCAAATATATCTTGTGAAGGCCAAGGGGATTTTTCTATCTTTAAAACAATGTCAACTAACGTTTTACAATCAGATTCAATGCAAACATTAGAAATATTTAAAGAAGAAATCAATTTTATCCCTTCTTGAAGGGCCATTGCCTCAGCATTAAAGGATGTTTGAATACCTATTGATTTAGAAAAGGCGGCGATAAATTTACCTTGAGAATCCCTAATGACACCACCAATACCACTTGAGCCTGGATTATTCTTAGAAGCACCATCAATGTTAAGTTTAAAAGTGCCAATTGGAGGTTTGCTCCAAAGACACTTTATTAAAATAATCTTCTTCGGGAAAATATTGATATTAAAAGTTTTAGCTATTAAATCATCTTTAGGGGGAATTTTGTCGTAAAACTTGCAATATTCTAAAATATTAGAAGACAAGAGGATAACATTTTTAATAATTTTATTTGAAGAAGTATGACAATTTTCAAAAAGGTTTTTGTTTCTAGCTTTCCATATTTCCCAAAATATCACTTTAGGAATTACCTTAAATAGTAAAGTTTTATAGTCCCTTTTAGGACATTGTAACCACCAAGAGAAAAGGATAGACCTGCAAGATCAAAAGTCAAGGGACAAACCAAACATAGATGCAAAGAAATTCCACACCTCAGTAGCAATAGGACATTCAATAAGGACATGGTGAGAGCTATCCTCAGCATTCTTACATAATCTACATAAAGAAGCTAGTCTCACACCAAGTTTTTGGATCTCTGATTCAAAAGGGACATAATTGTTTAAGATTTTCCAGGTATAGTTGGATAATTACATGGGGCATTCTTTTATCCAATTTATTTTCCAAGATATAGATAAAGGCCTACTTTGTCTACAAATATTGTATGCAGATTTAATGGTAAAATCACCATTAATAGAGGCCATCCATACAGCTTTTTCTTCATTTATATATGAGTCAGATAAGTCTTTTATGGAAGTTATCCTTTTAATATAATAAGAGACTTGATTAATTCTAAGGCCCTTTTTGTATTTATTTCTAATAAAGCTAGACCAAATGCCATTTTCAAATTTATATTTCCAATATAATTTCATGCTAAAAGCATAAACAATATCTTCAATTTTCCTAAAGTTAAGACCACCCTCATCAAATGGATAACATAGGTCATTCCATTTAGTCCATTGAAAAGGATTCTCCTTTGAGGGGCCACCCCAATAAAATTTACTAAAAATGGTATGTAATATTTTAATAATGATTTTAGGAGGGTTTAAAACAGCAATAGTATAAACAGGAATAGATTGAAGCACAAATCTAATAAGGGTAGCTCTACCAGCTTGAGAAATTAATTTAGAAGACCAAATGTGAAGTCTATCCCTAATTTTAGAAATCAGATCAGAAAAATGAATAGCTTTAGGTTTCCCTTTAAACAAAGGACATCCTAAATATTTCATAGGAAATTGTTTGTGAGACAATCCAGAAATAGATTCTATAGTGTTTCTTCTATGATGAGATAACTTTTTATCCGTATAAAAGGAAATCTTAGAAAAATTCACTTTCTGACCCGAAGTGGCTTCATATTTTTTAAAAGATAAATAAGGGACTTTATGCTTTGTTTACCTCCGTTTATAAAAATTATCAAATCATCTGCATACCCTAAATGAGATATAAGTTGACTTTTAGATGGATGAGCATAAGGTATAGCTTTCCTAAGAGAAAATATTTTGTCAATATTTTTACTTAAAACTTCAGCAGCTATTATGAAGAGCCTAGGAGACAAAGGGTCTCCTTGCCTTAATCCCCTTAAAGAATGAAAAAAGCCAATGCTTTTACCATTCAAAATTAATGAAAACCAATTGTTAGATATAAGCCTCCAAATCAAATCAATAAAAACTTCACAAAATCCAAATTTTCTGAGAACTTCACAAAGATAAGGCCAATATACTCTATCATAAGCCTTTTCCATGTCTAATTTAATGATAACATTACTACCAAAATATTTCTTACTAATGTATTGAACCATTTCTTGAGCTAGAAGGATATTTTCTTGAATACTTCTATTTTTAACAAATCCACTTTGGTTTTGAGAAATGATAAAAGGAAGTATAAGACACAATCTATCATTTAAAATTTTAGAGATAATTTTGTTAGAGAAATTGAACAGGCTTATAGGTCTAAATTGGGAACATGTTGAAGGATTAGAAATTTTAGGAATAAGAGCAATAGAAGTAGCAGTCCAACTTTTAGGAAGATCAGCAAGCAAAAAAAGAATAGATAGTTTTAGTCAAGTCATTTTTTATAATATGCCAAAACTTTAAATAAAATATCCCTCCAAAACCATCTGGTCCAGGAGAGCTGGGATGATCCATGTTGGATATAGCTTTAAATATTTCTTCTTCTGATGGGAATTCAGTTAACTTGTTATTCATGGACACATCTATATCATTACTAATAACTTTTATAAAAGAAGAATCAAAAAATATGTATTCAGCAGACCAAGTTTCTTTGAAATGATTAAGAAATATATGTTCAATTTCTTCTTTAGATTCTTCCCAATGATTTTGATTGTCTTTAATTCTAGAGATAGTTAATCTCCTTTGCCTAGCTTTAACTGAAGCATGAAAGAATTTTGTATTTTTGTCACCTGATTTAAGCCATTTTATGTGACTTTTTTGTTTCCAGAAACTTTCCTCTCTCAGTAAACCTACATTTAACTCAGCTCCAGCTTTAGATAAATTGGATCTAGAAGAATCACAAGGATTATTTTCAAACTCATGGTCCTTAATTAAAACTAAGTCTTCAAGGTCTTTTACAGATTGAAAAACATCTTTGAAGGTGCTTTTGTTCCAAGTTTTTAAATTTGCTTTAAGTTTCTTTAACTTTAAAGAAAATTTAACTAAAGGAGGAGCTTGGAATTCAGCAGACCATGATTCTTCAATAATCTCATGAACATTTGACTTGATACACCACATAGCTTGAAACTTAAAAGGTTTAGGATAGTTATCAAAATTTCTTTTAATAGACAAAAGTAATGGACTATGATCAGAGCAAGTTTTATGAAGATGAGTTATACTAGTTTGAGGGAACTTCAAAATCCAGTTATCATTAACCAGACCTCTGTCAAGTCTACAAAAAATAGTTCCAGCAATCCTATGATTAGTCCAGGTAAACCTGGAACCAATGTAACCTAGGTCTATTAAGGAACAAGCATTTATCATATACTTAAAATCTTCAGTAGCATTAAAATCTATAGGATTGCCTCCGGATTTTTCAGCATCTTCTTTAACAATGTTAAAATCACCTATGACCAGCCAAGACTCAACAATAGAATTCTTAGTGATAGAACCTATATCATGCCATAGACTAATTCTTTCTATTGGTGTACATTTGGCATAAACAATAGCAAGATGAATAGTAACATTCAAACAATTTATATAAATTTCAAGGCCCAATAGTTGTTCTGAATCATAATTAACTTGGACTTCCAGATCATTAGACCAAAGAAACCAAATTTTATTGGATATGTTACTAAAACAGTTTGGGTAATTCCATTTTAGTTTGTATTTGGGAGTATTATCAGAATCTACTTTAGGCTCTAGTAAGGCAATAGAAAGGAGGTTATATTGTTTAATCAGTCTTTTGATTCTCCTATTAGTTGCTGTATTACCTACCCCCCTAACATTCCAGCATAAAAAGTTCATCATTTAAATGTAGGATTAGATATAATATTTTTAGATTTTCCTAAAGACCTAGTAAATCTTCTGTAAAGAGGGTCAATAGGATTTTTTTTAGAAATCATACCTGAGTTTATAGATGTTTCTACATCAGAAGTAGGGGGAACAGTGTCACTGTCTTTCCTTGTTGCTGCAGCTCGATGTTTCTGATATTTGTTCCATTTGACATCTAACCAAGAGGCAAAGTTTTGTAGTTCTTCAACCATTGGAACTGAATTTTTTCTTTCCTCTTGATCTGAATGATAATCTTTTGAAGTTTTAAAAGAATTGTCATATTTAGGCAGTGTAGAACCTTTTGGGGAGAGGTGGAATTGATCCACCCTCAAAGTTTCCTCTGAATTGTAGTGACCATGATATATTTTATTTAACTTCATTTGAGGATCTTCTTGAGTCTTGTGGGTCCAACTTTCAATCAGATCTGTAGCTTTCCCTTCAGAGTCTGTCTCAGAATTGTCATCTTGTAAAACCTCTATAATGTCATCTAAATGCCCTTTCTTGATTCCTGAAGAACTTGGGTTTAGTTGAGACTTTAAAGGCCCTATGTTTGTAGAGATTCCTTGAGCCTTAGGCAATAGCTAAATCTTTTGTCCAGTTTCTTGAATTTGTTTAGCAGCAGCAGCATTCGTGGGAAGAGGTTGATGATTTTTGCCATTTTCTTGATCTTGTATAATAGCAGGATTCTTTAAATTCTCTTTTGCCTTTTGTTTTTGGGAAGTATTTGTAGGAGGGCATTTGATCAGGCATTTAGATTCTAGATGCCCCTTCTTCTTACAATATTGACAATAAGATGGAATGTTTTCATATGATATCTGTTGCCAAAAACCCTTATCACCACATCCAATCCAGATCCTATAGATTCTTTCTTGTAAAAGATTTAACTCAATACATATTCTTGCAATGCTTGGTCTAGATAAGGATCCAGTTGAAGCGTCCATGGTCAAAGGTTTCCCAATTAATTGAGCAATAGAGAATAGAGAAGACTTGGCATAAAAATGAATTGGAAGATTGGGTAGATTCACCCAAACTGGTACAATGGGGCTTTCTTCTTCTGGGTGGAAATCAGATGTCCATTTGAAAGTACGCATTGGGAACTTCCCTATATACCATTGATCTCTAACCCAAAGTCGAACATAGTCCTCCTCACATTGAAGTCGAATTAGAATTTGCTTTGAGTCAATCAGACCAACTGTAAAATTAGACTTTAATGAAAAAGTTTGGAAGGTTTTCCTGATGATTTCAATTGAAGGACTGCCATGCGAAAATTTGCCTATGATTGTGTGTTGGAAAGGAGCAGCTAGTGTGGTAATATCATCTTCTGAGAATATAATCGCTAGTTCTCCTTTGTACATGGATGGTTGTTTGAGACATGGTTCCTTCGTAGCGTTGTTCATTAGAATACTTGCAAAGGATTTCTTCCAGATAGTATTTTGATCAGGAGGTTTAGGAGGGATGTGTGTGTTAACAGGAATTTCAGCCATGTTAGCCATGGTGACAAGAGCTGTAAGGGGAATGAGAGTTTACCCTATTTCCAATATGATTCTTGGAGCGTTTCTTGGAGAGGAAAAGAGTTTGTGAGGAAACCTAACAAATGCTAATTTTGAATCGTTTGAAGTTTTGTCCGATCCTGGTTCTAATGAGGTGCTATAAAGTCACTTTAAAAACATTTTAAAATAATTTTATAAAATTCTAACACCTCCAAGGCTCAAAATATATACACAATCTCTTAAGCTTTACCGCTACGTCTTCATCCAAACACGTCAAAGTCTTGAAGGAAAAAAACTTACCCTACCCTATGACTCAAAATATTTTGTTCGGAATTAAGCCAATACAAAAAAATTGTCTTAATTGAAAATTTGTTCTAACATCACCATTAACTAGGGTTCATCCTGGCATTAGATGGTCCTTAAAAAAATGATGGCCATATCATAAAACTCATCTCCCCTGCAAAATAAAGGAGTACGACGGTGAAAAGCATACAATGTTCGCTTCTCTGCCACTTTCGTCATAGGGGCTTTGCTAGAGCGTTTTGTGTTCTTGGAAGATGAAGCAACCATGGATATTTGAGTGTTTTTAATGGTGGGAACGCTGTAAAAATGAGAGAAAAAAACATGGATAGAAACATAAACGGAAAAGGAGGAACAAAGGTAGTGTTTATGCAATGAAAACACAACAATAGAGACATTATCCCTTTAAAGGCAAAAGCTATGAACTCTCGCTCTTAATTGGCTGAAGTATTAGATAGTTTGAAATGAGAAGATGATAGAGTATTTATAGTGTTGATGAATACAACCGTTAGGCTACTCGACAATTCAATATTTTGAAAATTGAAGGCAAAATGATTATTGCGTAAACCAAAGTCAGTCCAGAGTTAGCCCTAGGGCGTTATGCGTCACTAAGGAACAAAGATGGAAGGTAATGGAACTTTAGCATTAAATTCTAGAGATACATAAAGATTTAGTGAGAACACACACAAACAATGTTTCTCCATCTATGATGAATCGGTTCCAGGTGTTTCGTATAGAAATTTTTTGCTGACACAATAACTTTATATACGGGGGAAAAATATAGGAGGAGCTTCATCAAAAACCTCCTCCTTAAATAACTTACAAAACATCAAGATAAAGTTGATATTAAATGAAGCCTAATGAATACTTACAAATGAAGATATATGATCCACCATTTATTTTGTCTAATTTTCTATATTTATGTTTTATATTATAATATTGTGAGGTTATTCAGTACCGATAATTGACCAAGTCTGGAAGAATCTAAAAGAGCTTACAGGCTCTATCGAGAAAGATAACTTAGGGATACTTTGAGGGAATTGGTTTGGAGGATATAGAATAAGGCATTATTAAGGCATTATACTTAACGATTTTGAATACACCAGGTAAAGCACGAAAAAACCTAGAAAGAGCATTACTCGAGTAACCTTGGCCAAACTCAATCTTAACCACAAATATCTTTCAGCACCAAAAATAGAATATTTCATAAAATATTTGAGTGATGTCATGCCATAACCAAACATGACATATCAAACATACCTTAAAATGGATGAATTAGTGAGTTGTTACCCGAAAATGAGCTGATGCCCTTCACGCCACCTGACGCACACGATTGGTCACTTGAGATTTCTCTCAAAATTTAATGATAATGACATATTAGGTATGGTATTCTGACTCGACATTTAAAACATATTGATGTCCCTCAGAACCTATCTTAGCCTATAAATACCCCCACTTATCCTTTAATAAGCCATGAGATCTTTAAGCTATAAAATCATCTAGTTATCAAGTTATCGAAACCTTGAAACCAAAGAACATATTCTCTCACCATTTATACATTTTCCCAGTTCTCATTAAGGACTCAAGCATTTATTACCCTCAAACACTATTCCACCCATTTACTAGTACTTACCTGCCAACCATTGGTGTATTTAGAGTTCTTGTTTCTCTCTCCCTCTAAGTTAATATCCATCAAAATCTCATTTATTCACTCTGTATTTATTTCCCATTATTGTGATATCTATAAAACTTTATCTCTTATCATTACAATTGCATTAATTACTATACTATCACCATTAAACGGGTTACACTTTTATTGTTTATAAAATACCCCCAATCAAACTACTCTCTTACAGTTTGTTTCCTAAAAAAACAAAATTTGTAGTAGATGCCTTATTTACATGTCCAACTCTAACACACCATATATCACAATAATCAATAAAATAAGCAGAAGAGCTATATGCTTTATTATTATCAACTGTAGTTACATTGAGTTTGAAAAGACCCACATTAACATAAAATTTCTATACAAAATCAACCCCTTATGCAATATCATGATTTCAACCACTTGCTCATAGCTTAGGTTACATTTAGTTTTTGGCATACCCCGCTACTGGTTGTATCAAGTCGTCACGAAGAGCTGAGTTTCATTTATCTTCAATTCAAGAAGAATTTCACAAAACAAATGTATAAATAATTTAGCATTTAAATTTATTCATGTTTATATCTGGGAGTGGATTTTATTAAAATTGTGGCACTTTTCTAAACATTTTTCTGGCTTTAAATTTTTTTTCAAAAGGCATGAAAATCGTTCTAACGAGATGCACATCTCCTTTTAACGAAGTTGCAACCTCGTTCGATGTGGTCATTAGATGGTTTCATCAATAAAAAATGTAACAAGGGCTTAATGTTTTATCATGTTTCAAGCTCGTTTGAAGCTTCTTCAAACGAGATTAGATTTTCGTTCAAATGACCTCAGTATCATTCAAATGAGAGTCTATTCTCATTCAAATGAGGTCATTTTTCGTTAGAATGATGATTCGTCCCCAATATTGTATTTTATACCCCCTTATTCTTGCGCATTTTAGTCCTCTCGTGTACGTTAATTCCTATACTTATGCTCATTAACTATACAACCTCTATTATTGATGTTTATTTTCTTTTGAGGAGTAATTGAGCTTTTTTTAGGTGTTATGCGTGCACAGTGCAAAGTTGGATGCGTTTTGAGAAAGTTTTGTCGCAAGATGCAGCTTCAAGAGAAATTTGTTCTTTTAAAACTCCCTATTTTGTATGGTATAAAAGTAACAACGTGTATATCTTCAAATTATCTTCACTTGGCCGCCGACTGTGCGTCATTACGATCCCGAATGAGGAAGTTATAGTCATTTTTGGAATGTTTCGGCATATTCTTCATCTTTAAGGGTAATTTGATAATTTTATATTGGATAATTTGGAGGGTTTAAAAACACCAACATGTATACAATTAAATTATCTTCGCATGGGTTCCAACCGTGCATCATTCCGAGTCCGTATGAAGATTTTATGGCTTTTTCCGTATGACGTGTCAGAATTGGATCAGAGAAGGATTAGGACTGCTAGGAACAAAATCGATTCGGAATTTGACCAAATTAATTCGGCTACATTAAAATTCCGCAAATGTGCATTTTTGGGAGGTTTTTGGTTGGGTATTAATATGTAAACATTCTCTGGGGGACTTCACTTTAAATTAGTTAGGTTAGAAAATCAGATTTTGGGGGGATTTTTGTTGGAGCTTCCCTCTCCTCGCCACCTTGGGTTTATACCCATTTACGTGAGTACCATTTACTATTCAATGTCTTCTCCACTTAATATATGCTCTTCTTTGTTTTTTTCTTGCTTTATTTCTTATTTACATGCTTCGATAGTTCGTTGTAGTTTGTTAATTCTTATTTTCATTTACTTAATTTGTTGTTTAATTAGTTTAAGCCGTGTATTATAGCTCGTTACCATTGATGGGCATTGATCTTCAAAAGCTAAGTTTTGAGTAAAATTTCATTTAATTGAAACCACGTGTATTAAAGTTAGAATGTTATGCATTTAACTTTCTTTGTCACATAACGTTAGTATTTATTACGATATTCCGAATTTAATCCACGTGTGACCATTTTTTATTAAATGTTTTATGGATTAAATTTCTTCATGTGTGATCTTTATAATTAATTGATTGTGCTCGATTAAATGTTTTTTAATCGAAATCCAAATTATGCGTTGTTCAACCATGGTGGGGATGTGACCCTATTCCCGTTTTTCATTCTTATTTAGTCTTAATTAGAAATTAACTTCTCTTATTTCTCTTTTTCTCTTATATCACCTTTTACACTTTTATTTTAGAAGTGTTATATCAATTAAAGTCTACCAAACATTCCCTCGGGCTGACCACTATACTTATAAAACAAGTGTAGTTTGAGTATAAGTTTTTTGCATTGAGGCGATGAATCGAAAATAATGACCAGCGTCAGTAACTCGGACACGCGGTATTACATCTCCATCAAAATGGCATCGTTGTCAGGGAGTGTTTTTTTATAGATTGTAATTTTTTTATTTTATAGTATTTTATTCGTATTTGTATTCTTTGTTTTAACATTTTTTGCAGGTTTGGACATTTGAGCGCCAAGAAACATTGAATTATCGGCCGCACACCTCTCCACATGGATTTTCCATCTACAAACTATTCAATAATCATGTCTTTTTATAGTAATGTCGATAATTTTTATGGTTCTTTATTTGGGAGTAGTTATCAAACTTTCCATTCTCAAGAATCCGCGCCACCACTTATTACTGTGCGTGAAGGCCTTTAAATTCTTGAGAATGAAAGTCTTCAAAACATATATCGGGAAGAAAATCGTTTTGGGCAGCTTGAGTTGGATGCATTATTCGAATCAAATGATGATTTTTTTTCTGATGTTTTTGACTTTGAAGAAGAGTTTCAACCAAATGAGGAATCCGAGGTTTCTAGAGACAAGGAATCCTACTTGAGAAGAAACCCTGGTTCTTTTCACCCAAAGCGTGGATAACGTTATTGGTGTTGGTCTGGCGATTGAAACACTTTGCAATGAGATTAGTTCTTATGTGGAAATCAATGAGGAGGTTGAGACTCGTGTTTCACTTCAAATTTTTAAAGAACATTTCATTAAAAGTGAGTCTTTCTCCCCTGAAATTCAATTTCTTTGTGATGATGAATTAGTTAAGATTGAATTTATTTCATCACCATTTTCGTATAAGCACCGCTTGATTCCTATGAGTCGGTTGAAACTCTTGAAACTTTTAAACTTTTTACCGATGAGGACTCTTTGCTTGAAATGTTTCTCAAGATGAATTTTTACTCTTTGTCTGCCCCACCTCCCATTCTGCTTGAAAAAGATTTTGAAGGTGATTCTATTTTTCTTGGATCCCAATTGTACTTGTTCCCCTTAGAATCCAAATCCCTCATCACCCTTCTCAAATTTTTAAATGGCGATGGTTACTTTCTTCCGCCTTACACATGCCTTCCGTTGTTCAAACGGAATTCTTATTTTTCGAGATGCATGCATTCAAAGGAGGTTAAACCGATTATCCCTCAAAGCCAAATCGTATTTTGGGTGAACCCTCAAAATTTTAAACTTCTAGTGTATAGTTAGTTAGGAGCTCAAGTAATTGGTTTTAAATAGGTAGTTTTTTTTTTCTTTTTACTTATTGTCTAGTGTATTCAGTTATAGTTTTTGTTATTATTTTTTTGTTATGCTTGGTTCTAACATGTTTTGTAGATTCGATGGACTTGTACTTATCGGGGATCGCTCCATGTTGGATAATATCTTTATTTTCCTCTCGTTATGTTGTATTCTTGATTCGCATTGAGGACACTGCAACATTTAAGTTAGGGGTGTGTGGGTTATTCTTCCCATTTCTTTTTTAGTTTCATTGATTTAATCACACGATTAGTTACTAAGTATGATTTTCTTTAAAAAAAATAAAATTTTCAAAAATATTTTCTTTCTTTTTTCTCCTTTGTTGGGAATTTTGCCTTTGTTTTCGAGGATAAATTTCAATAAATGTCCGATCCGATAGACAATTCAATGATACATGCTCTCGATTTTAGAAGTCATTAGACTTTAGTCCTCAAATCATTGATATTATGAATAACTTCATGAATTAAACTTTAAACCCGTGAGCACATGCGCTTTTCTTGTTTTATTGATTTGGTTTAAGATTTTTATAACTCGGTAATCTTTTGTTGCATTGGTATACTTACATAAGTGAGATTAGAGGCATGCCTTTATTTGTGAGTGTTATACACTACTCTTTCCTCATTGAAAACGTTAAATTCATCGATAATCTCACTATTCTTTCATTTGATCATTCATTAATTGAGTTCATTTATGAAATGTGTTGCTTAAGCATGATTTTCAAAGTTATTTTGACTCGAACATTGCGTAAACTTTAGAAAATGATCATATGCCATCTTTGTTATATCACCCATATTGCCATTAACCTCACCTTATATATTTCTCAAGTCAACCCCTTTTTGCCTTAACATAGCCTTTCGTTTAAGTACCCCAAATCCCATAACTAACTCCACATTGGAGTTACAAACCTTACATATCACCTTACATACCTATGTTTAGAATGATTCTTAGAATTGAATCATGTTTGTGTTATGTGGTTACAATTAAGCATGCGAGAGTGAAAATGAGAAGAAAAAAGTGAAAGTAAAAAAAAACAAAAAAAACAAAAAAGAAAGAAGAAGAGAAAAAGAAGAAAAGAAAAGAAAGTGAAAGTTTGTACATGTTGTATTTAGTGTACAATAACCTTTGTCACTTTCCATTGTTATATTCAATGCTTGTTATGAAAATCATTTTCCAATTTTGTAATTGCCCACAATTTTCCTTTATCCCAAATTTCATCTCCAAATGCCTTTGAATCCATACATATTCCTCCTTTTCAAAACCTTAAGCCCAAACCTACATTACAACCCTATAAAAGTCCTATGCGATCCTAAAGTGAATTTAATTAACGTTTTTAATAATTGCGATAATGTATGAAAATGGATTTCACCTCTTTAAAAATGATATCCTTTCATTGAGATTACATATTTTTCATTTTATATATAGCGTTATTCAATTGGTGACATGTGCACGGCCTAGTCTCCATTTACGTTTACTCTCGTGTATTACCTCCCATTCATAGTGATTTCATTTTTTAGCGTAATATTCGGAGAGGATTGATATTTATGCGCGCTTTAAAGTTTATCCGGTTTATAAAAGTTTTAACAAATCATAGTTTTCATGTGCTCTCTCCCCTCCCACTTTTAAGGTTTCAATTTGATAAAGTTCGTTCTATAATGTTAATAACTACGTACTTTTGTGTGAATTCATTCACTTTTCTAATAACTTGTTGAAATCCATTTCGTTATTGTTGAGCATGTATTTTTTATTGATTGGGTATATTTTGGGAAAACTTTTATGTTTGTGGGTTTTATCCCTAAAAACCCTCACGAGACAACACTCGTCCACTAGGGTAACCTAGGATTTTAACAGCTTATTGCATATGATAAATACAATCGTTCTCCCGCGAAAGTGGTATTTATCCTTTGTACATATTTCCTCCTTTTTTGGTATTTATTTCTTATCTAGTTTCTTTTCACTTAATTGATAGGGATTAGCAATGTGTAAGTTAGGGTGTGACCTTAGCCGCCTCGAAATTTAAAATGCTTTATAAATACCTGTTTCGTACAGAAAATTTAAGAGACTTTTGCGATTTAGACTTCTTCAAATCTGCTGCAAAAGTACTCATCTTTTTAGGTCAAAAACCTATTTTGATTCATCTCTACCGCTCCCAAAATATTTATGTGAATCAGTTTAAAACCCTAGATTTCTATATCTGAGTTATTCTTGTAGGGAGATTCGCTTCACTGCTGACCAGTTATGGTTCTCGAGGGGATCACTGCTGAAAGAAAGACCAAGGCTGATTGGTGGATACCGAGGGTGGGCCGCCACCTGTGGACTACTTATGAATGATTTTTATTCTATAGAAGTTTTGTAAGTTGCATCTTTTAAAGCATTCTATAGTGCTGAAAAAAGGTTTTACCCGAAAGGGATTTTTCCTCATTTGTCTTGTTTATGTTTACATGTATAATTTTATCACCTAGTTGCTTGTTTGGTTAATAAGATAAAATTTGGTCTGTTGTGTGTTGGACACTTAATTGTACATATTATCCATTAAGATCGCATGCGCTCTCTCAAATTGGTATCAGAGCCTATTGAACAAATTTATTGTGTGATCTTTTCCTCAAAATATTTTCTCTTGATATCATTTTTTTCTGAAAATTATTGTCTTTGAAAATTTTAATTTTTAATGGAGAATTTATATAATCGAGTGCCCATCTTCAATGGTACTAATTATGCATACCGTAAGTCTAGGATGAGGTATGCTTTAAAGTCCATAGATGAATGCGTCTGGGTGATCTGTGAAAGCGGGTGGACACCTCCCACTATCACAGTTGATAATGTCGTCAGCCCAAACCCTGTCTCACAGTGGACAGAGGACGATTTTAAGTGGAGCAACTTTAATTCTGGCGGTTTGAGTGCCATCTATGGAGCCGTCACCCTTGACGAGTTCCACCGCATTATAAAGTGCACCACATCTAAAGAAGCTTGGGATACCCTCGAGCTCACTCACGGGGATACCAATGTTGTGAAAGCTTCTAAGATGAAGAACCTCACCACACAATTTGAAACGATAACAATGCTTGAATCTGAAGCATTCGACGAGTTTTACGCACGACTTTTCGATATAGTTAACGCGAGTTTCAATTTACATGAGAGGAAACCCGAGACGCGTGTAGTTAAGAAAATCTTTAGATCGCTTCCCCCCTCACCCCCCCCCCCCCCCCCCCACCCCATTTTATTCCTAAGATTGCGTTTCTTAATTCACTAGGGATTTTAGATACTCTTTAGGTTAGAAGTACTTGTAGGAGATCTTCAGATATAAGAGATAGATATGTTCCCAAAAATTGTCAAGCCTAAGGATAAGGGAGTAGAAATTAAAGACCAATCTGGGAAGAGAAAGGAAATGTCTAAAAAGAAAGAGGAAGTGTCATCTAATTCTGAGTTTGAATATGATGTAGATGGTTTGGCCATTTTTGCTAAAAATTTCAAGAAATTTCTCAAACTTAAAAAGCAAAATACTTCCAAAAATAAGAAGAGTTTTGAGAAAGATAAAAAATTTAAAACAAGCAAGAAAAATTTTGAAAAAGAAAAGAAAGATTTCCCAAAGAAAGAAGATGAGAGATGTTATAAGTGTGAGGGAAAGGGTCACAAAGCTCACAAATGTCCGACTAGGTTGAAACATCAAGAGAAAGGCAAAGCTGCCTTAAACGTCACGCTTAGTGATAGTGAGGTCGAGTTGGTAAGTTCAGTAGAAGAATCACCGCATGGATGTAACTTCACCGCATTCATGGCTACTCATGTTAGTAAATCGAGTGCACCTCATGACGATGATGAATCTTCTAAACATGAACACCTCGCCAGTGAGTTTAGTCATTCCTAGGAGAGTGAAGGACATAATGCTTTAAGTGAGAGCGGGAGTGATCTTTAACGCACCTACGCCAAACTTTATGTCAATTGCTTTAAAAAGGAAGAAACAAAATAAAGGATTAGCGATGAGAGTTTTAGCGCTAGAGAAAGAGTTGTCTGAGGCAAGAGAGAGTGAATCCTCAGTGATAGAAGCTTTGGGAGAGAGAGTTTGTTTAATTGAGAAAGAGAACGGGGACTTGACCAAAAATTTGGCTAGTCTTATAAGAGATCTTCAAACATCCATAGAGACTGGTGAGAAATTTGAAGCCCTTGTATCTCAACTCGAGAAATATCTCGAACGTGCGCGTGAGGTCAAGGTAACTATCGAGGACACATCAAAGAAGGTTGGTAAGATGCTCCTCGACCACGCTTTAGGATTCGTCGAGAGGCATGGAATAGGCTACGATGGTGCATCCACTTCCCACACCGCACCCAACAAGATTCCAGAGTTTGTGATGGATCCTTATAGCCCTCAACCGAATCCACCTAGGAGTTCTAATCCACCTAGAAGAGTTCAACCTAGAAAAGCAAACTGAGGTAGACCCAAACATGTCTATGTTTGCACCTATTGCAAAAAGAGAAGTCACCTTCGAGAGTTTTGCTGTAAATTAGGTAGGACTAGTCATACACATACTCTCGTACACCACTTTAGCGACTATTCTAGTCTTAGGGAGCAAGTTTAATTTCTAGTCGCGAGTTACCATAGTTTAATGGAAGAAATTCAATAGATGTCTTTGCCATTTGAGAACACTTCCAACATTCCGATTAGAGTTAATGACGATAATGGCAAACAAAAGGTTACCACTACTTGGGTACCTAAGTGAGATGAGAAAGCCCTTGTTGTTCAAGTTGCTCTCAAGATCAAAATACTTCCCAATGGTATTTTGATAGTGGGTGTTCTAGGCACGTGACAAGTGACGTCTCATTTTTTACCAACCTTGAGAATCACAACGAGGGCAAAGTCACCTTTAAATATGGGAGTAGATCTAGCATTTTAGGACGTGGCTGTGACAACCCGAATATAATTATAATAAATTATATTTAAATCATACTTATCTTATGTGATGTGAATAATGTGCTATTAGTATATCTAATGTTAAGTGATTATGTTTATTATAATCCTACTTTCAAATATCATGAAAGGTCGAATTATTTACAAACACAAAATTTTGTTGTTTACGGTAGAAATGTTCCTATTAGAGACTAGTTTTGACCTTTATAACATTATAAATGACTTGAGGTGAAAACTAGATAGTTGTATACATGTGAGTTAGGGTTGTAACAAAATAAACGGATCATCAAATGGATGACCGAGTAAAGAGTTATACTGAATTTACGAACTAGGGGCAAATCTGTCCATTCCCTTTAAGTGGTAATTTGTCTTTTATTAAACCAAATGGTTTAATTTGATTGGTTGGCTTGGGAGGCAACCTTGGCCGACTTAAAACTCCCCCTTTATCTTATTTGTTCAGCAAATATAACCCTAGGTTCAGTTTTGAGAGATTTAAGCTTAAGGAAAGAGAAAATAAAAGTTAAGGAAGAAAGATTACAAGGAAAAGCTAGGAAAAATTTCCAACAAAGTCCTTAAGGTATTTCCAAGGTAAAATTATGTGTTAATATTGTTGTAATCTTGTATTATACTTATTTAAAATTATATAAATCGTGAATTATTGATTAAAACCTCATCATCCTTTGTGATAACATGTATTGGTTCATATGTGAGATAAGTGGTGTTTATATGTCATACTGCTTTGTATTGAAACACCTTGTATTCAAATCTACATATATCTTTGTGTGATTACTGGAATTGATAAATTCCAATTGGAAATGAAATTAGACTCATATATTCATATCATATACAGAAATTAGAATTTATCTCCTTGTGGTTAGGTCGTAATGATGATTTCAAGTTAGTATATAGTTTATGTTTGTATTCTTCATTTCGGTATGCCCTGAGTTTAGTCAAGCTTTTGAGATAGCAAATGAAGTCAAAAAATTATGAAACTTTGATTATGTATTATTAAGTATGTGTAATGAAAATGGGTTGAAAATCATGGAAAGTTATTCTAGACAAAAATTATGAAAATTCTTGGAAGTTGAAGGAACAATAGAGGAGCTTATAGGGCATATTTCTTGTGTTGTAAAGAAATGGTCATAACTTGCTCTAGGAAGCTTGAAAAATTACACCGTCACTTAAACTGGAAAGTATATTCATATATGTTTTCATATTGGTAAGGTCCCCTGTATTTCTACAATTTAGGAATATAGGATGGTTAAGTATGTAGGACAATAATTTCAGGCCATACTGGATACCCTTTGAATGAATGTTTGTATTTCGTCCTTACAAAGGGTACTTTGAGTACATGTTTCATGTGTATATACATTGAGAAGTATAATTTTATGTTTACTTGACTTTGATTATAAATTACTTATAAGGTATTTCCTACGGTCGAATGTCCGTAACTTATCAACATGTATATCATTGTTTTGCCTTTACCTATGTTTTATGGAATGTGACTTAATTGGAATTATATTGTTGATGTATAGTCATGGAAAGTTACATAATTATGTTAGGATGATATTTATGATTGAGGTTCAGTGCGGATTTAGTTGGATTGACAGGTGTAAGGTCTAATCAACCAAGTTCAGCTCCACCAGAAGGAAACGTGAATACATAGTTGTCAACCAAGGTGAGTGTACTCATTGGAATGATGTATTTGTATACTGTTACGAATATGATCATAATGTTATGAATGTGAAACTGTTCATTTCGGTTTACCGAAATGGGAAGTTACTTCCCGACCCGGAATGGGGGAGATTTGTCTATTAATGACAAGGGGTTACTCCTCAACCAGGAATGGGGGAGAATTGTCTATTTAGACAGGATATGTGAATCATGATTCGAAAAAGTTGGTCATTCATTATGAATGAGCCGAATACGTTAATACATAATTATATGGACATGATTTATTGCATTTAAATTTATGCAGTAGTATAGTAGTGATGCATTCACTAGGCTATTTTGCTCATGGTTCCTATGTTCACATTTTTCAGGAAACGCGATGTCACTGCCAAATCTAGGAAGTCGGGTTGGGTTAGCCAGGAATGGGAGAAACAAAGATTTTGTTTAAATGTAAATGATGTAATTAAGTTAAATTTTTTCCAAGCAAGTTTGTATACGTGTGACTACTCTGATGTTGTAAAAAGGTTTTCAGTTATATGGATTTACAATGATGACTCTGAAATTAAAACCCTTGTATATGGTTTGGTTAAATTAATCATGGTTTGACTCACTTTGAATTTCAAACTTAATTATAAGTAACTGGGTTGGGGTGTGTCAGCTTTTGGTATCAGCGCCTAGGTTTTTAGAGGTTCTGCAGTGAGAAGAGTCTAGATTTGGCAATGAATGTTAGAAATATATTTTATTTGATACTAACGATTATGTTAGGAAAGATATGTATATCTGCATGTTGTTATATCTTTGATTCATTTCAGATATAAGATAATGGAACGAGGGAATGTAAATGTTAGAATAGAAGATGAGGCTTCAAATATTCCAGCAGAAGCGGAAGTTGAGCAACCTGTTCAGATAAATGTGGAACCCGAGCCAGAACAACTGACAGATATGCAAAAAATGGCACGTGCTATGACGCTAATGGCAGAGCAGCAAGCTAGATTTATGGATCAGATGGAAGAACAATAGACCAAGCAACTGGAGGCACAAGCCTTAGCTAGGGCTGAGGAGGTGATACACCGGGAAGAAATAAGCACTTCACATGAGAAATTGATTAAGATGAACCCACCATCGTTCGAAGGATCAGTTGATCCCGCAGAGGCAGAATTCTGGGTTAAAGAGATTGAACTTATCTTTGGGGTGATGGGGATGCCTGAAAATCAACGAGTGACCTTGGCGACGTATATGCTGAAAGGAGAAGCTAAATATTGGTGGGATGGCACAAAACATTTGTTGATTACTCCAGAAGGTGGGAATATGATCTCATGGGATGCTTTTGTCAAAGCTTTGTATGATAAGTATTTTCCCCCAATGTATCGAAAATAAAAAGGAGAAGGAATATTTCATGTTGAATCAGGGGAGTATGACAGTTAGAGAATACGAAGCTAAACTTACAGCATTATCTTGATTTTCTTCGAGGTTTATACTGAATGAGGAGGATATGTGCAGCCGATTTATCGATGGGCTTGAGTTAGTCATTAAATCTAGATTGTCAGCTTTAGAGACTTGTAACTATTCAGCCTTGGTGAACAAAGCCATGCTAGTACAAAGGGACGTGAATGAAGCTAGAGGGAATCGAGAACGAGGTGTAAAGAGAAGCAAATTCGATCTAAGTTATCAAAAGGGTAATGATACAGAATATTCGAGACTTGGAGGGCAGAAATTCCAGTATGGTACAGGCATGGGAAGTAGTTTTCAAAGGGGTGAAGCAAGTGGTGGAAGAGGTTCAAGAGTTTCATCGCAAGGAGATCTGAATGTTTATTTCTTTTGTGGGACATAGGGTCATGTAAAGATAAATTACCCAAAGCTACTGAATATAGAATGTTTCAACTGTCATCAGAAGGGCCATCTGAGAAAGAATTATCCGGTGTTATCAAAAGCGATTTCAGTCAGTAGTGTGTGGCCTCATAAAGGATCCGCTCCAGGCAGTGCCACCAGGGGGAGAGGTACAGAACAAGCAACTGGATCGAGGGCAGGAGGAAGAGTGTTTTCGATGACGCTGCAAGATGCCCATGATACACCTGAAGTGGTTACAGGTAAACTTTCTATTGCAAATAAAGATTTATATGCACTCATTGATCCTGTATCTACGCATTCATTTGTGGCATTGGATATTGTTTCATATTTGGGTAGACCATGTTCATTTCTTAATTGTGCCTCATATATTTCTACCCCAATGGAAAGTGTGATTCTAGTTGAGCATGTTTATAAAGATTGTATCTTACGAATGGGGGAACGAGATTTCTATGTTGATTTGATACCGTTGGCCATTCGAGATTTTGATATTATATTGGGGATGGATTGGTTATCATCATATCATACTTCCACTGATTGTTTTTGCAAAGAAGTTACATTTCATTTGCCTGGTGAACCCGAGTTCCAGTTTATAGGAGAAAGGAATGTTGTCCCTAATTGTCTTATCTCAGCAATTAAGAGCAGAAAGTTATTGAGTAAAGGTTGTACAGGGTATTTAGCTTATGTTGTTGATACTAATAAAGAGACAGTTAAAATTCAAGATATACTCGTGGTTAAAGAGTTTTCTGATGTCTTCCCAGAGGAATTGCCAGGATTGCCACCCGATAGGGAAGTAGAGTTTTCTATTGAATTAATTCCAGGTACTGGTCTAATTTATCTTGCTCCATATAGAATGGCACCAGTGGAGTTGAAAGAATTAAAAGTGCAATTACAAGATCTGATAAGCAGAGGTTTCATTCGTCCTAGTGTTTTGCCATGGGGAGCACCAGTGTTATTTATGAAAAAGAAAGATGGGATAATGTGATTATGTATTAATTATCGGCAGTTGAATAAGGTGACCATTAGAAATAAGTACCCTCTAACTCGTATCGATGACTTGTTTGACCAATTACAGGGGGCCACTGTATTTTCGAAGATTGATTTGAGATCGGGTTACCACCAACTGAAAGTGAAGGATAGTGATATTTCCAAAACAGCTTTTCGGACTCGATATGGGCACTATGAGTTTTTTGTGATGCCATTTGGATTAACTAATGCTCCAGCAGTTTTTATGGATTTGATGAACTGGGTATTCCACCCTTTCATTGATTCATTCGTGATTGTATTCATAGACGATGTGTTGATTTATTCGCGTAGCATGGAGGAACATGAGAAACATTTGAGACTTGTATTGCCGATTTTGAGAGAGAATAAATTATTTGATAAATTTAGCAAGTGTGAGTTTTGGTTAAATGAAATTGTGTTTTTAGGGCATGTTGTCTCGGGAAATGGGATATATGTTGATCCAAAGAAGGTGGAAGCAATCGTTGAATGGGCAAGTCCTAAGAATGTGACAGAAATTAGGAGTTTCCTAGGATTAGCAGGTTACTATCGCAGATTCATTAACGGATTTTTAGCAATAGCATTACCACTGACAAAATTGACTCGTAAAGAAGTGAAGTTTGTATGGGATGAAGAATGTGAGAGGAGTTTTAAAGAATTAAAGAATCGGTTAGTTTTAGCCCCTATACTTACTATTCCATGTGGGAATGAGTCTTTTGTGATATATACAGATGCTTCATTTCAGGGTTTAGGATGTGTTCTTATACAGAATGGGAAGGTAATAGCATATGCTTCTAAACAATTAAAGACTCATGAACGAAACTACCCTACACACGATTTGGAGCTAGCAGCCATTATTTTTGCTTTAAAGTTGTGGCGACATTACTTGTATGGAGAAACTTGTGAGATATTTACGGATCATAAAAGTTTGAAATACTTGTTTACACAAAAAGAACTAAATTTGAGATAGAGTCGTTGTATAGAGATGATTAAAGACTATGACTGTACCATTCATCATCATCCTGGGAAGGCCAATGTAGTAGCAGATGCTTTGAGTCGAAAATCATCAGGGATTCTTGGTTGCATACAGTGTGCCCGTGTTGGAAATATTATTGACTTGGCATCGATGGGGATTGAATTGAAGTTTTCAAAAAGCGGAGGATTATTAGCACATGTCACAGTGTGACCTTTATTGGCTGAACGCATACGAAATTTGCAAACCAGTGATCCATTCCTTGAGAAGAAGAAACAAGATGTCATGGATGGTAAAGAGAGTGACTTTGAAATTAAGAATGATGAATCATTGTGTTATAAAAATAGGATTTGTGTACCGAATGATCCACCCTTAGAGAAAGATATATTAGAAGAGGCACATAGTTCTGTTTACTCTGTGCATCCGAGAGGTACCAAAATGTACAGACATTTGAAAGAATGTTACTGGTGGAACAATATGAAATGTGAGATTGCAGAGTTCGTAGCTAAATGTTTAGTATGCCAGCAAGTGAAAGCAGAGCATCAGAAGCCGGCAGGATTATTGCATTCTTTGCCTATTCCGGAATGGAAGTGGGAGAATATAACGATGGACTTTATTACAGGATTATCCCGGTCACCAAAGGGGCATGATTCTATTTGGGTGATTGTAGACCGATTGATGAAGTCAGTTTATTTTCTTCTAGTTAAGACCACCTACACTGTTGACAAGTATCCACGTATGTACGTTGATGAGATTATCCATTTACATGGGGCCCCAGTGTCAATTGTATCAGATAGAGATCCAACGTTCACTTCCAAGTTTTGGCCTCCAGAATGCCATGGGCACAAGTTTGAAGTTCAGCACTTCGTTTCATCCACAAACTGATGGGTAATCAGAAAGGACGATTCAAATATTAAAAGACATGTTACGAGCCTGTGTATTTGACTTCAAAGGTAGTTGGGATGATCATTTGCCATTGATGGAATTTTCATATAATAATAGTTATCAGTCGACTATTGGTATGGCTCCTTATGAAGCTTTATATGGGAGGAGATGTAGAACGCCTTTGTGTTAGGATGAAATGGGTGAAAGGAAAATATTGGGTCCTGAATTAATAGATGTGACGACTGAAAAGATCAAAATTATTCGAGAACGGATAAAGATAGCACAAAGTAGGCAGAAATTTTATACAGATAAGATGAAGTATCCATTGGAATTTCAGAAGGGAGATTCTGTATTCCTGCGTATTTCACCGTGGAAAGGCGTTATGAGATTTGGGGAAAAGGGGAAACTAAGTCCAAGATACATTGGACCATATGAGGTGTTGGAAAGAATTGGGCCCCTGGTGTATAGATTAGCATTACCTCCAGATTTATCCCATTTACATGATGTGTTTCACGTATCGATGCTTCATAAGTATTTGGCGGATCCATCTCATCAGTTGAAAACTCAACCAATTGAACTGAAGAAAGACTTGTCGTATATCAAGGAACCAATGGAAATTATTGATCGTAAGGACCAAGTATTGAGAAATAAAGTTATTCCCTTACTTAAGGTTATGTGGATTAGCCATGGAGTTAAAGAAGCAACTTGGGAAATGTAGGATAGCATGAGGAAACAATATCCCCATTTGTTTGGTAACTGGCCTTTATATTAAATTTCGGGGACGAAATTTTCTAACGGGGGTGAGTTGTGACAACCCGAATATAATTATGATAAATTATATTTAAATCATACTTATCTTATGTGATATGAATAATGTACTATTAGTATATCTAATGTTAAGTGATTATGTTGATTATAATCCTACTTTCAAAAATCATGAAAGGTCGAATTATTTACAAACACAAAATTTTGTTGTTTTCGGTAGAAATGTTCCTGTTAGAGACTAGTTTTGACCTTTATAACATTATAAATGACTTGAGGTGGAAACTAGATAGTTGTATACATGTGAGCTAGGGTTGTAACACAACAAACTTATCATCAAATGGATGCCCGAGTAAAGAGTTATACTGAATTTACAAACAAGGGGCAAATCTGTCCATTCCCTTTAAGTGGTAATTTGTCTTTTATTAAACCAAATAGTTTAATTTGATTGATTGGCTTGGGAGGCAGCCTTGGCCGACTTAAAACTCCCCCTTTATCTTATTTGTTCATCAAATATAACCCTAGGTTCAGTTTTGAGAGATTTAATCTTAAGGGAAGAGAAAGTAGAAGTTAAGGAAGAAAGATTACAAGGAAAAGCTAGGAAAAATTTCCAACAAAGTCCTTAAGGTATTTCCAAGGTAAAATTATGTGTTAATATTGTTGTAATCTTGTATTATACTTATTTCAAAGTATATAAATCATAAATTATTGATTTAAAACCTCATCATCCTTTGTGATAACATGTATTGGTTCATATGTGAGATAAGTGGTGTTTATATGTCATACTGCTTTGTATTGAAACTCCTTGTATTCAAATCTGAATATCTCTTTGTATGATTACTTGAATTGAGAAATTCCAATTGGAAATGAAAGTAGACTCATATATTCATATCATATCCAGAAATTAGAATTTATCTCCTTGTGGTTAGGCTGTAATGATGATTTCAAGTTAGTACATAGTTTCTATTTGTATACTTCATTTCGGTATGCCTTGAGTTTAGTCAAGCCTTTGAGATAGCAAATGAAGTCAAACAATTATGAAACTTTGATTCTGTACTATTCAGTATATGTATTGAAAATGGGTTGAAAATCATGGAAATATATTCTAGATAAAAATTATGAAAATTCTTGGAAATTAAAGGAACAATGGAGGAGCTTGTAGGGCAGATTTCTTGTGTTGTAAAGAAATGGTATTAACTTGCTCTAGGAAGCTTGAAAAATTACACCGTCACTTGTAATAGAAAGTATATTCATATATGTTTTCATATTGATAAGGTTGGACCCCTGTATTTGTACAATTTAGGAATATAGGATGGTTAAGTATGTAGGACAATAATTTCAGGCCATACTAGATACCCCTTGAATGAATGTTTGTATTTCATCCTTACAAGGGGTACTTTGAATACATGTTTCATGTGTATATACATTAAGAAGTATAATTTTATGTTTACTTGACTTTGGTTATAAATTACTTATAAGGTATTTCCTACGGTTGAATTTCCGTAACTTTATCAACATGTATATCATTGTTTTGCCTTTACCTATGTTTTATGGAATGTGACTTAATTGGAATTATATTGTTGATGTATAGTCATGGAAAGTTACATAATTATGTTAGGATAATATTTATAATTGAGGTTCAGTACTGATTTAGTTGGATTGACAGGTGTAAGGTCTAATCAACCCAGTTCATCTCCACCAGAAGGAAACGTGAATACATAGTTGTCAACCAAGGTGACTGTACTCACTGGAGTGACGTATTTGTATATTGTTACGAATATGATCATAATGTTATGAATGCGAAACTATTCATTTTGGTTTACCAAAATGGAAGGTTACTCCCCGATCCGAAATGGGGGAGATTTGTTTATTAATGACAAGGGGTTACTGCTCGACCTGGAATGGGGGAGAATTGTCTATTTAGACAGGATATGTGAATCATGATTCGAAAAAGTTGGTCATTCATTATGAATGAGCCAGATAAGTTAATACATAATTATATGGACATGATTTATTGCATTTAAATTTATGCAGTAGTATAGTAGTGATGCATTCACTGGGCTATTTTGCTCATGGTTCCTGTGTTCACATTTTTCAGGAAACGCGATGTCACTGCCAAATCTAGGAAGTAGGGTTGGGTTAGCCAGGAATGGGAGAAACAAAGATTTTGTTTAAATGTAAATGATGTAATTAAGTTCAATTTTTCTTCAAGCAAGTTTTTATAAGTGTGACTACTCTGATGTTGTAAAAAGGTTTTCAGTTATATGGATTTACAATGATGACTCTGAAATTAAAACTCTTGTATATGGTTTGGTTAAATTAATCATGGTTTGACTCACTTTTACTTTCAAACTTAATTATAAGGAACTGGGTTGGGGTGTGTCAGCGGCAGTGTTGAGATATTCGGATTTCCTAAGCTAGATGATGTGTTATACGTAAAGGGATTGAAAGAGAACTTGATTAGCATAAGATAACTGTGCGATGCAAAGTAAGCGATAAAGTTTGACCGATCTGAATGAAATGTTTATGATCAATCTGGTAAACTTTCACTACAAAGTGTAAGGACGGAAGATAATTATTATCAGATTGTGCCCAAGTCCTCCTTTGTGTGCAACAGTTCCACGGTCTCCACTATGGACCTTTGGCATCAATGACTAGGTCCCGTGAACTTTAGAGATCTTGAGAGGTTAGTTAATAAATACCTAGTTTGTGGCTTACCATCACTTAGAAAAAACAACTTTCTCGGTTTGTGGACCCTACCAACAAGGTAAACAAATCTGACGTCCCCATCGGAAGTTGAATACCATTACTACCACCTGTGTTTTGGAGTTAATTCACATGGATCTTGTGGGCCCTACTCGCACGGAGAGTTTAGGTTGTAAGAGATACATTCTCGTGATGGTCGATGACTTTATTAGATACTCGATTATAGGATTCCTTCGAGAAAAGTCCGATGCGGTTGAGTTCTTTCCAACCAACACCGTGTCCTATAAAACCAACATGGTGTCACTATTAATCGGATGCGCTGTGACCACGACACTGAATTTAAAGAAGAAAAAATGGGTAGCTACTGTGATGAAGTGGGCATAAAGCATGAGTTTTCGGTCGTTTATACTTCTCAGGAAAATGGGATTATTGAGAGGAATAACCGCACGATACAAGAGATGGTTGGATCCATGCTTCTTGGGAGAAATGTTCCTAGAAGTTTTCGGGCAGAGGCGGTGAGTATCGCATGCCATACAGTGAACAAGGTATATCTTCGTCCGCACACACTTCCCATGCCTTATGATTTGTAGACAAGGAAGAAACCTAACCTATCATATTTCCATGTCTTTGGGAGTACATGCTACATCTTGCAAGATAGAGAGCCCATAGGAAAGTTCAACTTCTGGAGCAACGAGGGGATATTTTTAGGATCTTCATCAATGAGTATAGCTTACCGAGTTTATAATATGGCTAGGTATAAGGTTATAGAGTCTATAAATGTCACGATTAGAGATGATGAGCCATCAAAATTTGTTACTCCTAGCCCACAGTGTAAGGATAATGCACCCCATGGTGACGATCCTATCCTTCCTCATGCTATCATGGTGGACCCCACTTCAATATTGAGGGATAAACCATCTTGGGTTTGAAAGAGTCATAACCCTTCCACTATACTTGGTGATCTTACACTAGGTGTCAAGACTCATGTTCAACTCAACAATTTTATTAGTATTTATGCTACGCATCGCTAGTCGAGCAAAAGAACATGAAAGAAGCACTCAAGTATGAGCCTAGGATATCGTCCATGCAAGAATAAGGTGGAGAAAAATGGTACCATAGCTCATAATAAGGTTAAATTGGTCACTCAAGGCTACACACAGATCCAGGGTGTAGACTTGGAGGAGACATTTTATCCTATTTCTAGGCTTGAAACCATTCGTTTACTACTCGCCATAGCATGTCATCTGCACTTCAAGTTATATTAGATGGATGTCAAGAGTGCCTTTCTGGCATTCTACAGGAGAAGGTTTACGTGGAACAACCGAAAGGGTTTGAAGACCCTAATCACCCAGAACACATCTACTATCTTAGAAAAGCCTTGTATGGTTTGAATCAAGCACCCCGTGCTTGGTACGAGAGGCTTACTTCCTATCTATTAGCTTGCGGCTTCAAGAGAGAGGGAGTAAATAAGACGTTATTTGTGAGGAGAGATGGTGGTGCTATTTTGGTTGCCCAGGTATATGTGGATGACATAGTCTTTTGATCCACATGTTCCCGCCATACTTACACTTTTGAGGAAGAGATGAAGAGTGAGTTTGAGATGAGTATGGTAGGTGAGCTTACTTTCTTCCTAGGTCTCCAGGTTCGTCAGCTTAAGGATGTGATATTCATATCTCATTCCAAATATGCAAGATACCTTATGAAAAAATTCGGCCTAGACTTTGTTAAGTACGCACGGACCCCTATGAGTTCATCGACAAATATTAGCATATACGTTTTAGGCAAGGACGTAGATAAGACTTTATATCGTAGCATGATAGGTAGTCTTCTTTACCTTACCACTAGTCGACCCAACATTGCCTTTAGTGTTGGAGTCTGTGTGCAATACCAAGCGTCCCCAAAAGTGTCACGCTTACACATTCTTTAACATGTTGTCAAATACGTGAGTGGGACACTATCATACGATATTTGGTATTCCTTTGATTTTTATGATCGCTTGTTCACCTATTCGGATCCCGATTTTGCCGAGGATGTTGATGGGTGGAGGAGCACTTCGGGTGGGTGTTTATACGTTAGGAGTGCTCTTGTCACATGGATGAGCACGAAGAAAAACTCCATATCTTTGTCCACAATGGAGGATGAGTATATAGCCGTCGGGAGTTTTTGCACGCTATTCTTGTGGATGAAGCAAACGTTAGAGGATTACGGCATTTCACAGGGCACGGTGACTATTTCCTGTGATAACACGAGTTCCATTCACATTTCACGTAATCTAGTCCAGCATTCATGCACAAAGCACATTAGGATACGCTAGAACTTTATTCGAGACTAAGTTGAGGAGAAGGTCGTGTCCTTGAGATTTATGAGCACCGATCGTTAGTTAGCCAAAATTTTCACGAAACCTTTAGATGCACTTAGATTCAAGGATCTTAGGAAATAATTAGGTATTTGCACCGTTGACTGAAATTGGATATATCATCTAGTATAGGATTCTTTCATGCTTTTTCATATTTATTCCTATTGTTAGATTGTACTACCATTGTATTTTTCTTTTTCCATTTTGATATATTTTTCGAAAAATTCAAAAAGATTTTTGTTTTTCTTGAAAAATTTGGGAAAAATACGAAAAAGAGATTTTATTTTTGAAAATTCAAAAAGAGTTTTGTATTTCTTTTACATCATGTGTGGATGAACATTAAAGATGTCTGAAACACCCATTCATTCCATATCCACATGACTATTTTGTAGTGTTTTGAGACGTGACATTATTTCATTTTTGTTCTTTATAATGTGTGGAGGCATTAAGATGTAATATGATGACTACTTGCTACATGCTTGACTCTTTGTCACCTATAATGCACACGAGCACGAACTTAATTGAGTATTGCACTTACCTTTCACGTGTCAGTTGTAGTGTTTTCATCGCAATTCTGCTTTTAAAACAAACCAAATGAAAACGAGATAACGAAAGTAGTGCTTATAAGAACCATTGCCCGGATTGAAAAAATTGAAAATCATATCTCTGGTAAATGTGTTATATTTAAAGCAATGGAATCGGTCCGCGAGAGATAGGTTGTCATTGTGTGAATAGCCACCATATGCAAAAAATAAAAGATCCTAAAAGAATAAAGGCACATAAAAAGAAAAAATATGATGTTCCAGGCCAATTTCAGAAGAACATTGATGCTTCGCTATATATAAGAATTCATTTCTTCAAAATAAAAGAGTTGGGAGAAATATTCAAAATGTGAGTGTTGGTGGAGTTTAGTCAAAGATCAATGGGTTTACACGTCCTGAAACATTCTCATAAAAGCATTACATAGTTTTGGGCGTTCTTTGTGTGAAAATCACTCACGGTATTGATTAGTTAAATAGGTTGAGTCGATTTCACTTGAGTTCACCATTTTTACACCTAAGGTAGACTTCTTGCGTTACTAGTGTCTCATTCCATCGTGCACACATGTTATGTTTGTATACTTTGATTTTTCTATATAATGTACACCCCTACATTTCGTTTCCATGATTCGATTATTTTTGTGTTTCTCCATGGTGTGTTGTTTTTATAAAAAAATTTTACATGAAAAATAAAAAAGAGTTTGTGAGGTCTTTTGAGATTATCATTGCATGATTATTCATTCATATCCTTTTGTGATGATATCTTTCTATGCTTAGTGATGTTACCTATATGTCCCATGATTAGTTTTTACTCTTTGTCTATTTCGAACAAAATAAAAGGGGGAGAACAAATTTCGGGGAAGTTTGATTTATGGGGGAGAAATTTCATATCTTTGTATTTTATTATATTTCAAACTCGATGCATCACGAGGTATTTTCTTTATTTCATGTGTGAAGGTATTTGGAAGATAATACTTGGATTACACTCGATGAAGACAAAGTGCCTAAGAGAAGACAATAAAGAAGTGAAGATTTGAAGCTTTATTTGAAGACAACTTTATCTTTGTACCAATCCATTTTAGGGTTTGGGAGGGTATTAGGATACTGTACTCATCTTAGGGAATTGTTTTATAATTTGAAATTTTGGTTTTATGTTTGTACTGGAATAGCCAAAAGGGGGGAGATTTGTAAGAGCATGATTTCAACCACTTGCTCATGGCTTAGGCTACATTTAGTTTTTGGCATATCCCGCTACCGATTGTGTCGAGCCATCATGAAGAATCGAGTTTCATCATCTCCAAATTCAAGAAGATATTCACAAAACAAAGGTATAAATAATTTAGGATTTAAATTTATTCGCATTTATATCTGGGATTTATTTTTATTAAAATAGAGGCATTTTCCTAACATTTTTTTGGCTTTATTTTTTTTTCAAAAAGCGTGCAAATCGTTCTAATAAGATGCACATCTCATTCTAACAAAGTTGCAGTCTCGTTCGATGTGGTCATTAGATGGTTTCATCAATCGAACATGTAATAAGGGCTTACTATTTTATCATGTTTGAAGTTTGTTCAAACGATATTAGGTTGTCATTCAAACGACCTCAGTGTCGTTCAAACGAGAGACTATTCTCGTTCAAATGAGGTCATCTTTTCGTTCAAACGACCTTAGTCGCCTCAAAATTTGAGCCACCTTATAAATACCTGTTTCGTACAGAAAATTTAAGAGACTTTTACGATTTTAACTTTTACAAATTTGCTGCAAAAGTACTCATCTTTTTAGGTTAACAAACTATTTTGATTCATCTTTATCACTCCCAATATATTTATGTGAATCAATTTAAAACCCTAGATGTCTATAGTTGAGTTATTCTTGTGGGAAGATTCTCTTCACTATTGATCCATTGTGGTTCTCGAGGGGATCACTGCTAAAAGGAAGAGCAAGGCTAATCGATGGATACCGATGGTGGGCTGCCACATATGGACGAACCTGGACTGAGTTGTCTTCTGTAGAAATTTTGTAAATTGCGCCTTGAACTTTCTATAGTGCTAAAAAAAGGTTTTAACCAAAAGGGACTTTTCCTCATTTGCCTTGTTTACCTTTGCATGCATAATTTTATCATCTAGTGGCTTTTTGAGGTTAATAAGATAACATTTGGACTGTTATGTGTCGAACACTTAATTATATGAATTGTCCATTAAGATCGTAGGCGCACTTTCACCTTAGACATAACTAATTGATCACACTCAAGAATAATCTTAAAACCTTTCTTAACTAAGACAAAACCCGGCACTAATTTCTTACTAACCTCAGGGACATACAGAACATCTTTCAAGGTAAGTATATTCCTAGAAGTAAACCTCAAAACAATATTATCCATTCCCTTAACGTTAAATGAAGAGGAGTTCCCCGTGTATAGATATTCTCCCTCGTCAACAATAATGAAGGCACATCGTAAGTTGTAAATATGTTTGGTAGCTCCTGAATCAAGCCACCAGTCTGTCATGTTACTCAAAATGTTTGACTATATTACCACAACAGAAAGGTTACCCTCATTGGTTAAATTTTTTTGAGGCTTTAAATTTTGACTGTTCTTATGCCTGTAATTTTCAGCATAATTACCTGATTTTTACACACGAAACATTGACATGAAGGTTTAAATTAAACTGAGGTTTAGAATTTAATTATTATAATTAGGTTTGAATTTAAGGTTGGACCTAGAATTCTGGTTTGTTTTACGATCCCCATGTTTCTAGTTAGGCTTAATATGGTTCTGCTTTGAGTTACCCTGTGATTTCCCCTCGATATGATTATCCTTATAATTGAATTTAGAATTTTTCTCCTTAAGTTTTGCATTCCTATTGTCTTTCATAATTCTCAGTTGAACCATAAATATTCTAAAGACATATTTGTTTTTTTTTAGTTTAAGACTATTTTTTTACTCTTTCCAAGAATAAGGAAGTTTTCTAATTATGGAAGACACTTGAAAACCCCTGATATATGCTATAAACCTCAACTAAAATTTCATGAATAATAATTTGTAGTTTTTCAAGTTGAGGTACTATTTATTTTTTATCTTCCATTTTAAATTTCAAAAATTCCCAACAACAAATTTTTTAGACCCAACATCTTTAGTAGCATATTTTTTAATCTAACGAGTTCCATAAATCTTTAGCAGTTGGATAAGACCAGGAAACATCATATAATTCAAGGCATAAGCAATTCAGAATATAGTTTGATGCATATAATATATTGATTTCAAACAACTTGTTCCTCATATTTATAAGGTTTATCATAATCAATTAAGTCAACTATATAAAGAGTTATCAGGTAAAAAATATAGTTTCATCTTCCATCTTTTAAAATTCTTTCCATCGAATGGTTCAGGTTTTTGAAAGTTTTTTCAGTAGAATTATACATAGCATGATGTAAAGCCAATAAAATTTTCACCTTTAGATTATTGGATGTAAATTACATAGAATGTGTGAAAAATCCAAAATTCATAAGAAAATAAAATTGGAACGACTTGTTGATTGAGGATTGTGTTTGACACAAATTCCTAAATGTGAATAGCCCACCGATATTGATATTATCCGCCTATTGAACAAACACTCCCAGAATTCAACGATCAAATTACTTCGTCGGCAACAATGGATAATCTGGGAACTCCCAGGATACTCGAGACCCCAAAATTGGAAAGAAATAATGTAAAGTGAAAAATAATTTTGTGTGAATAATATGGAGAAAGAGGAGTATGTTTTTTCTATATCTTTTATGAAGAGGAAAGTCAATTAAATAGGCCACAAAAAATATATTTTTTGAAAAACGTGGATTACTCCACTAAATCCATAATATTCTACACTAACGGATAATTAACATAGACTGGGAGACTCGGTAAAAAACAATAAAAATGTGCTTAAAATATTTAATTAAAAAATAAATATTAATTAGGCAAACATTTTGGCAACTCAAGAGGAGCCTAAGGCCCCATATTAAACTATTAATGTTTAGTGAACCTTCTAGGGATTGAACAAATGACCTCAAGAACATATTCCCACAAAGTTATTACTAGGCTATTTATCCTAAATCATTTATTTCATTTGCCCTGCCTTATCTAATATATTTTATTAGGAACTAAAACTCAAGACCGTTCAAAGTAGGACCGAAATTTAACCATTTATATATATATATATATATATATATATATATATGAAGGTCCCTATATAGAACACTCTTATGATTTATTTTTCTGTTTCAGCTATATAGACCTTCATCTAGTTGGACTTGAATTTTGACAAAATATTTTTAGTAGTTATAACGAGTCTAACTTACATATGTCATGCCCTCCTCTCAGCCTTGTACATCTCAAAATTTAGCTAGAGTAAAGATAGTCTCTCACACTTGTGAAATTAGCTTATGGGAATTTTATAGTCACATAGGACACTGAATTGCATATCATGACATCATTTCTTATGTGTTGTGTTTATGTGTTTAAGAAATATTTTTAAAATCATTTAAATAAAATAATTATAAAATATAAAGAATATGGGGTAATTTCGTAAGAATAATATTTTGTTGTGTAATAACCATGAAAATATTTTTCTGGATTTTTCTCATATTATTTGGAATTTTTTCTGTTTTGAATTTGGTTTTAAAAATATTTATTAAATATTTGATTTAAGAATTTATTGTATATGTTTTATTGATTGATTTATACTTGTCCATATAAATATCATGTGTATGTATATACAGCTATAATGCATGCATATTTCTACCGTATTTTTGTAACGGTTACATTTTAAACCAGCACCCGATTTTGTGTTGTGGATTACAGCTGGCCGAACATGTGTCGCATTCCTGTGCGATGTTTTGTGTTTCTTTAATGAACCTAGGATTTTCTTTCTATCAATGTATTTAAGTATTTAGTTGCGACCCTTGTGCAGCACACACCTTTCATCTATAAATAGGAGACGTTTGCAGCCCCATTTTAATTAGCTGAGAAAATTATTTAGAGAGGGGAAACTCTGCTGGTTTATATTTTAGAGAAAGGGAAAAAGAAAACATACACGACTACACACTCATTTTCTACAATGGATTGGTTTCTTCCATAAATTAAGAACGAACAAGACTCTAGGACTGAACCTTTCACTTCTGTTTTTCAAAGAATAAAAATATTTTGTAAGTGTTCCTCTCATCTCTGTAATTTTAAAATTTGTTCTTAGATCTACTATTTTTGGTTATGTGATATATATTTGTTGTTATATAAATATTTTGCCATGGTTTAAACAAAATCTAGTTCAACATCACACTACAAGCCACATAGCCCATAGTTCCTAAATTTTAGTCATAGAATCGTGTTGTATATGTTATTGTTATTTATGTCATATACATGTTATATTCCATTGCATGATGTGTATTTGTGTTTAGGTACACATATCACACAAGAACAGACGTTGTTCTATTTTGATCGATCTTGATTTGTTAAGATATATGCTAGATCTTGTTTGTGTGTAACTTTGAACATTATTCACACACAAATCACTTGTGCTTATATTTCCTTGTTCATATTTCAGATCCAAATTAGGTTTAGATATTTAAACCTAAAATGTTAAAGGACTTAATCAAGAAAGAAAATATTATTTGTGGATGGTCCTATACTAGATTATTTGTACATGTGACAGAACTTGAACAAGAACAATATTTGGACCATATATACATGTTGGACTGAGACTGTAGAACAAGAACCTTATTAAAAATTGTTGAAAAATACTTAATAGGTTATTAGATTAAAGATAGTTTTAATCAAAGACTATTTATTAAAAATATTTTGATATTCTGTGTATATTGACTTATGCCTAAACTGCTTATATTGTTTTGTGTATTTCTTGAGTGTGTATGCTTTATGAGATATTATCTACTGCATAATCTTGATTTGATATTTCAGGAATATTATTCATTGCATATCACAATTTAGTGTTCACTCTCTTAACACTGTTTACACTCACTTAGACACATATTCTATTGTGTAAATATCTTGCCTAATTAGATTGTTCTTGAGTTAAAAAGAAAAAGAAGTTTTCAAAAGATAACAAGTTAAGACAGTTTGACTTGTAGAACAAAAACATAAGACTAGTCAAGATATCTAGGAATACAAATCTGTTGCATATCATAAAGTCTGTATCATGAAGTGTCTGTGTGTCATTATAGAATAATGCATAGCACATACTTCACTAGAAATAGGACACTTAGGCACTGAGAAGATCCTGCGCTGAGGAAAGTAAGAGGGAGAAGCTTAGACATGAAGAATGTGAAAGTCGCAAGGACATGTTAAAGCTGAGATAAGAAGAGAAGAGCAACCAGGGAGAGGCTTGGTCTGGGTATAGGTAATCTCTTTCTATCTAGTTTAATTGTCTTGTTCATTATTTGTAACTCGTTACTATTTGTTTTGGTTTAGTGGAAGTAATTAGGTTTTGATTCTTAGAAGTATCCGTCATTTTTCCCAGGGGAAGAGTTTTTGCGACGTTAAATAAATCCTTGAGTGTTGTATTTTTTGTCTTAATACCCAACACGAAAATGTAGGATTAAATATTAGAAACTCGGCTAATAATCTTAATTTATTATTATTTATTTAATCACCTAGATTGATAAGATAATAATTAGGACTGTAATTAACTGCACAAACCAAATATAGTTCGTCATGTAGTTAACAAATTAAGAAAAGTTTAATTTCCTCCCCCCTTGTATCGCCTATATAAACTTGTAGGCTTATCGAGTTTAATCAACAGTAGTTACTTCCGCATTTAAAGTCTATTGCGCATATAGCCCCCATTCCTCAATATATATCTATACCTAGAGAGAGAGAGAGAGAGAGAGAGAGAGAGAGAGAGAGAAATTTTAGTGGAAAGATGAGAAAGATTTTTGATAGAATGATTAGGTAGGAGTGAAAGGATAAAGCCAAAATTCTCTCACTTAAATTTTGGTAAAAGGATAAGGTTAAAATTCTCTCTCTTTACCAAAATGCTTTAAAGAATTTTAATGCTTCTTATAGAATGATGTGACAACTTCGTGTTGAAATAAATGAACTTTTATATAGAAAGAATATATTAGAGTAATCCCAATGGGCAATTCATAAATTCAAATATGGCATAAATGAACATATGCAATGGGTTCTGTATATTTGTAAAATTAACAAATTGTATGTTAAATCCCCACAAATACAATAAGACTTTAAAAAACTCTTAGGTGAGTCCCACCTCAAACACTAGATGATGTAGTGCTTAAAACATAGTATAAAATTAAACAAAAAAGAATGAGACACTAAATGATGCAATGCCTCAATTTATGGCTTCCATAATTGGAGTCTTTAATTTTGGCGACTCCTATTTTTTATGTTAATTATAACCAAAAAAAATTTATGTTAAAATACCATACCTATTAGGATAAGATAAAAAATTGATACATTTATTTATAAGGGCGAACAATTATTTCTTACATTCGTAAGCTTATAAAAATACTTTCATCTTTTTACAAGAACCCCTCTATGGAATGATTTGAAAGTTGTTATTGACTTTAAAGATGTCGATTTCTTATATTTTAAAAGTTATAAGAACGAATCAAACTTAAATTACTTTAAACTCTAGGTGATACAAAGATATCTACAAAATACTGTAAGAAGATGGAAGAATAACTCTTATGAATAATAAATTCAAGCCAATATTTTTCCTTCTAAAAAAAATCGAACCTCTTAAAAAAATAAAGACATGACTTGGTTAAATATCCTATACAAGATTCTGTGAACAATCTTCCATAAGTACCAATAACATGACTTTCTAAGGGATCCTAAACCCTCAACCACAAATATATCATCCAAAAATTTAATTTACAATAAGTTTGAGGCAGAAAATGAGAAATATCTTGAAATATTTTACCTACACTTGTTAGAAAATTTGTTAAGACAAAGATTATCCCTTCACTACAGCGAACAAATGCAAAACTTTTGAGAACTTCTTGAAACAAAAACTAAGTCTTTTAGATACACAATATTCACATTTTCAAAGCATATGTTTATAGGAAAAGTATATGAATTGTGTGTATGGCAAATCTCAACACAACCTTACACACACACACACACACACACGAGATTAACACATTTTCTAATTTAAGAATATCAAATTTCAGTTACTTTACACCAAGGGTGCTTTATGTCCTCTAAGTTGTTCACATTTTTCATAAAGCGACATTCTCATTGGACATGACATGATGTAGCTTTATGATGATAATGAAGAAGTTGAGTCTCAATTTTTTTCACATTAAGCTTTGTGGATAAACTTAGACTATGACTCAAAGTGTGTTTTGATCAAATGGAATCAAGCAACATATAAGTCGGGAGCACATGAGTATACATATACTATTACAATAATATTTATGTAGAGGGGGCTTGAAGGTAATTTTGAAGATTTGAAGTAATTCCACATTAGCAACAGTGTTTTGAGGATTAAGGCACCGTGGTAGCTCAGTGTGGCAGCTCAAGCGAGGAAGCTCAGCGTGACAACTTGTATTTTAGCTTGTTGTAGTAGTCATATTATATCTTTGTTTATATTGACTGTAAGCTATAACGGTTGTAATGATGTAACGAGAATAATAACGAGTTTTAGTGTGAGGTCAAACGGTACTCGCGAGAGACCTGGCTTGGCAGGGCCTGGGAGAGCTTTCATGCTCTACCGAATGACCTCACCGTGGGAACTTTAGAGGGACCTGGTTTGGAGGATTGAGAAGTGAGGCACCGTTGGGTCTTGTCCTGACTATCTTAGATACACTTAGTAAAATACCGATGCACCCTGACCGTGGAACCTCGGGCAGAGCAACTCGATGTTCCATCGGGCGTTGAGTTGTGAACCAAATAGCCCTCTACTTAATGTCACATCTACTGTAGGTGATGTCACTAGCCAGCTAAATAATGTCAGACATGCACTTGAGTAAACCACCGTGGGATTGGGGGACTGTCAGGCAGTTGATGAGCCACCTCTGTGACAACAGCCCCCTGACACACAGTAGTTAGGCAAAAGGCATGTCTTGTCATTTAATGTTTATGACGTGGAGACAACTACTTCATCAGGCATTTAATGTTGGTGACATAAAATATGAGGGAGGTCTTTCACAGGCATTGATGACTGAGTTGCCTCGAGGGTGGTGTGGTGGGCTATTTAAGGACCCAAACCACCTTTGAGGAGGGGAGATCTTTTTGAGAGTTTAAGAAGTTATTACTAGAGAGAATACACATCAGGGAGAGCTATTACAAACCAGAGGTCTTATTCACTCACCATTGTCATTTATTACGAAGCTTTTAATACTTGATAGAGATTCTTAAGGGTGGTTGATGTGTTTGGCTGCCTGACAAGGTGTATCTAGGGTGCTTACTTCCCTATTCCTCTAGTTAAGTTACTTCTAAGTTCATTACTATCTTCTTGAGTTATACACGAGATATTTGTGAGTTTAAACTGAGTTTTATCTTCATTGGGTTTATGTTTGCATGTTTTATCACTAATTCAAGGTTTTGGCTAAGTAACTTATCATTACTATACTTCAAAGGGGTTACGCCTCCATCTTATCTAAAGTACCCTCCTATAATTTATAAAAATAGGAGTTCTTAAAATTCATCTTAATAATAAAAAAATTGAGTAAATTAAAGTAAACCCTCCCAAACTATTTCTACTTTACAAGAACCCCCTTATCTAAAAAACTTGACAAAGTGTCCCGTTAACTATTGACACGTGATACTTAACCCAGTTATTTAAAAATAAGTAACATCATCAATTTAAAGTGGATATGGCTATTAAACCCCCACCTTAAGAATAATCATTTGAAATTTATTTTACAGATTATTGAAATAAGAATTTGACTTTTATTTACATCTTATTAAAATAACAAAAGAGGCAATACAACTGTAATACTATAATTATTAGCACTAACTCAAAACCACCACTCAACACAGATAATAATACCACCGAGAACCACCACTCCAAACCATCAACACTACTCAAAACAACCTAAGAACACACAAAATTAATCACCCACGAATACCAGTGAATAAAACACAAAATCATTTATGAAATCCAATCGTCACCATAACTAGTTCTTCCCCATTGACATACACCACTCATGTCCACTACCAGTTATCCCTCACCTCCACCCACACCACTACACTCACATTAAAACCACTCATCATCACTGGCAATTTATCTCGTAACACATCATACCACTCTATTACAGATAGCAGTTAGTTTGTTAGTTAGTATTAAGTTTTTTAGTTAGTTTGCTTCAGTCAATTGGTTAGTTTGATAGTTTGTTGCATTCAGTTAGTTTGTTAGTTTACAGCAGTTACTATTTATAGAGGAGTCATCTCGTTGTATTTCAGAACTTTAGATCTAATGAGAATTTCTCTAATTTTTCTACTCTCTGAATTAATATGGTATCAGAGCATCTGTGTGCTTCTTTTCTTTATCTCTTATCGATTCCAGATCTTACTCTTCTCTATTTTTTTTCTCCACTGTGACAACATGAATTTTCAATCATAATACAACTTATTGCCATTGATGATGGTTCAAACCCTTACTTTTTACATCATTCTGATAATCCAGGTCCGATCCTAGTTTCTTAGCCACTAACAGGAGACAATTACGCTTCATGGAGCAGAGCTATGGTAATTGCCTTACCTGTCAAGAACAAATTGGGATTCGTTAATGGATCTATTCCCCGACCTAGAGGTACTGATGTTCTTCTCAATTCTTGGATTATAAATAACAACATGGTTATTTCATGGATTCTTAACTCTGTTTCAAAGGAAATTTTTGCTAGTGTCATATATTCTGAATCTGCTTATGAAATCTGGATAGATCTTAAGGATAGATATCAACAAAGAAATGGACCTCGCATTTTTCAATTAAGAAGAGAACTAATGAATCTTACTCAAGGCCAACTCAATGTTAGTGCCTATTTTACTAAGTTGAACCCTATTTGGGAAGAACTTAGTAATTACAGACCCATTTGTTCATGTGGAAAGTTCACTTGTGGTGGTACAAAGGTTGTTGCAGATCATTGCCACATGGAGTATGTGATGTCTTTCTTAATGGGACTTCATGATTCATTTGCTCAAGTTTGAGGTCAATTGTTGTTAATGGATCCTATTCCCCCCATTAATAAAGTTTTTGCTCTTATTTCTTAAGAGGAAAATCAAATAAATATCAATTTGATTACTGGATCTGCTGCTAACTCTGATTCTATGGATTTCTCTATGAGAAGTGAGACTTTTAAGACTAATAATGCCCCTAATTACAACAAGAATCAAAGTAAGGAGAGACTTATTTTCACTCATTGTGGATATACTGGACACACAGTTAACAAGTGCTACAAACTTCATGGCTATCCTCCTAGATACAAATCAAGACAGAAATCAAATTCCTCTGCCTCAATGACTAATACTAATGTCAATCAAGTCTCAACCTCAATTTTTTATCAAACCATGAATCAAGAGAATGTTGATAACTTTGTTCAGAAATTGACAATACCAGCATTTGATGATAATGCTTCGCACTCACCTCACTGCTGCCAAAGCTGGAACAGATACTGATGTTTATTGTGCTCATGCATCATGTATTTGTTTCTTAGTTTCTCTCAATCAAATATTAAAATCTCCTAAATATTGGATAATTGATTCAGGTGCAACCATCCATATATGTTACACTCAATCAGCATTCGAATCTATAATACCTATACAAAATGCTTATGTCACTCTACCTAATCATAAGAGCATCCATGTATTCTTTATTGGATGTGTGAGGCTTAGTCCCTCTTTGATGCTTCAAGATTTCTTGTTTGTGTCGGAATTCAAATTCAACCTGATTTATGTTAGTGCTTTAACCAGAGATACCTCTATCAATCTAAAATTTCATACTGATTCATGTGTTATTCAGGATCTACACACCTTAAATATGATTGGCAAGGGTAAAAGGATTACAGATCTTTATATCATAGATGCTGACTCTGTTACTTCTTCTCAACAAAATAATGCTCACAACTCTACCTTTTCTGAAATCAATAATGTCAATTCTCATATTTGGTATATTAGACTTGGGCATTTATCCTTTAAGAAACTTGAATTGTTAAAGGACTTCATACCTTCAGTTTGTACTGGACATAAATAATCTTCTTGTTCAATCTGTCTTTTAGCTAAACAACGAAGACTCTCATTTGTTTCAAATAACAATTTATCTAAATCTCCATTTGATCTTATACATTGTGATACTTGGGGACCCTATCATGTTTCTACACACGTTGGTTACAGATATTTCTGAACTCTTATGGATGATTACACTAAGTTTACATGGATTTACCTTATGAAACAAAAGTCTGATGTTAGCTTCATTATACCTCATTTTTTCTCTATGATTGAGAATCAATTTGAAAAGGTCATTAAGAAGTTTCGATCTGATAATGCACCTGAGCTTCAGTTTAAAGAATTTTTTCACTCTAAAGGAGTTATTCATCAATTATCTTGTATGGAAAGACCTGAACAAAATTCTGTTGTGGAAAAAAAAAGCATCAACATCTCCTAAATGTGGCTCGAGCTTTGTTCTTTCAGTCCCAAGTTCCAATAAAATCTTAGGGAGAATGTGTTCTCACTGCCACTTTCTTGATTAATAGAACTCCTTCACCAATTCTGCAAAATCAAACCCCATTCCAGCTTCTTTACAAGACTTCTGTTGATGATGCTTCACTTAGAGTGTTTGGATGCTTATGTTTTGCTTCCACCTTACCATCTAAAAGATCCAAGTTTCATCCTCGAGCTAAACCATATTTTTTATTGGCTACCCACCAGGTATCAAAGGCTATAGACTTTATGATATTCAATCCAAGTATTTCTTTGTGTCTCGAGATATTATCTTTTATGAGAAATTATTTCCTTTCCATTCCATTTCCCATAATGAAGATGAGTTACTTGATCCTTTTCCTGACTTGGTTTTACCAACATCTGCACCTGATCTGCCCATTTCCTCACTTACTATTCCTAGTAAAAACATCAATAATAATGGTGTTATCCCTAATGAACCTATGTATCCTGATTCTACTCACATTCCTACAGATACTGTCACTGATTCCACCACTGTTCGCAGATCCTCTAGAGCTATTAAACCTCAATCTTACTTAAGAGATTTCCATTGTCAATTGTTAAACACAACATTTCCACCTGATTCTACATCTTCATATCCATTAGCCAACTACATCTCATATAATTCCCTATCATCTTCCCATAATCATTTCCTCTTGAATGTTTCTTCCAATTATGAGCCACAATATTATCATCAAGCTGTAAAATTTCCTCATTGGAGGGATGGTATGGATACTGAAATACAAGCTATGGAATCTAATAACACATGGTATGCTACCTCTTTTCCTAAAGGGAAACACTCAATAGGTTGCAAATGGATTTATAAGATAAAATATAAATCTGATGGCAGTATAGAAAGGTACAAAGCTCGTTTAGTGGCGAAAGGCTATACTCAACAGGAAGGTTTAGACTTCACTGAGACCTTTTCTCCAGTTGCTAAATTGGTCACTGTTAAGATGCTTCTTATTGTTGCTTCTGTGAATCAATAGCCTTAATTCAACTTGATATTAATAATGCATTTCTCAAGGGAGATTTGTTTGAAGAAGTATATATGGATATGCCTTTGGGATATTCCAAATAGGTTCAATCTAGTTCTCAGGGGGAGAAACTTGTTTGTAAATTGCATAAATCCATTTATGGATTAAAACAAGCTTCAAGGCAGTGGTTCTCAAAGTTCTCTCATGCTCTAATTCTACATGGTTTTACCCAATCAAAATCTGATTACTCTATTTTTACTAAAGGTCAAGGAGCCTCTTTTGTTGCTCTTCTTGTATATGTTGATGATATTATCATCACAGGTGCTAATATTTCTGAAATTGAAGCTTTAAAATGCTTTCTTCATGGACAATTCAAACTAAAGGACGTTAGTTCCTTGAAATATTTTATGGGTTTGGAAATTGCTCGATATTCTAAAGGCATATTTCTTTCTCAAATACACTACACTTTATAATTACTTGAAGATTCAGGTTTCCTTGGTTGCAAACCAACCTCATTGCCTATGGATCCTAAAGTCAAACTTAGTTCTTTTAAGGGAGATCATCTTGAAGATGCCTCTAATTATAGAAGACTGATTGGCCGACTGTTGTATCTGACTATTTTAAGACCCGACATTACCTTTGTTGTTCATAAACTCAGTCAGTTTGTATCCCAACCCAAGAAACCACATTTAGCCGTTGCTAATCATCTCCTACAATATTTAAAGTCTACACCTGGCTGAGGACTCCTATTTTCCTCATTCTCTTCCTTTCAACTTAAAGCATTTGCTGATGCAGATTGGGGTTCTTATCTGGATTCCAAAAAATCTGTTACTGGATTCTGTATATTTCTTGGTGACTCTATGATTTCTTGGAAGTCTAAGAAACAAACCACATTATCTCGCTCTTCTGTTGAGGCGGAATATAGAGCATTGGCTTCCATTACCAGTGAAATTATTTGGCTACATCAACTACTTCAAGATTTTCAAATCGCTTCCAAAGTACCCTCTTTGCTTTTATGTGACAACCAAGCATCCATCCATATTGCCACAAATCCAATATTTCACGAACGCACCAAGCATATTGAAATCGATTGCCATTTCATCCGAGACAAGATAACTGAAGACTTCATCAAACTTCTTCCCATTCGAACTCAACACCAATTAGCGGATGTCTTCACCAAAACCTTACCAGCTTCCATCCTCTTCCGTTAACTGTCCAAGATGGTTATCCTCGATATTCATCAACCACCTCCATCTTGAGGGGGAGTATTACAGATAGCAGTTAGTTTGTTAGTTAGTATTAAGTTTGTTAGTTAGTTTTCTTCAGTCAATTGGTTAGTTTGATAGTTTGTTGCATTCAGTTAGTTTGTTAGTTTACATTAGTTACTATTTATAGAGGAGTCATCTCGTTGTATTTTAGAACTTTAGATCTAATGAGAATTTCTCTAATTTTTCTGCTCTCTGAATCAATACACTCCCATCACAACTAGTTCATCCCACACGCCAACCCTAAAAGTACTAAAAAGGACTAAAGAATCGTGAAAACAATCAACCCCCAAATAACCCTATTTGAAAATAAAAATCGAATCAAGGATCAATGTGAGATTAAAAAAATTAGATCTCAAATTTATCTAAAAATATAAATATGATATATGTTAATAACATCTCCAAACCTAAAGATCCCATTTATTCTCCTAAATTTTTTCGTGAAACAGGGTGAGATTGAAATGGAGAACGACTGAACTAATCGCCAGCGACGATAGGGAGAGTGCATCATCTCCAGTTGAGAGAGAGAGAGAGAGAGAGAGAGAGAGAGAACATTGCAGCTTTTTGTGGGGTGGACGGACGAGGCTTAGAACATACCTAACGGGTACTTAAAAAATAAAGTTAAAAATATAATCTAAATAAAATTTTTACATAAATGGATATAGTGTTTATTTACACTATAACCAAGCATATAAAAGCACATTGTGTCATTTCACCCTCTCCCGCGACACATCATGTGAGCCTTTTGGTTAAACAACACATGCTGTCTCGTGATAATTTAATTTATTACCCTCATTCTACTGAAATAAATAAATTTACTAATTCTGCCTATGAAGTTATTGAGATAAATGTTTAAAACTATATTAAAATGAATATTAAAAATGATGAGGAGAAAATACTTTTCTAGAGTCAAATTGATTTTGAAATAAAGAAAGAGTTGTTTTTTCCAAACATCCCTTTGAGCAAACAGATAAGGGAGGGTTGAATGTGCAACGGTTGGAAAATAGCCATTCGGTTGAATTTAAAATTCAAGAACTAGAAAAAAAATTCTCTCTCGACACATTATGTGTTGTTTGAGAAAGTGTCAATTTTCCCACGACACTTCTTGTGTCGCGCCATGTGGATCATAATTGTAAATCTGCAAGTATATTTTAGATTTGAAGGTTAGTTAGATTGCGAGAGTGTATTTTTAAAAGGTTTAGAGATCAATTAAACAAAAAAAAATTGAAGGTTTAGTTACCACTAGGGTTGCTCTTAGGGTTTTGAGGAATATGAGGGCAATTTGGGAATTAATATGTAATTAAGTGTCATGTTCCTTTCACACGATACTTTCTCTTAATCTTTTGACACATTTTTAAATATTTGTGTAAAGTGTCAAACTTAAATAGTTTACGGGGTATTTTTTATTTTTAAAATAATAAGATGATCCCTAAATTTGAGATAATTCATAATGTTTACCCTAAAAATAATGACTTATCATATTCTATATATTTTTATTTTTCATCATGGCTCTCAAAACAAGTCTCAGGTTATTAACTTTTATATTATACTTTTTAGATTAATAAGCTAATGTGTGTGTTTTTTGTTTGTATGGGTGTGCATAACAATGTGTATTAGTTTTAGTAGGCTAAGTAAATATTATGGTAGCCGGTGGTGTTGAATGTATGGATGCAAATGAAGCATTGGGGGATTACGACTAGTTTAAATTATGCATATATTTATATTGTGTTCTTTATTCTTTTGATTTTTAATCATTATCGCCTGCTTTGAAATTCTTTGCTTTTGCATTCTACAAGGACAGAGGATAAGGTGAGAATGTAGAACACATCTGAGTCATCACTGTTTCAATTTGGAATGCAAACACAAAGTCACAATCTCGGCATCTTTGCCCCCATAAAGTGAGGACACGAATGCACCTTTTCACTTTTTAATATTTCGACGTGTCCGCATTGTATAATCTTTGCAGGATGCCGCAAAGAATCTTTAGATTGCAACAGAAACAGAGTATTCAAACATATATTTTGGAGGATATTTAATCATTATTTTTTGAAATACAATAATTCATAACTAAAATCAATATATATTAGTTACCTGATGTTTCACTTAAATAAAAAGAGACTGTTGTCCCGCCGGACATATAGTAAATTTGTAAGTCAAATGATTAATTAATATTTTATGAAAATAATTAATAAACCCAGACCTCCATTTGATTGATTCGTTTACAAACATATATATTAATTGAATGAAAGCCTTGGACTTGGGAATGAGGATAAGGATTAAGGAGGGTGACGATGGATTGAAGTTGATTGGCAAGTGAACTGAAACCACATCCTTCACATGTTTGACTTCTCACCCATCACCGCGGCTGATCCCTTTTAATGTCAAACAAACTCATACAAGTAAACTCACAACAACTTTTGTTTTGTTTCTTTATTATATTTTCTTCATCAGATTTTATCTATTTTGTTATGTATGTGAGTAGAAGGGTGTGGTAATAAGCACAAATCTATAACTTCATTCACTCATTTGGACTTGCAATTTGATATCCGTCAACCTCATACCATCAGACTTATTTTTAAAAAATAAAAAAACTACTTTAAAGTTCTCCTTCACAAGTTATCTTATCAATTATAAGCAGTGGCGGAGCCACATAAGGCCCAAGGGGGGCGGTGGCCCCGGTAGAAGTTTTCAAAAAAAAAAAAAAAAAAAATATATATATATATATATGCTCTTAAGAATACGGACTGAACATGTGTTACCACGGTGCACCTAGAAATTATCACCTAAATTATAGGCACACTCTCTCTCTTTTCTGGGCTCACCGCCAAGTGACACGTGTTCGGTCCGCATTCTTAAAATGCGGACTAGTCCGCACAAGAGCAGGACTATATATATATATATATATATATATATAGGGAGAGGTTCAAAAGTGAACCAAAAGAATGAACTTTTTAATGAACCTACTAAGATATAAAAAATTGATCCTGAATTTCTTGTTGTAATTGGTCCGCGCCAGCGGGGGATTGAAAAATTATTCATTGCCGCTGGCGCGGACCAATTATAACAAGAAATTAAGGATCAATTTTTTAATGTCTTAATAGGTTCATTAAAAAGTTCATTCTTTTGGTTCACTTTTGAACCTCCCCCTATATATATACATAGGGTTTTTCAAGTATTATTTTTATGTATTTATATATTTTTTGTATGTGGTAGAAATTTTATGTATGTGGAGTTGTGTAGTTTGGTTTTTTGTATGTGGAGTAGTTCAATTTAACTTTTAATATGTATGAGTAGTTTAATTTTAAGTTGTTCAATGCTCAATTTAAATAGAGGCATATACCAAATGGTCACTCGAACTTTTTTTCATACACGTTTAGTCAAAACCTTTTTATTTTGTACCAAAAAGTCACCATGTCAAAAACGCTTTATCATACTGGCGCGGACTTTTAAAGATAAGAGAATAAAGGACTTTTTGGTACAAAATAAAAGACTTGGACTAAATATGTATTAAAAATCGTTTGATGGATTTTTTGGTATTTGATCCATTTAAAATATGTGGTGGTATATGTAGTCTGAAATATGTGTTATTTTTTAAATAGGAAGTCCTGGAGAAATTAATTAGATATTATTAATAATGATTGAGAGTAATTGTTTGAGCATTATAAAGCTATAATTTGTTTAAAATTAGAAATAACCCAAAAAAAATTCACCTCAGGGGCTCCCGCCCTCGAACCCCCGACAACACTCGAAACTTTCACATATGTAATTTTGAATCGATTTAGCCCCGATTGGACTGCAATCTTGGATCCGCCACTGATTATAAGCCTATTATTTGTAAGAGTCATGCTACACTTAATATTTGGTTCAACGTACAATCAAATTTTTACATTGTTAGAATTAAGCTCCAAGTCATGTTTTGGTAATTCACTAGTACTTAAGATTTGGATTCATTTCTTGGACAAGTGCACAAATATTTGGGGAGAAAAAATTTGCCACGACAATTTTATGATGACAACATTTTTAATAGTAAATTTATAAATTTTCACTAGTTTGTGTTTGATAATATTAATATTTCAGATTGCAAATACTTTTTAGGATAAGTATAATTTTGTATAAAATAGTTTTTTATTTTATTGATGTTAAGATTAGTATAATTTTGTTGTTTTTATTTTATTGTTTCAAAAAATATTGCTTTTATGAAACAATTTTTGTATATTAAATATTTTTTGTTACATAAAACCATTTTTTTAAACAAGACAATATTTTTTATAAAATGTTTTTAAAACAGAACAGTGTTTTTGTTATATAAAACCATTTTTTAAAAACAAAACTGTATTTTAATATAAACTGATTCTTTTATAAAATAGTTTTTTTTATATAAAACAGATTTTTTTAACAAAACAGTTTTTTTTATAAAACAATTATTTGTTATATAAAACAACTTTAAAAAAAATGTTTTTTTATATAAAAAAAATTAAAAACAATTTTCGTTTAGTAAACAGTTTTTTTTAACAAAGCTGTTTTTTCAACAAAATAGTTTTTAAAATGTACAGTTTTTCTTACATAAAACCTTTTTTTTTATTAAACAATTTCTCCAAAATAGTTTTTATTAAAATGTACAGTTTATCTAAAAAGTCAAAAGGTTTTTTTATAAAACATTTTTTTTATTTTTATAAATATTTTTTATAATAAAATATTGTTTTTCTTTTTAATATAAATGTGATTGTAAAAAAATCTGATATAAAAATAAACCATTAATTTCAACATTGTAGAAAAAAAAAATTATTTTAACAAAAAGGAAGTTAACAAATTTAAGGTGGAAAGATTTTCCCTGGGTACGTACGAGGGCAGAAAATTTTGACACCAAAAGAAGAAAAAATCATGGGCAAGCATGGCAAATCATAGATTCATTTGTCATGGAAAATTGTGCTGCACTCAAAAGTGGGCAAACCCTCATTTGCATGTTTTGTATTTGGCGTGACAAATCATGTTCGAAAATTCAATGTTTTAAAGACATCAATTTTTTTTTCAATTATGCCTATCAAAGGGATCCCATTGACTTTTGATGAGTTTGGGCCAAAACTTCAAAGTTCAAACACAATTTCAAACTAGTTGGAGCCACATTTTGTTACTTTAAAATAAATTGGGATGATTTGCCAATTTCGAATCATTCATTCATCTCTCGAATTTTTTTTTTTTTTTTTTGTAAGGTATTTTGCATACCACGTGGTGTTCGGGTCAGCATATGCGCACCCCAACTAATTCCCGCTCGCGGTTTGTGGTTTCCGCTGGCCAAACATTATTTTGACACTGTCAGTGATCGAACTGGGGATCAAACCCAATTTCCCCTCAAACAGTGTCCCAGTGACAACCTTATATCACTGGGCGAAGAGGCTTGGTTTCGAATTTAGTATTTAGTTATTTAATTGTGTGTGTATATTGTGTGGTTTGAATTAAGATAGAAAATGTTTTAATTTTGATTATTGATTGGTCTATCCTTAATAAATGCGAGGGAACTCCCAAATTGAAACGCAAGAAGTATATATATACAGTGGTGGATCTAGGATTTTAGGTCAACTGGGGCGAAAATCTCGAGTGATGCCGGGGGTTCGGGGGCAGGAGCCCCCGAGACAATTTTTTTTGAATTCTTTCGAGTTTTATATAAATTATAGTTTTATAATCTCCAAATAACTACTCTCAATCATTAGTAACAATACCTAATTAATTTCGAAAAATAAACAACGCTTAATAAATATTCACAATACCCAAATATTTACAATACCCAAATATTATTAGTGATAACAAATCCCACAATACCCAAATATTCACGAGTTTGTTTTTTGTTCCGGAGCAGAGCAGAGGTAAGAAATAAAAATAGCAGCGCAAGAAACAAATTTGCTTACCGGAGTGGAGTAGAGCGGTGGCCGGAGCTCGGATGCCGGAGAGAGAATAGCAGCAGTAGAGAGGGAGAACAATCCAACCTTTGTCAAACACCAACCCACCATCAACCTCTCTCAAACACCATCCGACCATGAAGTAACAGTAAAAAAAAAATCAAATTTGAACTAGGGCGGCCGCCCTAGTTCGTCCTAATGTGGATCCGCCACTGTGTGTGTGTGTGTATATATATATATATATATATATATATATATATATATATATATATATGTATGGAGAGAGAGAGAGAGAGAGAGAGACTCATGTGCATACTAAGTTTGCACATCATTTTTTTAAAATAGTAAAAAAAAATTACTTGATTTTTTTTGTGTGATGTTTAAACATTTCAACCGACCCATGTAAAAAAAATCAACTCAAAAATATTTTCAACAAAAAAATATTTTTTTTGCTACTTTTAAAACATCGGTCAAACTTTCGCTGCTTTTAATCACTTTAAAAGCTGTGAAAGTTTGACCGATTTTTTAAAAATAGCAAAAAATATTTTTTTGAACTGATTTTTTTTACATGGGTCTATTGAAATGTTTAAATATCACATAAAAAAAATCAACTCAAAATATTTTTTTAATGCTTTAAAAAAATTGGTGTGCGTTAGCACTGTGCAAACTTAGTGTGCACAGGAGTCTCTCTCTCTCTCTCTCTCTCTCTCTCTCTCTCTCTCTCTCTCTCTCTCTCTCTCTCTCTCTATATATATATATATATATATATATATATATATATATATATATATATTGGGTTTATTTTTAATTAAATAGATCCATAATATGAATCTCTAGGTTTTTGTAGCTTTTACAAATAGTAGTGTGTCACACGTGCGACATTAAACATGAGCTTGTATTCATATTATTGGAGCAATCTTTAACCAACACGTGGGATATTGGATGCAAATAACATATCAAATTATTTTGGGTTAATTTGACATTAATACATTACTAATCTTTGATTTTTTAAACTTAAATATAATTTTGTTTAAAAATTAGACTTTAATAGAAAATCATTAAGAAATTTGTTAGCTTAATTGCCACGTGACATTTTCAATTAATAAAATTATAAAATATAAAAAAAAAATCTTTAAAAAAAATGGAAAAACTAATAAGAAATGAATTTTGAATTAAAGAATCATAAATCCTCAAAAATAAAACGAAAAAATCCTCAATAATTTAAAATTAAAATAAAAAATCCCCCCAAATAAAACCCACCAGTGTCAACCCTCCCCTATCCCCCCCCCCCCCCAAAAAAAAAAAACCCCACACACACACAACCCCCCCACTGCGCACCATTCGCCTACCCACCCACAACCCCAACCCCAGCAATCTCCTAACCCAAAACCCAAAATCCGAAAAGGTTTTTATTTGTGTTTGGGTTTCAAGTTTTGGTTTGAGATCTAAGACCGATAATTTGAATTGATTTGTATTTTGGTTTGAGGTTTTGATTTGTGTTTTGGTTCGAGATTTAAGGTCGATTCTCAGATTTGACTTGTGTTAATTTGTTTTGGGGAGCAGAGGAGGTGCACTGGTGGTGGAGGGTTATGTGTGTGGATTGGGGGGGGGGGGGGGGGGGGGATTAACGCTGTCAGGTTTTAATTTTGGAGGATGTTTTATTTAATTTTTAATTTTTGAGGATTTATGATTTTTTTAATTCAAAATTCATTTCTTATTTGTTTTTCTTTTTTTATATTTTATTATTATTTTTGTGGGTACCTCGATTTGTCATCACGGGCCCAGACGAGTAGCCCAATAGCAATGGCCCAAAGCCCGGGCTCTTCACATCTCAACTAAATTCGGTTATGACTTAGTCTACTATTAAAATCTCGTAAGGAGATATTCTAGGAGTTGAAGATGGACGTGGGGAAGTTCAACACCCCCACTCCCCAAGAACGAACATGTATATAACAAATCCTAAGCTTGGGGCAAAAGGCATGCATTATATTTTCTGTAAAACATTCCCAGGAGTTTATAGAAATAATATTGAGAGCACCACCGTGGACGTAGGCATTCTTACTAAACCACGTACATACTGTGTTGTGTGATTGGCATTTCTTATTCTCTATTCTCTTTGGTGATTGCGCTTTCTCATTAATTTGTGTTGAATATAATTGTCACCACAATTGGCGTCGTGTGTGGGAAACGTTTATCTCCCTTGAGAAAGTCCTCACCAACTAAGAAGCTAGAATGTCCGGTCACAGTAGCAACGTCCCTCAGGCAGGGGATATCCAAGAATAGCCTACCCCTCGCAAGATCAGATCTGAAGTTCGGCGTCAGATCAGAGGGATCGCCCGGAGATGCTAGCCTCGGAGGAGAGCCAGGGACCAGCGAGGTCCACACATATCTACAGATTGATTGATGCCTACGAGGAAAGGTTCCAAGAGCAAAGGGAGTCCGCTCGCAAGCAAAAGGATGAGAATGCTCGCCTCAAAAGAAAATTAGAGAGGTTAGAGAAAGAACTCCATCGCAGCACTAGGCGACGTCCATACCACACTCCTAGCCCTCAGGCGTTCAAGTATCGCAACCGAGGAAGGAGCCCTAGACGCGGATCCGAGAGAAGTGAGAAGCTCGAGTCAGATGATGACTTGCTCGATCAACAGCGACCAGCTCGCCGTTACAAGAGCCCACCTTTAGGTGATGAGGATATACAAAATTTGGTCCGAAGAGAAATGGACCAACACCCAGCACATCGGGGTGCCAGATTAACCATGGAGCTTGCTCGGCGAGCTCTCAAGACCCAGATGAAATCCCTATTTTCAAGGGAGATAGAAGAAGAGGAAGCCCCCAAGAAATTCGCTATTTCGAGATTCAATATCTATGACGGAAAAATTGACCCTATCAATCACGTTAGGTAGTACAGGCAGACCATGACTCTCTGGAACCACCAGGATGCACTAATGTGTCGGATTTTCCCCTCGAACCTGCACGACGTGGCCCATAAGTGGTTCGAAAGGCTCCCTCACAGGTCCATCAGGAGCTTTGAGTCACTTGTCGAGCTTTTCACGGCTCTCTTTATTACCAGCAGCTCCCATCCTAAGAGGATGTATGCTTTGCTAACAATGAAAAAGACGCCACATGAGAGCCTCCGGGACTATGCAAAGAGGTACTGGGAATTGTTCAATGAGGTCGAGGACTTCTCGAAATAGGTAGCAGTGGCCTCTTTCAAGATCGGCCTACCAAACTCTTGCCTTCTACACCAATCCCTGACAAAGAAGGAGGCCACAACCATAGATGACTTGATGGCTCGCATCGAGAAATACGCCAAAGTGGAGGATGAGACCCGCTTCAGTACAGGGGAAAATGGTCGAACTAAGCTCACTGCCAAGGGCAACGATAAGATTGAAAACCAGAAGAAAGGAGGCAAGAATGGGGGCAAGAATGGAGGCAAGAACAATGTTTCGAAAGCATTTCAGGTAGTGAACACTATCTTCAAAGAACCAATCTACCAGATCCTTGCGAAAATCAAATACGAGCCATTTATTAAGTGGCCTAGAAAGATGGGAGGAGATCCCTCAAAGAGAAACAACGCACTGAGATGCGCCTTTCACAAGGAGGGAGGACATAAAACTGAGCATTGCAAGGCTCTTAAGTCTCACCTCGAAGAACTGGCCCAGATTGGGCACCTGAATGAGTTTGTGGAGAAGAAGGTAGAGAAAGTCGCTGCCAATGGAGACACGAGGCCCGACAATGTACTCGAGGATGATGTTGGCCATAAATTTGTAGTAATTCATGGGGCATCTGATATGAAGCAGATTCAAGGGAATTCAGCTCGAATGGAAGTAAAAGAGCTTACAACAGTAATGCAAGCTTTTCAGATCGATCCAGCGAAGAAGCAGTCAGGAAAGCGTCGGCGAGCAGATGACGTCGATTATAGCAAACACATCGTGTTCACAGATGAAGATCTGGTGGGGGTAAGAACCCCACATCATGACGCCTTGATCATTACCCTCAAGATAGCCAACTATGCGTCGACAAGTTACTTGTCGACCAGGAAATCTCATCCGAGGTAATGTATCTCGACCTCTTCAGAAAGTTGAAGATGAGCGTTGCCGACTTGAAGGAAGCCACCGTCCCTCTAGTTGGCTTCGCTGGAAAAGTAGCTATTCCATTGGGAAAGATCATGCTACCGGTAAGGGCAGGAAGTGTCTCCAAGATGATTGAGTTTTTGGTGGTCGACATCGACCCGCCATATCAAGCTATCCTCGGTAGGGGGTGGATACATGCAATGAAGGCAATCCCTTCGACCTACCATCAAAAACTCAAATACGTGACTGAGCGAGGAGTAATGGAGATCCATAGAGATCAAGCGATGGAAAGAAGGTTCTTCATAGTGGCCATTCGCCCGAAACAAGAAAAGAAGGTGGAGAAGATCGAGCAGCAAGAAGGTTTGATACCTTCGAAATAGCAACTAAAGTATGGGAGACCCGGGGTGGAGGAGACTAGGCTCCTCCTCTCTGAGCGGGTCGTTAAAAACCTGCAAAAGATCACAGCTGGTGGGAGCAAGAAAGACAGGATGTTCTTAATTGGAGCTTCTATCACAGATCAAGAAAAGAAGGAATTGACAGTATTGTTGAGAGGTAATCTAGACGTTTTCGCGTGGGAACCGTACGAGCTGCCTAGAATTGATCCCAGTGTAGTTTGTCATCGATTGCACGTTGACCCCACTTTTAGGCCTATTGCGCAGAAGGCACGGCAAACTACACTCAAAAAGGTTAAAGCTGTAGAAAAGGAAGTAGAGAAGCTACTGGACGCAGGATCTATACGGGAAGTTCAATTCCCTAAATGGCTATCCAACCCAGTAGTAGTTCCAAAGACCAATGGGAAATGGAGAGTATGTATAGATTTCACTGACCTTAACAGACCCTGCCCTAAGGACAGTTTACCTCTCTCTAAGATCGACCAATTGGTGGATGCCAAAGTAGCTCACGAGATAATGAGTTTTTTGGACGCATATTCGGGGTATCATCAGATCCTTCTGTATGCACCAGACCAAGACAAGACAATGTTCATCACTACTGTCGGATTATACTGCTATAAAGTTATGCCCTTTGGGCTCAAGAATGCGGGAGCAACCTACTAACGGCTGGTCACCAAGATGTTCAAAGACCAAATGGGAGATACCATGAAAGTCTACATTAATGATATGCTCGTCAAGAGCAAGCGAAAAGAGGACCATTTCTCAGACATATCAAATGCCTTCGAGATCCTCAGGAAATACCGAATGAAACTCAACGCAAGTAAGTGTTATTTCGGTGTCCATTCAGGAAAATTCCTCGAATATTTGGTTAGCGAGAGAGGCATTGAGGCCAACCCGGACCAGATCAAAGCGATCAGACGTGAAGAAGCTCACAGGAATGCTCGCCGCTTTGAACCGTTTCATCTCGAAGTCCTCTGAGAAATGCAAGCCATTTTTCCAGCTCTAAAAAGGAAACAAGACAATAGAATGGAATCAAAATTGCTCGCAAGCATTGGAAGGGCTCAGGGCTTACCTTAGCTCACCGCCTCTGCTCGTTATACCTCAAGAAGATGATCCATCGTATTTGTACCTCGTTGTCTCCAGTTACGCCATCAGTTCTGCACTAGTGTGCGAAAAAGCAAGATTCCAACACCCAATTTACTACGCTAGCAAGACCTTATTGGACACCGACCAGCGCTACCTACCACTAGAGAATCTTGCTTCTGCACTAGTGATAGCTTTGAGGAAGCTGAAGCACTACTTCGAAGCTCATACTATCGGTGTCCTCACATCACACCCCCTTAAAGTAGTCCTACGAAAAGCGGATATGTTTGGCTGACTGTCCAAATCGACATCCAATTTTAACCCAGGAATGCAATCAAGTGGCAGGTCCTCATCGATTTTATTGCAGAATTCACAGGTGAATAGCCTTGCGACCAACTTCAACCAATGAAGCAAATTAAAGATCACCTATCAGTAGGAGTGTGGCGACTGTTTATTGATGGAGCCTCCAACTCAAAGGGGGTAGGAGTAGGCATAGTGCTCGTCACCCCAGAAGACACAATCCTCGAGCAATGAATCAGACTTGGATTTGAAGCCTCCAATAATGAGGCAGAATATGAAGGGAGTGGGCATAGTGCTCGTTACCCCAGAAGACACAATCCTCGAGCAAGGAATCAGACTTGGATTTGAAGCCTCCAACAACAAGCCAGAATATGAAGCTTTGATAGCCGGCTTGTAGAAGGCACAAGCGTTGGGGGTAAAGCAGTTGCAGGTATTAGGTGACTCACAATTGTTCTCTAACTAGATAAGCGGGGACTTCAATGCAAGAGACGAAAGAATGGTATCCTACCTCCCCTTGGCGAGGGAGCTAATGTACAGCTTTGAGGAAGTTAGTGTCCAACAGTTTCCCAAAGGACAGAATAGCCATACCGATGCCTTGGCAGCCCTAAGTTTAGCAACCGATTCTGACTTAAAGAGGACGATCCTAATCAACTTTCTCGCCCGTTCGAGCATCAACTAGAACGACGAGCTGCTAAATAGGGAACATATGCTCCAGATTGAGTCAGCACCTAGTTGGATGGACCCGTTGAGGGACTAATTGAAAGATGGTGAACTTCCAAACGATAAGAAGGCCGCTCATAAGATAAGAGTCAAAGCTGCTCGGTTTCACTTATCTCCTGAGGGCAAACTATACAAGAGATCATTCGCCGATCCTTACCTTCAATGTGTTCACCCGAAGGACGTCGAGCAAGTTCTATACGAGCTTTATGAATGAATCTGTGGAAGCTATATTAGAGGGAGGTCACTAGCTTTCTGAGCAATGAAGAAAGGCTACTGGTGGCCATATATGCAAAAAGATTCGACAGTATATGCTCGCAAATGCGAGAAATGTCAACTACAGGCTCCTATGGTCCACCAACCTTCCAGTGACCTAAGATCGCTTACCAGCCCATGGCCTTTCGCCTAGTGGGGGATAGACATCATAGGCCCTCTTCCTGCCACCGCCGACAATCACAAGTATCTGTTGGTCATAACAGATTACTTCACCAAATGGATCGAGGCAGATCCACTGGAAAATATCTGAGATGCAGATATTATGAGGTTCATATGGAAGAATATAATTACCCATTTTGGAATCCCCAGAACCATCATCACCGACAACGGAACACAGTTCGAGAGTGGCCCTTTCCAGAACTTCTACAGAGAACACGAGATCAGGCACTATTTCAGCTTGGTGGCCTACCCCCAGAGCAACAGTCAATCCGAGGCTTCCAACAAAATAGTGATTGATGGGTTGAAGAAACGACTGGAGCGAGCCAAAGGCACATGGGTAAGTGAGCTTCCATATATTTTGTGGGCCTACCGCACTACCCCAAGGCGGGAAATTGGGGAAACCCCATTCTCAATAACGTATGGAATAGAAGCAATCATCCCCTTGGAAGCTGGCCTACCAACCATGAGAACCACCCTTGTCCACCAAAGCCAAAATGATGCAGCATTACTCGCTGAACTTGACCTAGCTGACGGATGCAGAGAACTAGCCCTAGTAAGGCTGGCGAGCTATCAGTAACATCTCGCGAAACACTATAATAAGAAGGTCAATCCAAGGGCATTCTAGGTTGGGGACTAGGTCCTAAGGAAGGTCCTTGGCAGCACAGTAAAACCATCAAATGGTAAGTTGGGTCCAAATTGGGAGGGACTATTCAAGGTGACAAGGAACGACCTACAAGGAGCCTATCACTTAGAAATGCTGAAGGGCAGAGAGATACCTCAAGCTTGGAACGCAGCCAATCTGAAGAAATTATACTTCTAGTTTTTTCATTCATCTTTTATCACATTTTTGGAATTGCCAACTCAATTTTTATTGCTTGTGATTAATAAAAGATTGTTTGGCAGTGATATTCTGAAGTGTTAATTTTGTATTATGTACTTTATAACTTGCACACCTTTTCCAAGTGACGGGAATATTACTAAGTATGAAGAAGTAGGGAATCACCCTCCCCAGGTCTTCATTATGAAATACGAACAACCTCTTAGCATTGCCCCTGGCAATATATGAAGCCCTACAGGGGACCCTTAGGCAGTTCGACCAAATCGAATTGGTCGCCAAATAATGTTTAGCTCAAAAAGCCTGATTGGATAGAACATCCAACACCAGGTGTGTCCTCTCTATTGTCATACTTATGCTTAAGGGAGTGTAACGACATTACCTAAAAGGTAAAGTAGGGCAGAATGGTATCTCATAAAGCATACTAGACTGGGAGGATAATCACACAACAAAACAACTTTACCTACATCAAATCTAGTCTGCCACGAAGAGCCCAAGATAATCAAATGGGAAATAAATGAAGTAAAAGATATACAACACACGTTTAGTCGGTAAAATCTCCCAAGACATAAATATTACATTACTTCATTACATGTACAATGAGTTACACCCGATAAAACCTTAATGAGGTTGAGGCCTCTAAACAAGATAATAAGCTACTTGTGCTCTTTGAGCATCGTCCGGATGAGGAGTCAATTACTCCTCGACCTCATTCACATCTGACTCTAACAGTTGCCTAGGGATAGCATCTATAGGGATCCACTGTTCGTCCCTCCTGAAAGGATTAGGCCTCAGAGTTGAAGGAGAGATCCCATGACGATACCAGAGTACTGATTTCTGAGGGACCTACAGCTCTCTGAGGGCACTCAACCATCCCCTGATAAAAGATAAGTTCTTCAAACTCTGTCAGCATTGTCAAAGCATCTATCCAACCTTGTTCATAACCATCATCCCACACTCGCTGAGGTCCTTTCTTGAACAGATGCCTCAACCGTGTGACATACCTTTGAAGCCCAGTAGCAATCACGTATGCTCGATAGACATCTCCTTGGAGCTCGTCCACATCCCTAGCTGGACCCCCTACATCTGGAACATCTCACGGAGAAGCTGATGAGGTAGAACCTCACAAAATTGGAGGGTCTCCACTCAGTCCTGCGCCAGCTCGCGAAACAACTGATGAAGAGGAACCTCGTAGAACGCGAGGTGTGACACGACTCAGAATGTGTCTCTAAAGTGTGTACTCTCTAGGCTCAAGTGCAAGCCTGTCGTTCAAGTAATAATCCAACAAGTCGGGTATCGATCCTCAAGGAAAAAGGACAACGAACGTTGTGACGACGAGATAAGACTGAGGAATCCTAACGATGACTCTAAAAAGAAAAGAAAAGATTGATTTGGTTTTTGGGATTCGATTACACTAAATGCAATTATGAAAGTATAGTGAAAAATGCAGCTAACTAAAAGACCTAGATTAAGAATGAAGGATTGAATTGAACTTTTAAATGAGATGATGGAAAAATAGGACGGGAATACAATCCCCCAACCCTAGTGTACTGCAGTATAATATTAATCGTAAATTTATCTAATTAATTTGACCCAGAATTTAGTACTCCCAAGCATTACGTATACGAGGTTCAAGGCCGCGTCATACTTAATCAAAGGACGAGTAAATCAGTATCACGATAACGACACTCGAATTGTATTCTCAATCATCCCGGTTACCCAGGGGCAAACGAGATATTTAGACCTACAATTGTTGTGTCCCTACGCAATACGGTCAAAATTAATTACTAAATTTAGAGGATTAACTTTATACGTGCAATGACTACATCAGGTTGGGTTCATGTAACCCGACCTTAGAAATCTAGCCGGACATACCGAAAATGATGAAAACAGTGTTAAACATGCAAGTATTCATGATTAATCTAGAGACAATTGATGGAATACTGTAGAATAGAATCACAAAGAAGAAACAACTTACTAAAATTACCCAAAGAACAATTGCAGCAATGAATAAACTTGATGATCACACAAACTTTGAATAAACCTTCAATCCTTGAATAAAACTGGAAATTGTATCTACAGCTAGGGTTTGTGGAAGAAAATGAGAAATTAAAATTAACTCCCCACGTTCTAGCCTACTTGACAATGAAAATAATTCGGGTTTTTATACCCTACATGAAATTCCAAGAGGTTGAGTATAAGTCGGAGTCTTTAGAGGAGAATCAGAAAACAATATCTCGATGGGCGGACCGGTCCGGCCCTTAGGCGGATCGGTCTGCCTCTAAAGCGGATCGGTTCTTTTATTTTCCAGGCGGACCGGTTCTTTTAATTTTTGTGCTCTTCGGTTTGCCTTCGGTTCACAGCCCTCTGGAGTTTGCAGGGCGGACCGGTCCGGGTTGAGGGCGGACCGGTCTGCCTATTTGACTTTTCTCTCAAACTTTGACTGCCCATATCTTTTGCTCCGGGTATCCGATTGAGGTGTCGTTTCTTCCGAGGTGCTTGTGAGGATGATACCTTCAACTTCTCTTTAGGTACCTCATCCGGATTCTGGGTAGAAATGACTCTTTTGCCCTTTTGACTTTTCTTATTGACTTTTCTATTCTTCCGGTTTCCTTCTTCCATTTCTTGACATTAGATACCTGTAAAATCATAACGAAATACCAGAAACTCGGTGTACTTGTTAGGATAAGTCAATAGCAAGATTATGAGATAAATTCAATCCAATTACGTTGTTCGAGGTGATTAAAGTACCGAAATTAGGGGATAAATTGGGAAGAATTTATGCCTAATCAAACCCCCCTAACTTAGAACTTTGCGCGTCCCGAGCAATGTAAAAGAATTCTAGCAAGGTTCAACTCTTGAAAAACATTTTATTGGGATAAAATACCTCTTTCGTGGGCACGCGATTGCATTTAGCGTATGCAACAAGCCTTTAAACCCCTAGGTTACCCTAGTGGGACGAGTTGTGTCTCGTGAGGGTTTGCAGAGAATATACCCACAAAATTCGACTCAAAGAACTTCAAAATAACCAAAAATTGTATAATTCAAACTTTTCCAGAAAATAATCATCATTAAGTCATGTTTACAAGTCTCAAACTGTAGTGCGTGTGTGCGAAGCCGAAAATATAACCGCCAATTTCCACTGATTAATCACTACGTTACTTATCCGAAAATTCGTTTTGATTTCAAATTCTCACGGGAAGCTCTCTCAAACGAACTACTTGGAATATGGCTTTTTCTCTCGGTATGCGTGATAATAAGAGTAAATATAATGGACGCAAAATCACGCATACAATTAGGAAGACGGAAATTTCATGGTGAAAGGATCTCATCAACGGATTACGGTTTTAAAAACGGGAACATCGCCTCTATTTCGCGCATTTAACCTCTTATATTATCTTTTGGTGTATTAGTTCTCAACGCGGTACTCAATTTTCGCAATTTGGACTCGGTTAGGACTTTTTCGGGTTTAAGGTTGCATTGGGTAAAATGAAGGAGGTAAGGAAAGTTGGAATTGGAAAAACCATTCGTGATGTCCATTTGTGCATTTTCCGGGCTATTGCTCATCTTTTCTTCTTTTTCTACTATTTGTTGAGCATTCTTCTATTTTTTTTTCTTGCCCCTTTTTGTTGCACTTTTCGGACTTAAATTCTGAATTTTTTTTCATTTTTCACAATTCCGGGCTATTTTGGGTTTTTTTGGGTTGTCAAACGAAAGGGAAAATTATTCGGCTCAATTTGGGTTGCAAAGGGTAATTTTTCGCTACTTTTTCTGGCCAATATTTTTTGGGGTGACAAACGAGGGCCTACTTCATTGTCCAAAATGTCAATTGCGTTACCATATGCGTTTCGAGGTGAATTTAAGTTTAGAGACTAATTTGGCACGATTTTCAAGGCAACATTGCACACATTTTTCAAAACCGATCAAAATGAAAGGATTGAGATCCTTGATAACTTATTAAGCGCTAAAAAGAACTTTGAGTTAACAATTAACTCGGATTGATTTAAAATCTCGCAAAACGTGATAGGCTCGAATCTCACCGGGTTTGTTAATCTCCACATTTATTCGTTAAGTCGTCAATTTTCGCACAATTTCCATCTTTGGTCAATTTCGGCTTTGTGTATGTTGACTTTTTACACTTTGAGACTCCAATTTGACTTTTAATGATATTTTTGAAAAATTTGAATTCCAATTTTGTATTTATTTTGAACAAAAATATTTTTGGATTTTTCAAAATTTTATGATTTTTTTTTTGGAAATTTTGGGCATTTTTGAAGAATTTGTGAAGTTTTAGAAATATGCACTTGTGACCCCCCCCTAACTTAGACTTTTGCATTGTCCTCAAGCAAAAAGGACTAAAATCTAAATAAGGCAAAATAATAAGTGCAATAATTAAAACAAACAAATATAGAAAAATGCAACTTTATATATCATAGGACTGTGGTACAAACAGGAATACAGCATATGTAGGATGTGAGAAGAAATACATCAAAACAGTCCTAAGCAACCAAAATATCACAGGGGAGGGGAATGGGAGGAGCTGGGCGCGTCGGGGCCATAGGGGTCTTGAAAATGCGATGGGAGTGGCTCATAAGGATCCCCTAGGCGTCGGTAGATATCCGCTTGCCTTCGAGCCGCCCGATTCTGATCTCGTTGGTAGTCGATCACAAAGGTGTCGAACTTGTTCTCAAAGTTCCCGAATCGGGTCTCAAGGTTGGACAGCCGGGTCGAAATATCAGTACCCGCCCACTCAAAGTCCGGGTCGTCCTCCTCGTCCGCCGACTCGTCATCGGCGGCGACGTCACCCATCTCAACGTCTGCTTCGGCGGCCTCCTCCTCCTCGCTCTCTTCCGAGGCAGCCTCTTCCTCGCTATCATGCCCCCGCCGTGCCCGGATTATGGCGAGCTGTTTGGCACTCTTAGTGCGAGTGCCTTGTCCAAAGGGACCGGGAATTCGGGTGCGGTCGGCAGGGGCCTCAATGTCGGCGTCTAGGAGGATAGACGTGATCAGACGGGCATAGGGCAAAGGGGCGGTGCCCTTCTCATCCAAAGAAGCGGAGATGATGTCGGCGTACAATGTGCGGGCCAAATGGACGGTGGTTTGAGGATCGAAGAGATGGTAGGTTAAGGTGGCCTGCCGAGGCCTCATGGCGGAATCTTTGGACGTTTGAAGGATGTTGGCGCATACAATTTGGAAAGTGAGGCGCGCCGTTTCATTGAGTCGTCCAACTGAGACGGTTTGGCCCATCCACGCCACGTTTGGAGCAATGCGCTCCATGATGACGTTCTTAGCGACCGGAGGAACGTTCCGTGGATAGGTGTAGTCTTGGGGGTCCGGAACGCCAAAGGTGGCCAATTTGGCCATGAGAATGGCTAAGGAGAAGGGAATGACCATCCCATCGACGTAAGCTTGGGCCTCAAATTGGTCCGTCCGCACGAGTGTGCCATAGAATAAGCGGACTTCGGAAGCCCACACGGCGTCATGGGGTTCGTTAAGGAAACGACACCACCCCCGGGCCATGAATAGGGCCGTGACAGAATTGGGCAGCGCGTTCCATTGGACCGCGCGCTCCATATGTAGTTTGCGGTTTGACCCGAAAAAGTTGGTGCACCATCGCTCCTCTTGGCGGGAGCGGAACTCGTTGCTCCCGGAGTGTAGGATGTCGGTGGATGCGTATTTGGTGGTAGGAGCACGGGGAGCCATGGAGACTAGGCAGAGAGAAGGAACTGAAGAAATCTGGAGAGAGAGGGGAGAGAAGTGGTGTTTGAGGTGTGAAGAGAAGGGGAGGGGGTAGGGTTGTATTTATAGTGGAGGGGAGGGGAGTTGGAGGGAAATGGATGTGGAGGGAAAAGGGATGTATGGGGGTATGGGAAACCGAAATGGGGGGAAGGGTGGCTATTGGGGAGAAGGGGGGGTGCATGGGAAGAAGAGATTCAACGAATCTGCAGAAGGCGGACCGGTCCGGTCCAGGGGCGGACCGGTCCGGGTCTTTAATTTTTAGGAAATTCGACAGGCGGACCGGTCCAGCTTGAAATTAAAGGAACCGATCCGGGGAGGACCGGTCCGGCCTTAAATTAAAGGAACCGGTCCGTCTTGGGGATTTCAGGCTGGAATTTCCCCGAAGCTAGATTTCAACCTCTCTTCCTCGAAATATTGAACTCTTAAAACGCGCTCCTCTCCAACTATAGACTAAGGATCTCTCAACATCACCGGTCACCCGAATTGCTCAAAATCCCGAATCTACACATGCTAACCCTGAATGTACCAAAATCCTAACGACACTCACTAACACACACGACACACACGACTCTCACCTCATACGCGTCGGGGGTGCGACGACCTAACGGAAACAGTTCACTCTACCCCGTAAACGGGGTCCGACAACCAAACGGTGTCGACTTCCTCTTCGCACGCCTCAAGATATGGCTTTAGGCGTTGTCCATTCACTTTGAATGTAGTTCCCCCTTTTAAATCTTCTAATTCGACAGCTCCGTGGGGGAAAACATTATTGACAACAAACGGGCCAGACCATCGCGACCGTAACTTGCCCGGAAAGAGATGAAGCCGAGAGTTGTAGAGAAGAACTTTTTTCCTGGGAATAAACTCTTTGCGTCGGATGATGTATCGTGAGCGAGTTTCATCCTTTCTTTGGCAATTTTGGCATTCTCATACGCATTATTGCGTATCTCCTCTAACTCATTTATTTGAAGCTTGCGAGCTTCACCGGCTTTATCCATGGCATAATTGAGCTCCTTAATTGCCCAATACGCTTTGTGTTCTAACTCCACGGGGAGATGGCAAGGCTTGCCATACATGAAGCGGAAAGGGGACATGCCAAGCTGATTTTTGTATGCGGTGCGATAGGCCCATAGCGAATCGTTCAGTCTAATTGACCAATCTTTCCGGTTAGGATTGACGGTCTTCTCGAGAATGTTCTTGATCTCATGATTCGCTAGTTTGGCTTGCCCATTTGTTTGTGGGTGATACGTCGTTCCAACCTTATGGACGACGCCATACTTTCTCATGAGCTTCTCAAATGGCCTATTGCGAAAGTGCGTGCCATTGTCGCTAATTATTACTTTCGGTGCGCCGAAGCGAGAAAGTATGTGTTCCTGTAGGAACTTTATCACCACCTTACTGTCATTAGTCTTAGTAGCTATAGCTTCTACCCATTTAAAAACGTAGTCTACCGCGACTAGGATGTATAGGAAACCAAAGGATGGGGGGAAGGGACCCATGAAGTCAATTCCCCAACAATCGAATATCTCAATGATGAGTATGGGGGTAAGGGGCATTATGTCGCGGCGAGAGATGGCTCCCATTCGTTGGCACCTATTACATGACTTGCAAGCGTCATTTGCATCCCGGAAGATTGTGGGCCAATAGAGGCCGCATCGCAGAATTTTAGTGGCAGTCTTTTTCGCTGAAAAGTGGCCTCCACATGCTTCCGAATGACAAAACTGGATGACCTTTGGAATCTCGTCATCTGGTACACATCGTCGGATGATTTGGTCGGCGCAGTATTTAAAGAGTAAGGGATCATCGTAGAAGAACATGCGCGACCAAGTAAGAAACCTCTTCTTATCTTGTGGTGTCCAATCGGGAGGGACGGCTCCCGTGACAAGATAGTTCACTATGTCCGCAAACCAGGGATATGAAGAAGTAGCAAAGAGTTGCTCATCCGGAAAATACTCGTCTATGGGTATGGGATCACTAGGTACGTCGGACGAAAGCTGAGACAAATGGTCGGCCACGACGTTTTCTACTCCTTTCTTATCTTTGATAGAGAGATTGAACTCTTGTAGGAGTAGGATCCACCTTATGAGGCGCGGCTTGGCGTCTTTCTTCGCAAGTAGATACTTTAAAGCCGCGTGGCCGGTGAAGATAATTATAGGAGAACCAATGAGATACGATCTGAACTTATCAAGGGCAAAGACTACTGCTAGCAACTCCTTCTCCGTGGTAGAGTAGTTGAGTTGAGGTCCGGTAAGGGTCCGGCTAGCGTAGTAGATGACATGAGCTTGTTTATCTTGACGTTGGCCCAAAACGGCCCCAATTGCGTAATCGCTTGCATCACACATGAGTTCGAATGGTAAAGACCAATCCGGAACTTGCATGATGGGAGCGGACACGAGCATGTTCTTTAATTTGTCAAAGGAGCTTTGGCATGCCTCGGTCCACTCAAACGGGTTATCCTTCATGAGAAGTTTGCTTAAGGGTCTAGCGATAGCGCTAAAGTCCTTAATGAACCTGCGATAAAACCCGGCGTGACCCAAGAATGAGCGCACGTCTTTAAGCGATCTCGATGGGGGAAGGTCAGCTATGACATCTATCTTAGCCCTATCAACCTCTATGCCTTTAGATGATACTATGTGGCCAAGAACTATTCCTTCAGTGACCATGAAATGGCACTTTTCCCAATTCAGCACTAAGTTCTTCTCCACACACCTAGCAAGTACTTGCGCCAATTTTTCTAGACAAAGATCGAAAGAGGTACCAAAAACGCTGAAATCGTCCATGAACACCTCGAGTCCTCTTTCGACCATGTCACTAAATAAGCTCAACATGCACCGTTGAAAAGTCGCGGGTGCATTACACAAGCCGAATGGCATACGTTTGTAGGCAAACGTACCAAAAGGACAAGTGAACGTCGTCTTCTCTTGGTCAAGTACATCTACCTCAATCTGGTTATATCCGGAATAACCATCAAGGAAGCAATAATATGGGTGGCCCGCAACTCTCTCAAGCATTTGATCAATGAATGGCAAGGGGAAATGATCTTTTCTTGTTCCCGCATTGAGTTTTCGGTAATCAATGCAAACACGCCAACCGGTGGTGGTGCGTTGGGGAACAAGTTCTCCCTTAGCATTCTCAATCACAGTCATACCCGACTTCTTCGGGACGACTTGAATAGGACTCACCCATTTGCTATCCGAGATTGGGTAGATAATCCCGGCATCTAATAGTTTAATGATCTCGGTTCTCACAACTTCTTTTATGTTGGGGTTCAGTCTTCTTTGCATTTCTCTAGAGGGTTTGACATCCTCTTCGAGGTGAATCTTGTGGGTACAAATCAGAGGACTTATCCCCTTCAAATCAGCTATACACCAACCAAAAGCACTTAGGTGCTTCCTCAAAATTTTTAACAACTTACCCTCCTACTCGTCATCTAGGCTAGAGGAGATAACAACAGGAAATGTCTCATCCTCTCCTAAGTATGCATATTTGATATGGGAGGGGAGTTTCTTTAATTCAAGAGTTGGAAACTTCTCGTCGGAGGGAACAACGCGTGTATCCCGTGGTGGTAACTCCTCGAATCTAGAAACCCAATTCACATCTCTCGCGTCCTCGTCCGACGCTCTCTCATCGAGTAACTCTCTTAATTCCCCAATCTCCCTCTCATACTCAGTATACGTCCCCGCACTCTCATTGCTCGAAACCAGACAGGATCCTAAGGCATCGCCATAGCAATTCTCCTCAATGTACTCCTCTACTATCTCATCTATGAGACTCACCGCATGAATATCATCTTCCTCTCCCGTATGTTGGGCAATATTGAAGATGTTGGTCTCCAATGTCATATTCCCAAAAGTGAGCTGCATTCGCCCATTCCTTGTGTTGATAATAGCGTTAGCTGTCGCTAAGAATGGGCGTCCGAGAATGATGGGAACATAATTGGTCGAGATTAAGGAGGGCTCCGTGTCCCAAATGACAAAGTCTACCGGGAAGTAGAAAGTGTCAACTTGAACGATCACGTCCTCTACTACACCTCGTGGGACCTTCACAGTTCGATCCGCTAGTTGGAGAGTGATTCTTGTGGGCTTGAGGTCGCCCAAATCAAGTTGCCTATAGATGGAGTAAGGGAGGATATTGACACTTGCTCCCAAGTCTATTAAGGCTTTTTCAATTTTGTTCTCTCCAATGATGCAGGAAATGGTGGGTGCACCGGGATCTTTGAATTTAGGAGGGAGTTCATTGAGTAGGATGGAGCTCACGTTCTGTGCTAGGAAGACATTCTTCTTTACTTTCATCTTCCTTTTTACCGTCAACAAATCTTTGATGACTTTTGCATAAGCTGGAATTTGTTTGATGGCATCGAGGAATGGTAAATTCAGCTTTACCTGCTTTAGTATTTCTAGCACGTCATCACGTGGGTTTCCTTTCTGGGAAGGAATCAACCTTTGAGGAAACGGTGCTGCGGAGGGTGGTTTCACAACTACCTCGAGCTCACTAGTGTCATCTTTATCACTCTCATTTGAGGTGACATCTTCGGCCTCTTTCGTGCCGGGGGAAATCACCTTATCTTTGGTTGTGTCGTGTGGGGAAGGTGATAAATCAACGACTCTCCCACTACGAAGAGTGGTCACAGCTTGACATTGCTCCTGATGATCGGTAGACGTGGAGCTAACACTAGTTTGACCTTGGGAAGGTCTTTGGCCCTGGGCAGGGAACTTGCCCTTTTCTTGAACGCTCAACGAGGATTGAATTTTGGACAGATTTGCATTTATGTCGCCAATTAGACGATCATATTTGGCATTGGTTGCGGTCTGGCTAGTGATGAATTGATTCATCGTATCCTCAAGAGTTCTCCGCTGTGGTGGGATATAATTTCCATGGGGTGGCGGTGCTTGCACATGACTTTGCATGTGTGGAGCTTGTTGAAATTGTTGTGGAGGAGGAGGGGCAACATGCGAAGAAGGGTTCATTGCAGCATGTTGTTGCCCGTAGCTAAATCCGGGATGATTTTTCCACGAAGGGTTGTATGAATTCCCGTGCGGGGCACCGAAATTACCCTTAAAGCCTCCTATACCACTAACTTGCTCCTGCAACATTACTTTGCAGGCGGGTATCGTCGGGCATTCCTCAGTTGAATGTCCTGCCTCACAAATCGCACACACCTTTTCGACGGGATTCTTGATAGATCCAACTACCTCGCATAAATCTCGAAATCCTTTCTCAAGGGAGTCCAATCGACAGTCCGACATAGAGGTCTTATCTACATGGTGTAGGCCGGACGCCGATGGAGTGGTGGTCGCTTGACGATTTCGATTCTGAGCATTAGGATCAGAAATATCCCAAGATTGGGTAGTCTCGGCGACATACCTCAGGTGAAGCTCAGCATCGTGGCAATCTAGTTCGATAAACGGACCACTACCCGTGGTTTCAATGAGTTGCTTGGAGTTAAGGTTCAACCCATTATAGAGGAAGGAAATGATTTGGGCTGTATCAAATCCATGATGGGGGCATGAAGCAGTTAACTCATTGAAACGCTCATAACATCGATGGAATGGCTCATTATCCAATTGCCTGAACGATTGAATCTGAGCCTTTATGGATATTCTTCGATGTGGTGGAAAGAACTTCTTGAGAAATCTGGATTGTAACTCGTTCCAAGATGGAATCGAGCTCGGAGGTAAAGACCATAGCCAGGTCTTAGCTTTATCTTTTAACGAGAATGGGAAGAGTTTGAGGCGAATCACCTCCTGTGTGCAAGTTTGATCATTAAGGGTATCACACACGTCCTCAAATTCCCGTATATGCAGGTATGCCTTTTCTGAATCCATACCGTGATAGTGTGGTAGCATTTGGATCGTCCCATTTTTGAATCGGAACTGCCCGACATTATATGGGAGTATAATGCATCCCGGAGTGACAGTGCGCTCGGGATATAAGAATTCTCTCAACGGGCGGTACGGAGGCTCTTCCTCACCGGTAGTTGCATTACTGTGCTGCGACATCTCTCTCTCACTTGACGATTCGGTGCTCTCACTGGGTGTGCACGACGTGTGTCCTACGAAGGAGAAGGGAGTGTTGCTAGAGATTGAGTGTGACGGTGTGGGAGGTGGGATCCAGAACTGTGGGGCTTGTGGAGTGTGGGGACTATCAGGATTATACTCAACAAGTGGATTTTCGTGAATGCTGGTTGGAGTATTATGGGGTGTGGGAGTGGTTTCAGAATTTTGCATTAAGTTTATGAGAGATGGTGGTGAATCTTTTTGTGCTTTTTATATTTTTTTGATTTTTTTGAATTTTTGAATTTTGGTCAAAGCTTTGGATTAACTCGATCTAATCCTAAGTCTACCTACTTCCCCGGCAACGGCGCCAAAAACTTGACACGACTCAGAATGTGTCTCTAAAGTGTGTACTCTCTAGGCTCAAGTGCAAGCCTGTCGTTCAAGTAATAATCCGACAAGTCGGGTATCGATCCTCAGGGAAAAAGGACAACGAACGTTGTGACGACGAGATAAGACTGAGGAATCCTAACGATGACTCTAAAAAGAAAAGAAAAGATTGATTTGGTTTTTGAGATTCGATTACACTAAATGCAATTATGAAAGTATAGTGAAAAATGTAGCTAACTAAAAGACCTAGATTAAGAATGAAGGATTGAATTGAACTTTTAAATGAGATGATGGAAAAATAGGACGGGAATACAATCCCCCAACCCTAGTGTACTGCAGTATAATATTAATCGTAAATTTATATAATTAATTTGACCCGGAATTTAGTACTCCCAAGCATTACGTATACGAGGTTCAAGCCCGCGTCATACTTAATCAAAGGACGAGTAAATCAGTATCACGATAACGACACTCGAATTGTATTCTCAATCATCCCGGTTACCCAGGGGCAAACGAGATATTTAGACCTACAATTGTTGTGTCCCTACGCAATACGGTCAAAATTAATTACTAAATTTAGAGGATTAACTTTATACGTGCAATGACTACATCAGGTTGGGTTCATGTAACCCGACCTTAGAAATCTAGCTGGACATACCGAAAATGATGAAAACAGTGTTAAACATGCAAGTATTCATGATTAATCTAGAGACAATTGATGGAATACTGTAGAATAAAATCACAAAGAAGAAACAACTTACTAAAATTACCCAAAGAACAATTGCAGCAATGAATAAACTTGATGATCACACAAAATTTGAATAAACCTTCAATCCTTGAATAAAACTGGAAATTGTATCTACAGCTAGGGTTTGTGGAAGAAAATGAGAAATTAAAATTAACTCCCCACGTTCTAGCCTACTTGACAATGAAAATAATTCGGGTTTTTATACCCTACATGAAATTCCAAGAGGTTGAGTATAAGTCGGAGTCTTTAGAGGAGAATCAGAAAACAATATCTCGATGGGCGGACCGGTCCGGCCCTTAGGCGGATCGGTCTGCCTCTAAAGCGGATCGGTTCTTTTATTTTCCAGGCGGACCGGTCCGGGGAGGACCGGTTCTTTTAATTTTTGTGCTCTTCGGTTTGCCTTCGGTTCGCAGCCCTCTGTAGTTTGCAGGGCGGACCGGTCTGGGTTGAGGGCGGACCGGTCTGCCTATTTGACTTTTCTCTCAAACTTTGACTGTCCGTATCTTTTGCTCCGGGTATCCGATTGAGGTGCCGTTTCTTCCGAGGTGCTTGTGAGGATGATACCTTCAACTTCTCTTTAGGTACCTCATCCGGATTCTGGGTAGAAATGACTCTTTTGCCCTTTTGACTTTTCTTGTTGACTTTTCTATTCTTCCGGTTTCCTTCTTCCATTTCTTGACATTAGATACCTGTAAAATCATAACGAAATACCAGAAACTCGGTGTACTTGTTAGGATAAGTCAATAGCAAGATTATGAGATAAAGTCAATCCAATTACGTTGTTCGAGGTGATTAAAGTACCGAAATTAGGGGATAAATTGGGAAGAATTTATGCCTAATCAAGGTGCGATGCTCAGCGCATGCTCCTTAAGTCACGAAACCTCCCTCCTCAGAGTCTTATTCTCCTTCTTAATAATTTCTCTAACTTGATTAATTTGAGAGGCATCTAGGAGCTTAGCTCTCAAAATGTTCACTTCTTCTTGAACAGAGGCACCAACCTATTCCATCTCCTGGAGTCTATCCTTAAGTTTGGCGACAAGCTCAGATTGGTATTTAAAGCTCTTATTCCTCGACCTCAGAGACTTGCAAATCCTAACGAAGTCTTAGCGAACGTGATTGCTCACATTAGGACCGAGAATCCTCCCCAGTTGAGAGGTTACAAGTATATATCCATCTACATCAATCAACTACAAGCCATAAAGAGCAGTAAAGAACAAAAGAATCAGTATGCTGAAGAGAAAATGTTTTCATTTCATTAATGGAGGACCAAATTACATCGATGAAAGAGAACAGTGCAAACAAAGCAAAAATACATAAAGGTCCTAAGAGCGGGCTAACTGGGAACCTCGATTTGTCCAGAGGTGGTTGGTTGTTTTCCCTTATCATCAGCAGTAGCAGCATCTCCTTCGGAATGACCAACTGTTGTTCTCCGAGCAAGAGGAGCACCAACAGGAACAGTCTGGGAGGTAAGGGCAATACCTTCAACGACTGGGGCAGGTGCTTCGTCTACAATAGGCTTTGGGCCTGGATCATGCTCGTCGAATAAGGGTGAGTCAATATCCACCCCGGCAGCCAGAAGAGACTTGTTTCATCCCTTCTTGAAGTTCAGACACCTGATGTAGCCTATCTGAGTATCAGCATCCTTATATGTGGCAGCCCACTCAAAATTATACAAACTTTCCTTAATGGTGGCTGCCTCGGACTCCATCCTCTTCAACTTCTCTGCCAGCACCTTATTCTCCTCGACCACGACGAGCTTGCTCATGCAGACCAGGTCGTAGGACCGCCTCAGCTCATTCAACTCATTTATCGCCACCTCTTTTGCTCTATTAGCATCAATAAGGGAGAGATCGGAGGACTTCTGAGCCTCGTTGGCAGCCTTCAAACTGGCCTCTAGCTCAGCGCCTTTCCCCTTCAGTTCAACGTTCTACTTCTCCAAATTCGCATTCCTACCCACCAGCTCGTTGCGAGTACGGTAAAGAACAGCGAATTCGGTTACGAACTACAAGTAAAAAGGAAGCATTAGAAGAAAGCATTGAATAGAATATTACAAGTATTGAAGAACAGAAAGAGACTTACCAAGGCTAGCCTCTGACTCTCTTATAGGGCTAACTGGGCAGTCCCCATTTCCCTCTGTCGATCAGTAGGCAAAACTTCTCTCTAGAGCAGCGCAAGAGCCAGTTGGGGAAAGGTGGCGATCGAGGCCCCCTCGGGCAATGTGGACACGGTCACTAAAGCTTTCTAGGCCTTAGTCTTCACTTCTACACTCCTTCTCTCCTCTTCTCTCTCCTTCTCCCTCTCTTCCTCTCTTCCACCTTCTTTTTCTCTTCAGCCTTTTTCCTCTCCTCTTCTTCTCTCTCTCTCTCTCTCAACTGTTCTTCCTCTTTTTTCTTCTTATCCTGCTCATGAGCGGCAGACTGAGAACTGATGGCAACATCCTCACTGCCAGACTTTTGCTTCTTCGATCGCTGAGCAAGAAGCACGTCATCATCATCATTATCATCACAGATCATATTCCTCCTAGGGGGAGCCATTTCCTCACTAGAACTACTGGATGTACTTGAAGACTCTTGAGCCTCAGAAACCTCTTTCGAGCTAGGAGAAACTTCACCACTAGAGCTCGCCTCACTCGGACCACCTTCAGCACCTCCCCTAATATCACTTTCAGAACTGTTCTCTTCCTCATCTAACTGGATGAGGTCCGCAACAACTTCTTCAGTAATATCCAAGTCAGGAATGTTGTCTACAGGTCGCGTAATGAAATTGGACCCGATGTTCTTGTACTCCAGAAGAAAAGTAGTTAATCGGGGATGTTCATCGTCAGCTAAAGATTCCCTGATATTCCAAGCTTTAATCAGCTCGTCAGCTCGAACCTCACTAAGGGCAGGTTCCAAGTTCTTTGTCCTTGCTGAAAGGATAATAGAAAAATATCAGAAAAATCAAACATTAACAGAAAAATAAATGAGCAGAGCAAAGGCTAAGATTACCTATGTACTCCTTCCCATGAAAGGGCTATCAGACCTCGACCCCTCAGTATGGGGGGGAAACTACCAATTTTTAGCAAGAAAACCCTATTTCCAGTAATTCTTATGGGAATCAGGTAGGTTTACTACCAATACCCTATCAGGACTCCTGGCCTTGAGGTAAAGAAGGTCAGAACTAGTTCGAGAGAAGGAATAACAAAAATAAATTTCAGCAAGCCCTAATTTAGTGCCATAGAGTTGGTTTACTCTATGGACACCATTAACTATCTTCCAAACGTTTGGCGAGCACTGTGCAGGAACGATATTGAAGTAACCTAAGAAGTACAAAAGAAAATTGCTCGGGGGAAAAGTGAGCCCCCCTGGGGACAGCAACAGGATGTGAATCCAATGAGTGTCCTCTATCTCTCTAACATTCTTAGGGACAGAGGCGCACTCAATTTCTACCCAGTCTAGGATATTATAGAACTTCCTAAACTCAAACACAGACATGTTGCCTATATTCGCCATTTGCAAACCCCAATTACGAATTCGAAGCAAACTCAACAGAAAAAACACAAAGAGATAGCAAAGGGAACTTACGGGATGAAGGTTTGGCTTGGACGATGCAAGATCATAAGCCCAAACGATGAAGAAGATTGAAAGAAAAGTAAATGAAGACATGAAGAGAAGGGCGCAATAGTGGAAGCTTGAAAAAGATGGGAAAATATTAAGAAGCTTGAAACGACGATATGGAAATGCTACTCCAAGTGACCTTTTAAACATTTCTAATCATATTGCATGAGACTCGAGGCAAGTTGCCGCCAAAATAAAGTAGAGAACTCCAATCTTGGGAAGAGCTACACAATTTATAAGAAAGCCATTATGATAAATCATTTAAATTTATTGAGCCCAAATTGTGGCCCAACAACTTTAGGGGCAATTGTGGGTACCTCGATTTATCATCACGGGCCCAGGCGAGTAGCCCAATAGCAACGGCCCAAAGCTTGGGCTCTTCACATCTCAACTAAATCCGGTTATGACTTAGTCTACTCCTAAAATCTCGTAAGGAGATATTCTAGGAGTAGAAGATGGACGTGGGGAAGTCCAACAACCCCACTCCCCAAGAACGAACATGTATATAACAGACCCTAAGCCTGGGTCAAAAGGCATGCATTATATTCTCTGTAAAATACTCCCCGGAGTTTATAGAAATAATATTGAGAGCACCACCATGGACGTAGGCATTCTTGTTGAACCACGTACATACTGTGTTGTGTGATTGGCATTACTTATTCTCTATTCTCTTTGGTGATTGCGCTTTCTCATTAATTTGTGTTGAATATAATTATCACCACAATTTTAATGGAAAATACCATGTAGCAATTAAGTTAATAGAGTTCTTAACAATTTTGTATTAAAGTCTAATTTTTAAACAAAATTGTATTTAAGTCTAAAATCGAAGTTTAGTACTGTATTTAAGTCAAATTTACCCAATTATTTTCTTCTTGATTTATATTATAAGGAAATGAAGTGTGAACCAATATAGAAAGAGTAAATGCCAAAAGCATTTATGTGATTGGGAACTTTGGTTGATTTTTGAAAACTTTATAAAGAATATTTAAAAATTTTAATTGGTGTATAAAAGAGAAGAATTGTAGACAAAAGATGTAATCTGCCCATTCAAGAATCAAATGTCAAAACAAAATAAAATGTTTAAATTTAAATCCAACTTAAATGAAAAATTATTTAACTAAACTGTTTTCTTTAATTTTTCACTATTTGGGCATCTTAATCCCTAACATACTCCACTTTGTGTGCTAAGAATAATTAGTAATCCCAAAGTGAAATAAAATACCTCTTACCATAAGTCAAGGTCATGTGAGGAGTTAGGCCTCAATCACTCAATCCTTCACATTTGTAGAGATATGAGGAACACTAGCCATGTTCCACTAAGTCATATGGGGTCCCTAGGAGGGCCTCCTAAAGGCCTAAGATATCAAGTTCAGTCAACATTGTTAAAGTCAAATTAAGACCTTAGGAACCTCAGCACCCTAATTATGGAGCTAACATTTCTTAGAGGAGTTCAAAACTAGGTCTCCAATATCTTTAATGTTTCCATTGATCATTTCAAACACCGAGAATAAGATGGGAGGAGCTTAATAGATTTTTGCAACCGAAAGGATGCCATATCAAATGTCTAATAGACTTTTTTAGGCCAAAGGTTCTTTTGTTCATTGTCGAAATACTCTTAACAAGTCAATTAAAAGACCTCGAGCTTAAGAAAGACCAAAGAATGCAAAGCAGATAGTCCACGAGAAAACTAACGAGTACGTAGAAAGTACAAGCATTGTATCACCTACCCCTATTCACGCATGTTTGGCTATGCTGAGGCATTAAATCATATTTAATCATAAAACCAACCACCACTCATGTCATTTAACATTTTCCCACACATCACTTCTTTTATTTTAGTAATCAAGCTTCAAAGTAAAGTTAGCCATGCTACAACGTCACGTCTCACTACCTCTAGGGAAGTGCTTATATAAAGAAGCCTCGAGTAAGGTTCCAGGGATTGAACTCAAGTGGCAATACAACATTCAAGAGTTTATAGAAAATAAAGAGGGTAACTATTGAGGTAAGGACCACTTCCTCCTTTTATATTGTATTCTGTGAAGAAACTTTGTGTGTTTCAGAAATCTTACCGTCTATTGAGTCCTAAGTAAAATAGAAACACCTAGAAGAGTAAATTATCGACTCCTTAAGGTTCATTACTTTTGATAAAGACTTTAGGAAATCTCAAACCACCTTTGATAATGCCTAAGGGAGGTCATGCTTGTAATAAGCATCCTAGAACATCATATATACAAAGAAAACACATCCATAATTGACGTAGGTACCTCACCAAATGTGTTGAATCAATATTTATCTTGTCTCGTAGTTAATATTAAAATATACCCACCTCCATGAGGATTATTTTGTGTGGTTCAGTTATCAGTCAAATTCAGCACCCGACAATATGCATGCTTCGATATTACTTTAAATGAAACTTGTTTTATTGTAAAAAATAATTATAACTGAAGTACATTGTTGGAAATATTAATCAAACTTATGTTTATAGTTTATCATATCGTATTTTTTTACATGATGAAAATTGAAATTAAGGGACCCATAAATGCATCATTATAGTTAGAGAGAATGAAAGTTATAATTTAATTGTCATCAGATCTGATTAGTTTCAAAAAATGCCTATTAGTTACTGTTTACGAACGTTGTAAAATTTTAGTTAATGTATGAATTTTATAAGTATTAAGACAAATGGTGTGTGAATATGTACCTTAAAGTCCACTTGCCCTTCGAATAAGGCACTTTGTGAATTACTACCTCATTTCTAATACTAATATTGTTGTTGCAAATTGATCACTCATTGTAGTGTTGCTATTCTTTGTTAGCACTTCCATTATCATCACACTAAATGAAAAAAAAAACCTTCGAATAAAAAAATAAGGACAAACAACTCAACTTAGCTTTATTACAAAACTTAATAAATAAATAAAAAATCGCCATATTAAAGTGAAATGAAAATTAAAACAGGTCAAATTAAATATGGAATCGCAAAAACACTCCAGTTTCAAATGCCCATTTAAAAATAAAGCGCACGCACAAACCTCTCTCTCTCTCTACGTGTGTGTGTGTGTGTGTGTGTGTGTGTGTCTTTCGAGTGTGAGAAATATATGAATTATTTAAGAGAAATTAGCAATAAAACCTCACTCTATCATTAGCGGTCAATGTCTCCGTATTACAATAGTAATCTTAAATTCAATGTGAGTGGAATTTATTAGTTCATTCTTTATATAAGGCTATTTATGTGGCATGTGCTAAGACAATACTAAAGGGAAGGGTGGGGCTTTCAAATAGTATGAGTTGTAGAAAAATGCCACTAAATGTAACACCTTTAAGGCACCAAAATATACCATAAACTACATTATTTGTGTTTGGTTACTACATAAATTGCTTTAATATACTTTTTTTTTTTGGAATTATATTTTTTCATTTATAGAATTACATATTTGTCATGCATTTTTAAACCTTCTTTAAAATTGGGGATGACTAGATTTTTACGAGTGTATGTAAGAGGAATTATGTTATCTACCATATGAATAATATCTGGAATATAATTATGTCATTACACATAACTTTATCATATAAGAATAAACAAAAAAGTACCATCAAATGGAATGTTGCACACATTTGGGTTAGGATAAAGAGAGATGCATTTTAGAATATATATAGGGTCAAAGAGAGAGATGTCCCATTAATGTATTGAGAGAGGGAGAGAGGGAGAGATAAGGACCTTATGTTCATGATTATTTAGGAAAGGGGGGAGAAAGAGGGAAATAGAAAGAGGGATATATATATATATATATATATATATATATATATATATATATATATATATATATAGAGAGAGAGAGAGAGAGAGAGAGAGAGAGAGAGAGAGATGTAGATGTTTTTAAAAAATTGAACTTAGGGACAAACCATTAGAGATGTATATTCGGGGGTGTTATTTAGGTAAAGGGAAAAGCATTTGACAATAATCATTAATTGGGTTCAAGAATAAAATAAGGGATTTAAGGGAAGAAGTGGTGGTATTCAATAATTTTATAAAATAAAATGAGACCGTATACTTTTTTATACAATTTTTATATGCGACAATTAAATTACAACATTACACTTAATTAAACAAAGATTTTAGACTATTGTGTATTAGATGTCAACAAACTATGGCAAAGCTTGTCACAAGACATATTTTTAGCGGTGTTGAATGTTTATTGTTTCTAAAACATGTTATTGAAAGATTTGTAGAATTTTTTTTTATCGCATCGCTAAAACGTGTTAGCTTTTTCAAGAACACTTTCCTATAAATGTTACTAAAAATATGAAACGAAATATATTCAATGACGTTGATTTTACGTCACTAGTTGCTTTTAAATAATATGAAAAATATTTTTATCAACATTTACTTTTAACATTACCCTCTTTTAGTGCTAAAAACATGAGAAAATACTACCACTCATATTTTTTCAATGTTAGTACACATTGAACGACAATTTTAATGGTCAAAAAAATAAATCTATATGTTTGTACAATAAAGTATGTATGTAAAAAGTGATTTATGTCAATAAAGTTATAAAGTTAACCTCAATTACATAAAATATGCAATCGAGTGTTCATTAATGACATCAATAAATTATCGTAAACCCTCTCACAAGATGTATTTTTATGCAGTTCCTTTTGTTGATGAGGTCTTGCCTACCCAGGTCGACGTTACACTGTCGTTATTCATTTGGGCCTACTTTGGCCTTGTTCTTCATAATATTAGTAACTTTATCCTTTAGGTAGTTGTGGAAGTCGTATTGATTTCAAAAGGTAACTTCCACCACTTGATAGCAAGTGGTGAATAACATGTTACCCAATACCACCTTCCAAACCCTTAACGTAAGGTTTCTGCCAATGAAAAAAGTCTTCTTGCACTATAACTTTTAACGTGAATATCCTTCTTTGCTTACATATTATTCTCTCCCGGTGTGGAAAGAGAGTGATAGTTGAACTCCTCCACATACTGGTTACAGGCAATCACATATACGAGGTCTTCAAAAACTTATTCCTAATGCCATTATAGATGGTGAGTGGAAAATTTTCCCCTTGAACCATACACTAACAACTTACTAAAGGTCTCGCGTTTAAAAGTCCTTAACTCTCAACTGAAGTTGAACTCATTTGTGGGACGTCTCTCAAGGGAAATCCAAATAAGGAACATTCTCGATACACTTGGGTCTATTTGAATCGTTCGTCCAGGACAATAGCACAAAACCCCTTAAGCAGTTCTCTTTATTAAGAGTACAAATCCGAGACAGAAAATCTCTAAAGTCATCAAATAACACAATTCCAAAAGGCAACGGACATAATCAAGAACCTAGGACACTAAAACCTGGAATGCTTTGATACCAACTGTGACACCCCATAAAATCTAATAATAGGTTAATCAAATATAAAATAAATAATATAGGAGTTGATACAATTGAGGACCATTCTAAGCCATTGAAAATAAAATAAAATGGATAAAGTAAATGACTAAATCAATAATCAGGTGGAAGCCCAATAACGTCTAATACCATCATTAACATAACTAAAGTTTCACACACAATAGTAAGACTGTCTCAACACAATCCTAATATCTGAATATAAAGATACTAATAAATTCGACACAACAAAATGAAAATAGCAGTAAAGAGAGTGGGTATGCAGACCCGACACCTACATCCTAAAATAGGCAAAAAAATGGTGAAATGCAATTAAAAAGATCAGGCCTAAGGTGGGAACGAAGGCTTAGGTCCTAAAAAGTAAAGTCAACAATAACGTTGACAACAAGTATAAGTAGAATGAGATTATATTTGAACTTGGGATATAATATCACTATGCATATTCCTCTTGTCTTTTAGTTATTTTTAAGTTTATTCCAACTCAAACAACCATAGATATCCCATGTGTATACTCCCAAGTTTAAGTGATCCCATGATTAAGTATTATTCATCTCAATTGAATATAACTAATGTATCCCCTAATAACTCTACACTAAATATCTTAAGTGTATAAGTATATAAATAAAGACAATCACAAAGTCTAATTTTAACAAAAGTACAAACCAAACCACATACTTAAATAAATGGGCTCCACTCCAGCCCGCACTTAACGAAGGCCTACTTAAATGACTTTGAGGATCTCTAGCACGTACTAGGTAGAGTTATAGGTTATCCCATCCTTATAACACTATAGTATCAATAATGGATAATTACTACACCATCACACCAATAATATTATCCCCTACCCAAGCCATATGAAAGGATCCCTCATCTTATCATCAAGGGATAATACGAGTACATTAGAACGTAGTGTCCGGTAAAATAATCAAGGTAAAACTCATCTCTATCATCAGGGTACTAATGCGGTCGACGTCGTATGCGCCCCATAAGGATATCCCCTCTAGTACGTATACCAGGAGGACTCAAGAATAGGTATGTTGCACATAAAATACAAGAATAGTAAACCTAAGCATACAAAGTTTACTAAGTCTTAATTTATATTACTCAATCTAGTGATCCATATAAAGTTAGGAATCTCACTCCAATACTAAATTATAAATCTTCTAAAACATATTATCCCCTTTTTTCCATATGGATAGTTGACCTGGAAACCACTCTAAACGATCATAAAGTCCCAAATCCCATCCAAACCAATAACTAACCCATTTAAAGGCCAAAACAGACAGGACGATCGATCGACTCCAAGGGGTCGATCGATCTCTTGTCCCAAATTTCATCATCTTCCTAGTTACGAGATTTAAACCCCCAAACCTCCATTGAAGTGTTCCAAGCTCTTCAGACCAGAATGAAGATCCAACCTCTTTCATATATAGTTATATTAACATTAATTCAAACCTATATATATTAATTTTATATATTTATAGCATGATTAAATGGTTCATTGCAATTTTAAGTTAAGAGCCCAAGTTTTATGTATTCAACCTAATTTGATTCAATTTTACATCGCTATGACCAATTATCATGGGGATTTCGATGGATAAACAATATATGATCAATTCCTAATCATTTAAAAATAATTTAAAAATAATTTCAATTTGAATTTATAAAGAAGGCATCCAATTGCATAATAAGCAATTAACCTAGTTCTTATCCTAATTAAGTTAATTATAACTTTGTAAGAGAGTAGTGCAGATTTGGGGAAGCATCGCATTTAGCATATTTTGGATTTGAGCAACGTTGTTGTGCCTACGTATCTATCTCTCCCTAGAATCAAAGTATTCATAGTTTGAGGGTCCGTACAATATGCCGAAAAACTCATTTTTGGTGCGTGGGGGATGCCAAAACCAACCAGACGCCTCTAAATGCCCATATATCGTGTAAAATATGTAAAAATCGTGACAAAACCATGAAAATCCACTCGTCACTATCAAACCCGTGATGGGACTCAAGAGGTTCATAGGGGAGGAGAGTTATATTTTCTCTCCTTACCTTGCCCCCAATACCATTATCCTCCCAAATGAAGGGGAAGCCTTCTTTTTATAGAAAAAGTGCCCAAGTGGGCTTGACACATGCCATATTTAATGTGGAGCCAAGTGTCCAATATTTATGATTCCACTTGTCATAATATATGTGGTGGTATCTCAAATAATTAATTTAAATCATTACTAGAATATTGCCTAGTTCAATTCGTCAAACTCGCGGTATACGCGGTATATTAAATCGCGCGTAATAATATCTCAACCTGCGTAGGGTCTGAATTGTAGTCAAACTTGATAAATTATAAATCAATAGATGATTAAATCTGTGGGGTAATTTTATTAGAGTATTGGTGGTTAATTTCTTTAACCCCACCCCCACTCTACATTTTTCCCCTCGTACGCATAGTTGGTGTGGTGATGCTTTGGCTGAGACATATCAACTGTGTGTACTAAATATATTTCATTATGTTTTAACTTTGTCTAAGCCATCATGTGATCACGTTCGATCTATACCATGCGTATATGTGCATATAATTTTGAGGGTTATCATTACCGCCTCTAATTTTCGTTTTGGAGGAGTATTTGGGGGGTTTCCCCCATTCCTTTAATCGGTTTTGATATGTTCGATCAACCAGTGGATCGTGGGTAATAATCTCATATCTCATTTCAGTTTGATGATATATCTTGTATCTCATATTTTAGGTCTTAATCTCATGGGTTACTTCCTAAGAACCTCATGTTCATTCTTTTAATGAGAATGAAACACTATGAGTTGAAATGAAGAATAAGAAGGAAAATATAACTCCTTAACAATGAAAACCACTTTGCTAAGATTTTTTGTAAACTCTACCCAAATATGTGACTTAACAATAAAAACCACTTGTTAAGATTTTTCGCAAACTGTACCCAAATATGTGACTTAACAATAAAAACCACTTGTTAAGATTTTTCGTAAAACTATACCCAAATATGTAACTTAACAATAAAAAACACTTGTTAAAATTTTTCGCAAACTGCACCCAAATATGTGACTTAACAACGAAAACCACTTGTTAAGATTTTTTAAGCGACCACAGTGTGCCTAGTCGAGGTTCCATATAGGTCCTTTAGGCATACGGGGGTTTGAAGAATGCCCAATTTACTTGGTAAAGTGAGATTGTTATGCGACCACAATATACCTAGTCGAGCAACCATAAAGGTGCTTTATGTTAGACTTAATAAATGCCCAACCTTACTTAGTCGAGCAACCATAAAGGTGTTTTAAGTAAAACTAGCACTTTTAAACGACAACAATCTACCTAGTCAAGCAACCATAAGGTACTTTAGGTAAATTTGGGCTTAGTGAATGCCCAATCTTACTTAGTCGAGTAACCATAAAGGTGCTTTAAGCAAAACTGAGACTTTTAAATGACAACAATTTACCTAGTCGAGCGACCATAAAGGTGCTTTAGGCAAACTGGGGCTTTAATAATGCCTAATTTACTTAGTCGTGGTTCCATATAGGCCCTTTAAGTAAAATAGGACTATTAAGCGATAATAATTTACATAGTCGAGCGACCATAAAGGTGTTTTAGGCAAGCTGGGGCTTTAAATCTGTTCAACTTGCTTAGGCAATGATTCATAAAGGTCCTTTAAGCAAGCCGGGATTACCATATAGGTCAAGGTTTCTCATAACTATAATGCACCACTTTGGGCAACTTACCATAATATCGGTAAGGTTTCTCAAAGCTATAATGCACCACTTTAGGCGACTTACCACAGTATTGGTAAGGTTTCTCGAAACTATAATGCACCGCTTTGGGTGACTATCACAATATCAGTAAGGTTTCTCGAAGCTATAATGCACTATTTTGGGAGACTTACCACAATATCGGTAAGGTTTGTATGCAAACTTTGTATCAATGCTCCAGGTTTTCAGGGCAATTTGATTGCCCCTTGTCACTTTGCTGGAAATAATGTCATGTAGTCAGTGTTATATGTGAGCCAACCGTTGGCCATGCTGAACAAGTCTGGAGTTTATTTTGGTGATGCCTCGATAAAAATGTCTATTTTGTGGCCAGATTTGAGCACGCTTATCACTCGAGCTCCTATACAACTAAATATTACGTCATACAATACTTTCCCTCCTCTTTATTTTATTTTGTCTTTTATCTCAAGACAAAGAAAAGTAAAGAAAAACTCATACATCAGTTACAACACCATATGAATAAAATTAAATACATTTCATTGTGTGATATCCCCCAAATAAAAAAAAATCTCTTGAGCATTTGTCTTTGACATCTGTAAGGCCTGATGTAATTTCTTGAGCTTGATTTGCTCATGTGCATTCAATATCTGCAAGGATAAAAATCATCTATGATTCTAGCACAAAATCCATTATTCATATGTGGTATATCTTTATCCCTTTATTTTATTTTATGTCAATAGAATGAAATAAACTCAAAAGCATGCCTCGAGGAATTGTAAAACCTATTGTTCTTTACAATTTCATGATGCCAATTTTATATGATACAATATGTAGTTCATACTTTTTCAATCTCATATAGTGTAGATTTATCATGTGGTGAGCTATTGATCTCATGCCCCCATTATTTTATCAAAGCTGAGAAAATTCAGAAGTGATTTATTAATTAGTATATAGAATAATTCAATTAGTAGGCATGCTAAGTCACCTTGAGGTGAATAATAAGTATCGAATCTGAATTTTCAAGTAATTAATATCACAATGTCAACAAATCATACTTCAATATAAATTGATCACGACTGAGGCTGCTCGATTACCATGACTGAGGCTACTCGAGGGATGTCATTTTTGACATGGTTGCTCATGTACTTGTTCGTAATAAATCTTTAAATGGTCTTTCTCGAGACAACATAAAATAATTTTCTGAACTTCAAGGCATATGTGGTTTCTCAGTGGAAAAATTTAAGCAATGTCGTACCTTACACGAAAATTTAAGCAATAAAGTGCCTCGGGCAATATTTAAGCAATAAGGTGTCTCGGGAGACATCAGGTGCCTCGGGCGATATTTAAACAATAATATGGCTCAAAATAGAAGTTGCTCAAATCCAAACTTTCATTTATTTGAGTTTAAACATTTAAGGGGATTTCCTCGTGTCAATAAAAAAATGTATTGTGTGAGCCCGGGTAATAACCTCCGATGTACACAACAAGCAAATGACAAAGATTTATGCTCAAATTATATCAACTTTGTAAGTGTGGCATATTAACTGCGAATAATCATAAGATTGATTGAGTCCATGCTCGTACTAATTTGAGCTTAATCTCTAAATGGTCTCTTTTGAGAAAAAATATTCATGTAATTTTAAAGGGGGTACATGACTTTTTCCAAATTTATTTTATCAATCAAGTCAAAAAAAATAATTTAAAGTTCAAAGTATGCTAAAATATTTTACAAGTGTGTGATCACAAAGTCTTCATGATCAATTTTTTTGAATAAATATAGGAGGTGGTTCCGACGAATTTGACCTTTATAAGATATAACCCAATAGTACCATAAAATGAGGTATTTCTTAATAATATTAGAAGTTATTCTTATTTACTTTCAAAACCAAAGAGACTGTTCCTATCTTGAACTTGCAACGTAAAAATCATGGTCCCAACCAATATCAGAGCAAGCATAATCGGGCTTAAACCATTATTTAGAGTCCATTAAATTTCTCGAAATCCCCCGTTCTTGGTTTTGCACAACCATGGTAATTCGAAGGTTCCAAGGTATGTCGAGGTGACATCCCAACTGAATCACATTTTGCAAATGGTGGTTCAGTAAATCGAGATTGTTCAGAGCATGTACAATGGTGAGGTTTCCACGAAAGGCATAATACCATACACATGTGAGGTTTACCTTTCGCCCGCGTGGGCGAGCTGTAGTGGTGGAGGTTTCCTACGAACAACAGAAGTTCGTATCAATTCCTACGAGCTTCTGAAGTTCGTAGGAATTTATACGAACTTCTGTTGTTCGTAGGAATTCCTACGAACTTCAGAAGTTCGTAGGAAGCTCTAACGTCTCTCTAACGGCTAGTAAACGGCTAGTTAATTCGGCATAAATAAAGAGCCAAGAACTCTTCTTCTACAACTCTACTGCTTCTTCCTCTACCACCTACTGCTTCTTCCTCTACCACCTGTGTCCTCCATAAACATCCTTCTGCTTCCTCTACCACCTCCCAACTCCATCCAACTTCTTCTTTATTATTCCCAAATTGAATTTATTCCATAATTCAGCAGATTTAAATATTATGGATGGAAAAAAATGGAAAAAATATTTAAATATCGGCAAGCGAAAGAAGCACGGATCCACATCAACGGCCAATCCGACTCAACCTCCGGCAAGTGAATCTGTTGATCCCGTCTACAAGCATTACGCGCGTATTTTTGATGGTGATACACACGCGTCAGACGGACAGACGCCCATTATAAATGGTAATAAATATGAATATCGGGGTAATTGGGCGGGGCCAATGAAACTATATAAATTGATCGGAGATAATAAACCGACGATAAAAGAATTTATCGACGGTGCCGGTTTAATGGCCAATTTATTTTCAAGGGTGATGCCGAATTCCGACCAGTGCATTGTGACAGCGATGATCGAACGTTGGTGGGACACGACGCATACATTCCAACTGCCATTTGTTGAAATTGCGTTCACGCCTATGGACTTCACGATGCTTTCAGGTATTATTTAATTCGTATTAAATCCATTATTTAATTTTATTTATGTTCAATCTAAATAATTTCAATGTGTACAATTAATTTTCATATTATTTTTATATATGATGTGTATTGTTAATTTTTGTACAGGTATCCCGATTGGGCATGGGCTACCCATTCTAAATTTGCCTATAGAAAAATACACAAATTTTCAAAATACCGTTAACGAATTTTTCCCCCAAATTCATATAGAACGATTTTCGGGTGCGAGAATCCAGGTTGCCGACCTTAAGAAATACATTTTCAATTTTGTGAATCAACCGGACCTTCCCGATTACATGATACCAGTCATAGCTCGAGCATTTTGGTTTTATGCACTGTTCTAAAAAACCCGCCTAGGCTCCGCCTAGGCACGCCTAGGCTTGAGGCTTGGAAGAAACGCCTCGCCTTAAGATTTTGACGCCTTATGCTTGGTAAAACCCTTAAGGCGTACTTTTTTTCTAAAAACAATAATGCTTTAGTGAAACGATATCCCCTTTTAAAGATTTTTTTACAAACCGGACCATTATCTCATCCAAAATAATCAAATAGTATTTTTAATTGCAAATATTCACACATATTTTTATGATATGTACAATTTTAGTATTTTAATAGCCTTGTTATGGTTAAAAAATATTAAAATATATTAAAAAGGCCTAAACGCCTTTTCACGCCTTTTTACGTCTAGGCCCGCCTAGGCTTCTAAGGCTTAAGGCTTGGCCTCCACGCCTCGATCACGCCCCGCGTTTTTTAGAACCTTGGTTTTATGTAATCGGGAGTCTATTCTTTCCAAATGCCAATTCCACGGCGGACCTCGGGTTTTTACATTATTTGGAGGATATTGCGGCGATTGGCACCTACGATTGGGGTTCGGTAATTTATGCCCGTACAATATGGTCATTGGACAAAGCGAGCAGACGGTCGTTAACTAGTGTCGAGTGTATGTGGCAATTAATAGAGGTACAATTTATAACAATATTATTTTAATGTTTATGCATTATATATTTAGTTACAATTAATGTACATGTATTCTAATCAATTTAATTTATCTAAATATTTTGCAGTACTTACATCACGAGTATATGGCGACCGCGTGTCCGATTATCGTGGATCAGACCGTAGATGTATGGCCTCGAATATTTCGTTGGTCAAAGTCGAACAGGAGTCGGGCAAAGGGCGCGCAACGTTTTAATATATCGGGCAGCCAACATCAACTTGAGATGCGGTCCCCTGAATCAATCATATGGCAACCATATGAGGCATCGATGTACCGACATAACGATTTCATTACATACGCATATCATTTATCTGGGTTGCGTATGATTTTTTGGGATCCATTATTTAAAGGATTTTGGTACTTGGGTGACCGGGCATATCGACAGTTGACAGGCCAAATTTGTATAGCAGACAACCCTCCCCGAAATTTGAGCTCAGTCCCACAATCCGAATACCAAGCCGCCCTTGCTCAGAATTGGCCTCTTGCAAATGCGCATACATCAGTTGTGACCCAAGAAGAGTACGATATATACTGGAAAGCAGTTTCGCAGGGGCCCTTACTTCCGGGGATGGCACGTTATGTTAACGTTGATTTGATTGGGGTTGGGACAGTGGCACCATCAACATTGCGTATCCCAAGGGCGCCAGCTCCAATTAACCAGCCTTCTGAGTATCATACACAGTTTGCTACGGCTGGCCCTACACAAACACATGCGCCCAGGCAAAGTTGGACGGTAGACGTAGGCCTTCCGCAGGGTGCTTCATACGAAAGAAGTGTGCCGCGACCTGAGTTCCCAACGAATGCTCCCCCAGCGCATGCGTTGTCACAATTAGAGTGGCGTTCTGCATTCATCGACGCAGCAGATAATATACGTGGTCTCCGTCATTTACTCCTTACTGAGACTCGAGAGCGTGAGGATAGGATTGAGGAACTCGAGCGACAACTTGCCGCCTGTAATGTGCGTGGTACTGGTCCTACCGTTAGTGGTCCGAGATACAGCCGTGAGGATGTTTATGTACCTCAACCATCTCAACCATACGGAGGATATCAAACGCAACCGAGCTACAGCGTTGATTTGGGACAGGATTATGACTATGGGCAGAGGCCATCCTGATTGTATTCATTTTATTGTATTTTATTCAATTTTTTATTATGAATTCATTTGCAACAGACAACTTAAATCTATTGTATTCATATTATTATATTGATGGCACACAAATCGATGGCACATTAATTGATGGCACACAAACCGTTGGCAGAATTATTGAAGGCACATACATCAATGGCACACTAATCGATGGCATACAAACCGTGGGCACAATTATTGAAGGCACACTAATCGATGGCACAGTTATCAATGTCACATTAATCGATAAGACACTGAAACGATAATTATTACATGGCACACTAACTGATAACCGATTAAAATAAGATGTCATGACACACTAATCTATATTGATTACATATCAAACTAATCTATATTGATTACATGACCTATAAATATTCGTTGTTTCAGATGTGTATTCCTCCACAAATCGAGTTATAATTTCGTACATAAACCTCGTAATGCATAACTATGAGTACATGCCTGACGAAGATTCAGCCTTCTTAACCCATGTTCCCAAGATAACTTTGTCCGGGCAGAAGCTTCCATATCATAATTGGTCACCACCTAAAGAGGGAGTGCGAAGTGCTTACCTTTCAACTGGATGGACAAGTATGAACCATCACGTCGCAAAAAGAAAGGGTAAGGCAAAAGTGTCAACATCAGCTGCTGTTGAACATTTAGCGGTAACGCATAGTAATGTTGAACGAGTGTTGACTAACCCAGGGATCTATCAAGATCCCCATGGAGGTAGCTGGTTTGGCGAGAAAATGCTTTTTGAAAACATTCCTATATGCACGTTACATTCTTTAGGCGACGTTAATCATGTTATGAAATGGTTAACGCCGACGAAAGGAAATATTCCATGGGATGATCATTTGAAGTGGCCGAGGTTATTTGATAGGCGTTGCGATTTGGAGTGCTACTGCCATTGGCATGGTTTACCCGTGCCACAAGCAAAATCGGCTATATTTTGCAAAGATCCAAACAAAGATAATGAAAAATGTATACAATTATTGCAACGCGAAATATCACAAATGGAGAAAAGGCTAGAGCGGTGGCATGCTAAATATTTGATAAATACTGAACTTGACGATCCAATGTATGCATCAGATAAGGACTTGCCGGATTACAAAGGAGCCAAAACGGACATGGATTTTGCACATCATCTACCAACAATGTTAATGGGGGATGGGAATGCATTATGTTGTTTGCCATGGTTGCCTAGGAAGTAATTGTAATCAGTAAACAAATCAGTCAAAACAAGTAACGTTTATGTTTTATACTGAAGTAGCAATTTTATATAGCACATTTATAACGATAAAAGAAATTGCATACAATTATTACATATAAATGCGGTAGTTAATATAAAAAGAATTAGTAATATATATAGAAGTAGCATATATTGTGAGGTAGTAAAATGAAAAGAACTAGTAATTTTATATAGTAAATATAATTAGGTAATATTTATAGTAGTAGTTAATATATATAGTAGTAGTTAATATAAATAAAAGTAAATATATAGAAATGTTAATGGGGGATGGGAATGCATTATGTTGTTTGTCATGGTTGCCTAGGAAGTAATTGTAATCAGTAAACAAATCAGTCAAAACAAGTAACGTTTATGTTTTATACTGAAGTAGCAATTTTATATAGCACATTTATAACGATAAAAGAAATTGCATACAGTTATTACATATAAATGCGGTAGTTAATATAAAAAGAAGTAGTAATATATATAGAAGTAGTATATATTGTGAGGTAGTAATATGAAAAGAACTAGTAATTTTATATAGTAAATATAATTAGGTAATATTTATAGTAGTAGTTAATATAAATAAAAGTAAATATATAGAAATGTTAATGGGGGATGGGAATGCATTATGTTGTTTGTCATGGTTGCCTAGGAAGTAATTGTAATCAGTAAACAAATCAGTCAAAACAAGTAACGTTTATGTTTTATACTGAAGTAGCAATTTTATATAGCACATTTATAACGATAAAAGAAATTGCATACAGTTATTACATATAAATGCGGTAGTTAATATAAAAAGAATTAGTAATATATATAGAAGCAGTATATATTGTGAGGTAGTAATATGAAAAGAACTAGTAATTTTATATAGTAAATATAATTAGGTAATATTTATAGTAGTAGTTAATATATATAGTAGTAGTTAATATAAATAAAAGTAAATATATAGAAATGTTAATGGGGGATGGGAATGCATTATGTTGTTTGTCATGGTTGCCTAGGAAGTAATTGTAATCAGTAAACAAATCAGTCAAAACAAGTAACGTTTATGTTTTATACTGAAGTAGCAATTTTATATAGCACATTTATAACGATAAAAGAAATTGCATACAGTTATTACATATAAATGCGGTAGTTAATATAAAAAGAATTAGTAATATATATAGAAGTAGTATATATTGTGAGGTAGCAATATGAAAAGAACTAGTAATTTTATATAGTAAATATAATTAGGTAATATATATAGTAGTAGTTAATATATATAGTAGTAGTTAATATAAATAAAAGTAAATATATAGAAATAGTAATAATTACTATCGTCCATTTCCAACAAGTGAAAAGTAAATCACTTCAGAAGTTCATATTAAGGGCACACTTACCAATTATATTCAGGGCACACTTACCAATTATTACAACAGTAACTGCAGAAGTTCATCAGTTCATCAGTAGGACAGTTCATCAGTAGGACAGTTCATCAGTTCATCAGTTCATCAGTACATCAGATTGGCACACTTACCATAATACATCAGTCTGATTATACAACTATAAATAGAAATACAATGTATGAAATATTGTAATATAACTTCTTTATACATTTCATAATTATTCCGAGAGAAATACATAATGGATTACTCCAGTTCTAGCGATGAGGGACGAAATCTAATACTTCAGTATGCACAATTTAATGATGGCGCGTCATCAGATGATTCAGACGAGGAGATGATAATATGCATGGAGATTACACGTTGGATTGCAGAACAAAATATAATTCGAGATGGGAAAGAACTCGAATTTAGACGTCGAGTGAATCGAAGGAGAGAAAGGGGACACCAAACACTATAGGAAGATTACTTTGGTGAAGATAAGGTATATAGCGAGTATTATTTTCGAAGGAGATTTAGGATGCGGTATTCCGTTTTCAATCGCATCCTATATTCTGTTTGCGAGTACGACAACTACTTTGTACAAAAGTACGATGCGTGCGGTCGGCTAGGTTTAAGCTCACATCGAAAAATTATGGGGGCTATACGACTCCTCGCTAACGGAAGATCTCATGACGTATGGTCTGAGCAGTACGCAATGAGTGAAACAACTCTATTAGAAACGGTTATTAGATTTACTGAGGCAATTGTGGCTGTATTCGGTCTCGAGTATGGGAGAAATCCGACGACAGGCGATGTCACCAGGTTACTCGAACAGAATTCAAGTCGAGAATTTTCGGGAATGCTAGGGAGTATAGATTGCATGCATTGGCGGTGGAAGAACTGTCCCACGGCCTGGCATGCTCAATATAGTGGTCGAAAAGAACATCCTACTATAATCCTAGAAGCGGTTGCCTCATACGACCTATGGATTTGGAAATCGTTCTTTGGTGTTCCTGGATCTTGCAACGATATAAACGTCTTGCACCGCTCTAACGTCTTTCGAGAATTACGCAATGGGACTGCACCTCCCGTTAATTACAATGTTAATGGAAATATATATGAAATGGGGTATTACCTTGCGGATGGCATATACCCTCCATACGCAACCATCGTTAAAACTTTTAGGAACCAACCTGGCCTATCACAAAAACAAAAATTATTTTGTAAGAAACAAGAATCGTGTAGGAAAGATGTCGAACGTGCTTTTGGTGTACTACAAGCTCGATTCGCTTTCGTGCGTGAACCTTGCAAATTATGGAATCGGGCATCCTTAGCAACAATAATGAAATCTTGCATTATAATGCACAACATGATTATTGACGATGAACGTAGAGACTGCCCATGGCAAAATGAATACGAACAATCTGATCCCACACCTGAAATACTACGGGGGCAAACTAATTTTTACGAGTACCTAACGCGTGATGCAAATGTTAGGGACGCAACTACACATCAACAACTACGAGATGATTGGTGGAGCATATTTGGAACACGAGCGGTGATGAGTTGGCCGATTAATGATCAGATAGTATATGTGTATTTGAGGCTTAACAATTCTCTCTATATAATCACTTTTAACATTGTTCTTATGGTGTGCATAAAAATTATATAATATATGTTATATTTCTTGTGTAATTATTTTTAATGGACTGCTTCAATTTAGTAGACATCAATACACCTACTGCAACACATCTTAAACTGAAATAACATTTATTAAAATAACATAACACGATAATTGACATTACATTTATGAAGAAACGGAAAACTAAACAAGCCACACATTTAACATACTAGTCAGCGTTGTTTGCACCAGACAGACCAGAATCAGAATTTGACGAGCCCGCAGTGTTTGACATAAGCGCGGCAATCGCAACTTCAGTCACAGCTACCATATTTGATAGGTCGGTGTACCTTTTCACATGGAATTGTTGTTGCATCTCGTTCATTTTGGTCATATCCAACTCCATGATGTACGACTGTTCTCGGCCTAGACGCACAAGCTGATCTTGTTTTCTTGTAATTTGATCAGCTCTTTTCATCTCAATGAAAGCATCCATTTGAGAATCAAATTTCATGGCCCGACTTTGCTTCCACTCTTGCTTGCTTTTAAACATCTCGGTGAATTCTTCGCAATGTTTAAGGACCGTCGTGTTACAATCGAGGCTGTCTGAACGAGCACGTTGACGGGCACGTTGTTTCTCCCCCTTCCTGCCTGGGGGTCTGTACGGTACTTCACCTACACCCGGACTGTCCTCCGAGTCTAGAGGCGTAGGATTGTCGTTGTTGCACGCTGTGTTATTCAAATCAAATTTCGGTAAGTCTTTCAAAATTTGGTAGCATTTATCAAACATGAATTGTTTGCTCGTTTCCACGCGATATGCCTCGCGGGCCTTTGTAACCGCGTCGAACTCGTTATTGCCGCTTCCTATATTGTCTTTTTGGTGAGACAGTTTTGAAACGTATATCATTACCCGGGAAGAAATATGATTGTAGCGTGTTGAAAGCATAGTTCTCGTACGTTGAATATAAATTTCTGGCGTGCTGTTATATTCATTCATTACAGAATCCCAAAATGTTCCATGTGATATCGAGTTGCCTTCAATACCACGACTCGTATATTTAGCATATATAGTACATAATATTTCATCTTCAATAGGAGTCATATTTTGTTTTCTAGAAGTACTAGAATTAATGGGTTGAGATGAAGACATTTTAATCGATAATTAAAATGTATGGAGAGAAAATGATTCACCTGGAAATATTTTGGGAAAATAATGGAATGGGGTGGAAGAAAATTGAGAGAAGTATTGGAGCTGATTTTGGAGAGAATTGATGGGTTGGTTGATGGGTTTATATAGGAAATTAAGTTTAACGGACGTTTGTTGTTACTGTGGTAAAAATGGTTCCTACGAACTTCAGTTGTTCGTAGGAATTCCTACGAACTTCTGAAGTTCGTAAGAATTGCTACGAACAACTCAAGTTCGTACCAATTCCTACGAACTTCAGAAGTTCGTAGGAAACCTTTACAAATTTTCCTCCGCTTTTGTATATTTGCAAAACGCATGCAAATTCATTTACAGAATTTGCTCGTTTTCTCTCACCACTCTGCCACCTACGATTTGTACAAATGGGTAAATTTACCTTTTCCTTTGGTTGTTTCCCTCACCATTGTACATGCTCTCAGATATGATTGTTCAAGCTCCCAAAGGTTACTCGGAGGTCAGGCTATTCGAAATACCTCATCTCGGATATGGTTGTTCGGAGGTCAAGGTGATCGGATAAACAAGGGTGTTTGGAGATCCATGGTTGTTCGACGGGAGATTTCAAGCTGGCTCGGAGATCAAAAGGTTGCTCGAAATTTCGTGGTTTGAGTAAGTCCCAAATTGTTTGTATTGTATTGATTTGATCTCTTATGATGGGTCGTTTTCATACACTGTATAAATGGATTGAAGGTCTTGGTATCTTTTTAACTGAGTTGAGACCTTAAGGTGGCTCGATGGTTCGATGTGATATTAGCTGGACGGAGAATTTTTTTTTGCCTGAGGTGGGTCGGATTTCTATGGTAGCTCGGGGTGAGTTCTCAAATGGTTTCCATATCCTCGTGGTTTGGTTGGATGTCATACTCACTAAATTTTGTGGTCAATCGATTTACTTCTTCACATAAATTCAATTTCTTAGCTAAGTTGGCCCTCATATTCTGAGATGTATGGTGTGAGATAAGGCGGTGTGGCGAACAGGTATCAGGAAGGGTCTTCCAGTTTTTTCGATTAAACACAAATATGGACAGATTAAACACAAATATGGACAGAGCTTGTTTTTTTTTTCTTTTTTTATTCAAAGGAAAAAAATATGAGGATAAAATAATGGGTGGCGCTATTAGCACTCCACCATTTTCTTCTCGCACTCCAAAAATTTGTATAGTTACAAATCTACCCTCATATCTCTAATGCTCTTCAAGTAAAATTCAAACCTTCATCTCCTCTCTAATTCAACCATTATTTTTTTTTACAATATTATTAAAAATCTGCATAAATATCAACATTTGAATAAAAATATTTCAAAAATAATTTATAAAATTAAATATTTCCAGGAAGTATAAAAAAGCGATAAAAGTAAAAAAAATATATGAACAAATGATCCCAACAAATAAAAAAGCGGCAAAAGTAAAAAAGAATCTCAAAAAATAAAAAAAGCAGAATCACGACATGACACGAAATATTATTTTAATTTATTTACAAAAACAGAAACACGACCGAATAAAAAAAGATTTGATCGTATTGTGTGGAATTTTAATTTGGTTCTATTGTGTGGGATTTTAATTTGATCGTGTTTCTGTTTTAAAACGCAACTAAAAGAAAAATATTTTTTGTTAACTCAACAAGAACACACGCAAATATATCACGACATGACTTGATTCAAGAACGCGACATGACACGAAATCTTATTTTTTTTATCTAACATGAACGAGACCAAATTAAAATGCGACACAATACGATTTTTTTTTTTTTTACGAAACACAAATATGGCGAACTAAAAGCGACACAATATGATTTTTTTTTCAAACACAAATAATTTTTTTTACCAAATGTAAATACAATTTATTTTACCGAGCACAAACACAAAATATGTTGTGTTGTTTTTACTTGGCCATATTGATAAAAAAAAGATTCCGTATTGTGTCGTATTTTAACTATGTTCATATTTGGTAAAAAAAATATTATTTGTGTTTGGAAAAAAAAAATTATTGTATCGCTTTTATTTGGCTATATTTGTGTTTTGTAAAAAACTATTTCGTATCGTATTGCATTTTTATTCAGTCGTGTTTCCGTTTTTGTAAATAAATTAAAATAATATTACGTGTCATTTCGTGTCTCTTTGACTTAGATTGTGTTCGTGTTAGGTTAAAAAAATATTTTGTGCTCGTTAATGATAAAAAAACAAAATTTCATGTCGTGTCACTTTTATTTGAGTTGTGTTTTTGTTAGATAAAAAATAAGATTTCGTGTTGTGTCGCATTTTAACTGGATCATGTTCATATTTGGTAAAAAAAAAATAAGTAAGCACTAAAGTGAGTTTAATTCACTTTATTTTTACGATGGGTTATTTTGAGTTTTTCCTTCGCTTTTGTAACCAATTTTGCAATGTACCCCCACTTTTTTAAAAATTTGCAATACACTCTCATTCTGTTAATTGTATCGCTTTTACTTGGTCATATTGATTAAAAAAAGATTTCTTACTGTGTCGCATTTTAATTGTGTTTGTATTTGGTAAAAAAATTATTATTTATGTTTAAAAAAAAAATCATGTTTTATCGCTTTTACTTGAGCATATTTGTATTTCGTAAAAAAAAAGATTTCTTTTTTTTACAATACGAAATCTTTTTTTACGACACAAGTACATAAGTACAATACGAAATGTTAGTATTATTTATTATTAAAACTAAAAGTTATCTAAAAGATTTTTTTATTAAAACTATTATTTAAAAATAAAAGTTATCTAAAGAACTTTTATTAAAACTATTATTTAAAAATAAAAATGAGTAAACTTATTTTTGGTATAAAGAAAAATCACTTATTTAAAGAGAGAGAAGGAATAAATGATAAATAATGAGGTAAGGGTTTATTTGTCATTTTCAAAAATTGAAAATCAAAATGGAGTGCAGCTAAAATTTTTGGAGCGCTGATAGCTGCTCCCTAAAATAATATTTCGACTGAATAACCAAGTTCAATTTACCCAAATGTATCGTCAGACCACTTTCGACTGTCAACTCCCCAAATAATATATATATATGTAAGATTGTTATAATCAATGTGTCCATTTGTGTTACTCAGAACTTCTCTTATTTTATGAGCAAATAAATTTGGTAAACCATTAATAAATTTTTCTTTCCAAAATGGTTCATTACTATCGTCTCTAAGCATTACTCGTGATGTGAAAACATCTTTGTACCATCTAAAATCGCTTAAAGTTGGGCATCTAAGGTTACTTAGTTGATCATGAATTCTCGAGGTTATATTACTCGGTGTTCCTAAAAAATGTTTTATTATTGTAAAAACTAGAGTGTTAACTCCATCTGGAATTCCCATTCCAATGTTTTCATCAAAAATTGGGAAGCCATTGGCATCTTGTTGGACGGCAGATTTAATTTGTTCCTTTGATTCTTCGGTAAGATGTTTATCCCACCAAGATTTTAATGTACCGGTGAATCCTGTTGTTAAAAGCTCAACTATTTCTGTTTGGGGAATATTTTGATTGTTTAGGTAATTGTTGGCAACCATAGATATGTGTTGCATTTTATTTAAGATTTCTTGTTCAGATAATCCATCTATGTTCCATTAGTAAAGTCTATCCGATGAAACCGAGAATTGATTATGTATATTTCTTTCTTCATATTGCATATCTGGGGGTGTTGGTCTTGTATACCAATTTTTTGTTAAGGTGGTTGGAGTTACTCTGGCGTTTTTGATTCTATTTAATTCAACATTAGTAAATTGTTTTTCAATAGTCTGGATATCTTCATCTGTAGTAGATTCTTGGGATGAGTCTGTTTGGTTAATATAGGTATTTTTGTTGATAGTTGTAATAGTCTTTGATGATTCTGCTTTGATATCTTTAAGCATTTTTTCTATTTTATCCAGAGTTTTCTCAGACTTTGTTTGTAAATTTATTCCTTTTCGAACTTCAGGAAGTTGGATTAAAGGTATTTCTCTTTTATATGGTGGGTTTGGTTTGTCTAACTTGTTTTCAATGGATTCTAGTTGTTTTCCTAAAGTATTCAGGTATTGGTTAGTGTAATTATTTTGTTCAATAACTTTTTTGATTTCATCATTAGTAGAAGTGACTTTAAATGGTGTAGCAACTACTTCTGTTCCCATGTGATTTACTAAAATGGTTTCTAGTGGAGGGTGACCAGACGAGACTGTAGTTTTGTCTTGTTTTGTCCATTTTACTTTTGTTAGGACATTTATTTTGTGATAATAGTTATCTAAATAGTCAAAGAACTTTATGTCCGTTCTTATTTCATTCATTAAAGTTTTCCACTTTCTTATTATTTTATCCTTTTCTCTTGGGGAGTACTTTTCTCGATATGCTCGTCGTTTAGTACGATTTTCTTTTGACTCAAAATCTTCTCCTAATTTAATCATGTCAATTTTATAGTCCTTATTGATTGTTAATAATTGGTGATTTACTGAACCTGTTTCAAAATCTGTTTGAGTGGGGGAATGTTGATCTTCATCATCATTAAAATTTGAGGTCGCTGTATAACAAGGTTTACTTACCTGGGAAGTTGTATCAATTTCTTTTAACTTAAGATTGCGTCTAGGTATTAGATCATCATCTTTTCTTGTTGAATTACTCGTTTGGGATTTACTATCATCTCTAATATGGAGATTTTTAAATCGTGGTTGATCAAAACTTATTCTAACTGATCCGTCAAGGTATTCTTGGATTCGTTCAAGATTAATAGCATTGTTTTGCATTTTTCGAGGATGATTTTCATTTTCTAATAACCAATCGTTTGGTAAATTAATATCTTTCCAATTTATTGACCTAGGGACTTGAATATTAGCATCATTTGTACTGCTTTGTATGAGTAGAGTTTTGTCTTTTGGACTTTTTACTAAAGCGTGGACATTTAGATTTGTCCTTAAACATTTGTAATAAATTCTATAAATTAAAGCAAGTGGTTTACTTCCTTCTAAAATTTCATATCCAGATGTTTTAATATTTAGTGTCATGGTTTTTAATATGTGAGGGTCAGTTAAACTTAATGTAAAATCAGGAAAACAATTAAAATGTATTGGACCATTAAAAAGGCTTGATTCCATCATTCCTAAAATACTAGTGTTGTAATTAGTATGTCTAGCATCTCTAAGACATAAGAGGATAGATGCATTTATTCCTTTACTGGTTAATGGTTTGACTGCTACTTGTATTAATCCTATGTGTAAGAAATTGAATCCATTTTTTCTTTGTTTTGTAATAGCTTCACTAGTTAATATTTGAATTCTATCGTGTTCCTTATTTAAAGCATAAACATGTTCAACAGTTTTAACATTGTAATTAGTACTAAAGGATGACTTTAAGAAACTAGTTTTGTAAAATCCCAACTAGTTTTAACATTTTTTCTTTGTTTTGTAATAGCTTCACTAGGTTTGACTGCTACTTGAACGAATCCATTCCAGGCAGAGTCTGATTTCCTATCTCACTACTGCAAACTCTCTCTCTATCTCCATCTCTCTATTATTCTCTCAGTTTTCATTTTCATTTTGTATTAAACATTATGCTTTCAAGTTCATCCGGTTCAACCAACTGAATTAATCAGTAATCTTTGTAAGTTTACTTTCAGTTATTGTAATTTCAGTTTTCAGTTTTCAATATTAATTTGTTGTGTTTTATTATATGCGTTGCTTCCCCTTTTGGTATCAGAGCCAGGTTCCCAGTTATTGTGTTTGATCTATATTTCCAGTTCTCCTTTAAAGCCAAGTTCTGATCGATTTGATTCTTACACCTTTTGTGTTTTATCATCCCAACTTGTTAGATCACCTGAACAGTAAATCCGGTATCCAAACAATAAGACCCAAGAGAGTGGCTTGAGCGGATAGGTATGAGAGGGTATGTATTGAAACATTTTGAGAAAACAAACATGAAAATTGTAAAAAGAAAATAGGTTTCATGGTTTTTAATAAAGAATATCCATGTAAAATTTTAAAGTCTTGGCAGGATGGTGGGGAGTGAAGTGCCAAAAGGGAGGAAAATAGTTTTTTACTAAATCAATTGGATTTTTAATATGGCTATGATTTGGCTCAATAGAAAATAAATTTGAAAAATTTGGTTTGAGCACATAATCAGTTTTAGCAGGGTGATTATAAAATTTGGTTTTAGTAATCTGTTGAATGGGATGTGTAGCAAATGGGTCATTGACTGTCTTCTTTAGCTTTTCCCCCAGACATAATAAACGAAGAAGAACATGTTTATGAAGAAGTAAATTTAGATTTAAACGATTGGAATATTCCCAAAGTCCCAACAAAAGAAATTTACAAAACTAGTTTCTTAAAGTCATCCTTTAGTACTAATTACAATGTTAAAACTGTTGAACATGTTTATGCTTTAAATAAGGAACACGATAGAATTCAACTATTAACTAGTGAAGCTATTACAAAACAAAGAAAAAATGGATTCAATAAACGTGACCTCATGAACCGATTAAATCAAGCAACTATTTTTTCCAAGTTTGACATGAAGAGTGGATTTTGGCAAATACAAATCCATGAAAAAGATAGATACAAAACTAGTTTCTTAGAGTCATCCTTTAGTACTAATTACAATGTTAAAACTGTTGAACATGTTTATGCTTTAAATAAGGAACACGATAGAATTCAACTATTAACTAGTGAAGCTATTACAAAACAAAGAAAAAATGGATTCAATTTCTTACACATAGGATTAATACAAGTAGCAGTCAAACCATTAACCAGTAAAGGAATAAATGCCTCTATCCTCTTATGTCTTAGAGATGCTAGACATACTAATTACAATCCAGAAAGAGGGATTAAAAATGTGTATAGATATGAAAATAAGCAACCAGGCTAATAAAGAAAAATTAAAGGCAAAATATGAAATGGGAAATTTTTGTGAACAATATGGTTTAAACCCTGTTGCACCATCAAGAAATAAAAAGTACAAGTCATACCCAAAACAATACAAAAGACATAGAAAAAACTATTTCAAAAATAACAAATTTTACAATAAAGAAAATAAGGAATTTTATAAAAAACATAAAAAACCACAAACTAATCCACAATATAAGAAAAATGACAAAAGTAAAGTAAAATGTTATAAATGTGGAAAAACAGGTCATTACAAATCAGAATGTAAGGTAAAATCCAAAATTAACCAGTTACAATTATCTTCTGAAGTAACACAAGAAATATACAAAAATTTTGAACTAAAAAACTCTTCTAGTGAAGGTGAACAAAACACTGATTATGAATCATCAAGTTACTATGAATCAGGTACAAACTTTAGTTCTCCAGATATAAAATTAGGATGCAAAGACAACTGCTGTAAAACTATCAATGTTCTCACTAAACAAGAAGAACAGGAAGAATTACTGATTGATTTAATTGGAAAAATAGAATATAGAGAATTAAAATCACAATACCTTTCAAAATTTAAAAAATTATTGTCCAAAGAAGAAAGTGGTATAAATACACAAAATAAGATAAGTCTTGATAATACTTTAAAACGGTTTAAAACCCACAAGGAAGTTACATTACAAGATCTCCAACGAGAAGTTAACATAATTAAACAAGATATCAAAGACATCAAAATAGAAAGTAAAGAATTAAAACAAGATATCACTATTTTAAAAGTAGACCAAACTTTCCAAAAGCAACAAGCCATCTTCTCAGAAGAAAGTGATCCAGAAGCTGAACAAGAACCTAAAATAGTAACAACAGAAGAACCTGATCATCAAGTAAATATCATAAACCAAATTAATTTACAAAAATGGCATGTACAAGTAACTTTAATTATTAACAAAGAATATGAGATAAAAGTCATAGCATTAATTGATTCCGGTGCAGATTTAAATTGTCTACAAGAAGGATTAATTCCAACCAGGTATTATCATAAAACATCTGAACGATTAAACTCAGCCAATGGAAGTAAAATGCAAATCAAATACAAACTACCCAAAGCACATATTTGTCAAAATAATGTATGTTACAAAACTCCTTTTGTTTTAGTAAAAAACATGACTGACAAGGTAATCTTAGGAATCCCTTTTCTTTGTCTTCTATATCCGTTCACAACTAGTGATACTGGAATAACCTCCCTAGCCTTAGGCCAACAAGTAAAATTTGAATTTCTTTCAAAACCAGAAGTCAGAGATTTAAAAACACTCAAAGATTTTTCAATATCAGTAAACCGTCTCCAATACAAGAGAAAACAATTAAATTTTTTAAATGAAGAAGTAAGATACAAAAGGATTGAAGATCAACTTACTAACAAGATTCTCCAAGATAAAATAGAAAATTTCAAATTAAAACTAACAAATGAAATCTGTTCCGATCTACCAAATGCCTTTTTACATAGAAAGAAACATATAGTAACTTTTCCATACATCAAAGATTTTAATGAAAAATTCATCCCTACCAAAGCGAGACCAATCCAAATGAATCAAGAAGATATGGAACTATGTAAAGATGAAATTAATGGTTTATTAAAAAAAGGAATTATAAGAAAAAGTAAATCTCCTTGGTCATGCCCTGCATTCTATGTCAGAAAAAATGCCGAATTAGAACGCGGAGCACCCAGGCTAGTCATCAATTACAAACCACTTAATAAAGTTTTAGAATGGATAAGATATCCAATCCCAAATAAACGTGACCTCATGAACCGATTAAATCAAGCAACTATTTTTTCCAAGTTTGACATGAAGAGTGGATTTTGGCAAATACAAATCCATGAAAAAGATAGATACAAAACTGCATTCACAACCCCCTTTGGTCACTATGAATGGTGTGTCATGCCATTTGGCCTAAAAAATGCACCTAGTGAATTCCAGAATATCATGAATGAAATATTTAACCCTTCATCCCATTTTATAATTGTCTACATTGATGATGTCCTCATCTATTCTCACACAATCGATGAACATTGGAAACACTTAAATTTATTTTTTGAACTAATAAAAATTAATGGTTTAGTGGTTTCAGCCTCGAAAGTCAATCTATTCCAAACAAAAGTTAGATTTTTAGGTCATAATATTCACCAAGGAAAAATTAGTCCCATAGATAGGGCCATCCAATTTGCTGATAAATTTCCTGATGAAATCCTCGAGAAAACGCAACTTCAAAGATTTCTAGGATCATTGAACTACATTGCTGAATTTTATCCAAATCTTCGCAAACAATGCAAACCATTATTTGAAAGGCTACAAAATAACCCTCCCCCTTGGACTATAGAACATACGTCGATAGTTCAAAATGTCAAGAAACATGTTAAAACCCTACCCTGTCTTGGTCTTTGTACACCAAATTCATTCAAAATCATTGAAACCGATGCCTCTGACATTGGCTATGGAGGTATTCTTAAACAGAAAATTCACCCTCATTCTCCTGAACAAATTGTTTGATTCTATTCTGGAGTCTGGAACAAAGCGCAAAGTAATTATAGTACTATTAAAAAAGAAATATTATCTATTGTTTTATGTGTTTCGAAATTTCAAAGTGACATTTTAAATCAAAAATTTTTAGTCCGTGTGGATTGTAAAAGTGAAAAATATGTTTTAGAAAAGGATGTCCACAATATTGCTTCTAAACAAATTTTTGCTAGATGGCAATCTATACTGAGCATTTTTTATTTTGATATTGAGTATATTAAAGGAAGTGAGAATTCCATCCCTGATTTTCTCACACGTGAATTTCTACAGAATAACAATGACGGAGAAAAATCCCCAGAAGACAACTAGAGCCCTCGCTCTACCCACAAGCCAACCTTCTACTAAAATTGCATCCCCTCTCCAAGTAACAAACAGATACCAGGTCCTTGGAAACATTCCAAGACCAAATTTTAGTTACAGTTCCACTCTTGCAACCCCTGCAGAGTTTGGGCCTTCTTCTAGTCAATACCTAGTCAATGACCCATTTGCTACACAGCCCATTCAACAGATTACTAAAACCAAATTTTATAATCACCCTGCTAAAACTGATTATGTGCTCAAACCAAATTTTTCAAATTTATTTTCTATTGAGCCAAATCATAGCCATATTAAAAATCCAATTGATTTAGTAAAAAACTAGTTTCCTCCCTCTTGGCACTTCACTCCCCACCATCCTGCCAAGACTTTAAAATTTTACATGGATATTCTTTATTCCTCAGAATCAGTTCGTATTAAAGCAATCACCGATCGCAACGATTCATCAAGGATTCTTTACCATTCCTTGCACATTAATAATATAATCTCTCTTCAAGACTGGGGATCCCATCCCTCCATTCTAAAAACCCTCCCAAGTCATCAAATTCAGTTTAGTTATTATGATTATATTGAAGCATGGTTTAAAGTTCTCTTTTACCAAAATGAGTCATTCACTCATTCTTGGTTTCTTTGCTTTGATCAAAAATTTAAAAGTCAAATTCCTTCTTAGTTTTCCCGGTGGTGGGCACAGCATGGTTCTATCCCAGACATCCTACCTGCAGACCTCCAAGAACAAGTTAAATATTTTTCCACAGTCTTTAAACTAAATGAACATAATTCTCAGTTCCCAGTTTTACTCTTGTTCTGTAGTAAATACAAAGTTCCATGGATATTCAAATGGCAATATGCAATACAGCAGTCAACAATAGTTCGACATTTTTATGTTAAATGGTGGGACTCTTTCAATCAACAAAGGATTATTAATGCTGTCCAAATGGAGTTTCCTTGCCAACCAGTCATTCCAGTCCAAGCAGTCCAAGCAGTTAAGAAATCTAGTCAAAGTTCTATGGATACAACATTAGCCAAGTCAAAAAAGTCCCAGCAACTCAAAGATTTGGCAAAACAGCTTCTTCTTCAAGCTGAAGCCGAAGAGGAAAATTATTGTTCTCCCACCTCTTCTGCCGAGTCAACAAATAGTCACCAAGTTAACACATCAGATCCATATTCGAGTTCATTATTTCAAGATGCCCAAGACCCTTACAGTTTGTAATAAAATTTATTTTTACAGGATAATATTTGGTTAAAATTTAATGATGAGTTACTAGTAAAGATATTCCTCGACATGTTACTATTCATGAACAGTGCCGAATGATTAAAATATTCCCCAACAAGTTACTATTCATGAACAGTGCCGGCGCACGGGTTTACAATCTATCAGCTAGCAGTTTACCCAAGGTTAAAGTAGTTTACTCGAAGTTAAAAGCAGTTCACCCGAAGTTAAAGTCATTTACCCAAGGTTAAAGCAGTTCACCCGAAGTTAAAGTCAGTTACCCAAAGGTTAAAGCAGTTCACCCGAAGTAAAAGCAAAGGAGTTCCAACTATAAATAGAGCATTCAGTCATCCATTCCAGGCAGAGTCTGATTTCCTATCTCACTACTGCAAACTCTCTCTCTATCTCCATCTCTCTATTATTCTCTCAGTTTTCATTTTCATTTTGTATTAAACATTATGCTTTCAAGTTCATCCGGTTCAACCAACTGAATTAATCAGTAATCTTTGTAAGTTTACTTTCAGTTATTGTAATTTCAGTTTTCAGTTTTCAATATTAATTTGTTGTGTTTTATTATATGCGCTGCTTCCCCTTACAAGAAAATAATATATATATATATATATATATAACATGCCAACAAGTACATAACTTTCGGCATTTGATAGAGAATCCAAAAATCTGACAAAGCGTTAATCCATTAAATATGACTTACACAAGCAAATAAATAGCATGTCTTTGCTATCTGATACACGCAAACAATACACCCTCTTTATATTATTGCCTTCTACCAATTTTTTTTATTAAATGTTTTCTACCATTGCTTCAGTCCAAATCCAATCAGTACTATTTTTACAGAGGAAATAAGTTACATGTTTTCTTAATAACAAAAAAATAACTTCAACTAAGGATGTCAAACTCTTCCTTCGTTTCTAAAATAATAATAGTAGATTAAGGAGCACAATCATATTTTGTACGTAATAGTAAGTGTAATGGTTTCATATAATCAAAGTAATCAATGCTCATATTGTGATATACATGAGTGTATGAAAATTCAACTAACATACGAATATAAATATTCGACTTACGCCTCTTTTGTGTAGAGTATATGAGATCATAAGGCACACAGATTAAATTTCTTATGTACATCTCCATAAAAAAAGATTTATAATACTCATAAAAATATATATGGAATAATCAGCAACACAAATGAAAGAATATAAGTAATAATGCTTATCTTTGTTGGAGAAAATGCTCCACCGTCATCAAGTCCTCTGTATGTGTACGAGTCATTACGCAATCTAAATCACGAATACCTCCCCAGCGAAGTCGCAAAATATAAGAGAGTAGTTTAGATTTGGGGAAGCATTAAATTTAGCATATTTTAGACTTGTGCAATATTGGTGCACCTACATATCCGTCTCTTCACAGAATCAAAGTCTGCGTAGTTCGATGGTCGGTACAATACGTCGAAAAACTCGATTTTTGGTGGTTTTGGTGCGAAGGGGTGCCAAAATCGGCCATCCACCTCCAAACGCCCATATATCGTGTAAAATACGTAAAATACGTGATGAAACCATGAAAATTCGCTCGTCACTATCAAACCCGTGATAGAGCTCAAGAGGTTCATGGGGTAGAAGAGGTAGATTTTCTCTCCTTACCTTGCCCCCAAGACCATCATCCTCCCAAACGAGGGGGATGTCCTCTTTTTATAGAAAGAGTGCCCAAGTGGGCTTGACACATGCCATCTTTTTTGTGGAGCCAAGTGTCAAATATTAATGGTGCCACTTGTCACAATATATGTGGTGGTATCTCAAATGATTAATTTAAATCATTATCAGAATATTGTCCAGTTCAATTCGTCAAACTCGCGGTACACGTGGTATATTAAATCATGCATAATAATATCTCAGCATGTGTATGGTCTGAATTGTAGTAAAACTTGATAAATTATAAATCTATGTATGATCAAATTCATGGGGTAATTTTATTAGAGTATTGGTGGGTAATTTCTTTAACCCCACTCTACAGGTTAAAGAAAATCTAACTCTTCTCCCCGAATCATTTAATAATAATTTCAATTTGAATTTATGAAGAAAGCATTCAATTGCATAATATGCAATTAACCTAGCTCTTATACTAATTAAGTTAATTATAACTTAATCAAATTAAACCTCTAAATGAAATTATAATTATATTAGCTTTATATTTCAATGAATAGGAATATCCTAACACAAAAAATAATTAGAAACAATTCTAAATAAACTTTCCTCAAATCAATTTGTGAAGAAATTGTGTTAAACACCTCCCAATTCCTCTTCTCCTCTTGAAGCTACTTATCTCTAACCTTAAGGACCCTATCCAATAATAAAAGACAAATTATGAAAATCCTAATTCTTCCTTAACACCTTTAATCCACAAAATTAGGTTAAAACTCTACATGGGCCTCATCTAAATAAGCTTAAAAACATCTCCAATAAGCCTAACGCATTGTCCAAGTCTTATACTAGCCCAATGGGCCTAAAACCCATATTTCTAGACTAAAACGAACATTATATGCATCCTAAAACAAACTTGCAACATGCAATTAAATAAATTATTAATATAGCTAAAAAAATTAATAATTTAATCTATAAGAGTCCAAACTTGAAAACTTGCAAAATTCCAATATTTACACTATAGAAAATTACTTCATGATCAGTGGAAGTCGACACCTAAGGGAAAATCCAAACAAGAAAACCGTCGATACCAAGTCCCTGACTATATTATAGTTCCCCATAAGACAAAGTCACATTAAAATATTTACTTACTATTTCATCCTGTATCAATTCCTATTTACAATAGAATACATTTAGATGGTGACATCACATATCACACAGGAAAATAAGATAATTTCACAATTAATTTACTTCATAAAAATGCGGGGTATTAAATTCTTCCCCCTTAAATAAAGAATTTTGTCCTGACTAGAATAACTCTTAAAATGCCGCCTTGATGTCTTCCTCTCTCTCCTAAATAGGCTCTGCCTCCCTGTGGTATCCACATTGGACCCTAACTAACGAAATGACCTTTGATCAAAGAGTTTTCTCTCTCTCTGATCAAGAATACGCTATAGTTTCTCCTTGCAATTGGCGTCTTGCTGTAGCTCAATTCCATCGAGGTCGATGTGATGATAGGCGTCCTCGTCCGTCAGAAACTTCCTCAATATGGACACATAAAAGACATCATTTACCCACTGAAAATGATCAGATAATGCCAAATAACATGCCATCAGGCCTACCCTATCCAGTATCGTGAAGGGACCAACGTATCAGGAAGATAACTTCCCCTTTGATCTGAATCTGACCACTCCTTTCACCAAAGAGACCCTTCAGGTTATACTTTTATTTGTTAGCGTGGCTCGTTTACATGTATTGTGCTACCTTCATCTATTCTCGGATGAGTACCACACATTATTTGAGGTGTCTTGAATGATGTCTGTTCCAAACACCACCCACTTTTTGATTAAATTTTTTAATGAAAAAAATTAGAGATGATCTTCTCATTATGGAGATCATATCCATGAAGTTTCATCAAAAAACTCATTATTCTAAAAAAAACTCACGGGAATCAAACAATCAAATATTATTTTAAGCATGATGGAATTAAAAGTTTAAATGCATAAAATAAATAATTGAAACATACTATAGGTGAACCACATACTCTGATACCAAAATAATCAACAACACTAGTACTATCACGTAACTACAACTATGTCAACATACACCAAACTACTAAATGATATATTATATAAATCTGAATTAACTAGGTACAAATAGTAATAAAGGGAGTGACCAAGAAGGCTTAACGTCTACATCCTATAAGAACAAAACTCGAGAAGAAGGTCACGACTGAATTAGGAGTGAAGTTGCACCAGTGGCCTATGTCCTGAAAAATATTAATATGATAATGTTAACAACAAGTCTAAGTAGTATAATAATGTAATTGGTTCTAGGCTACAATATAATTATGCATCTTCCCCTCCTCATATTTTAGTATATCTTGGGTTATTCTAAACCCAACAAACCTAGATATCACATAAGTCTAATCCCAGACCCAAGTGAACCGACGATTACGCATTATTCATCTTTCATTGAATAACCTTTTATATATAATTATTAATATTTCTCAACTAGAAACACATCTCTACGTGTATATCCTCATATATACGATTCTTACCAAATATTTTATAACTATATATCGGAGTAATGAAGAGGTAACCATCACACGACCAAGGGTGAAGCCCTTCGCACTTTATCAAGATACCGAAGAGGCATCGTCGATCGAACCAAGGTATGACACATCTCTATATACCGGAGTACCAACACGGTAACCATTACACGATCCAGATTAAATCTTTTCTCACTTAATAGAATACCAAAAAGGCACCGCCTTTTGGCCCAAGGTACAGCACATCTCTATATACCGGTGTACCGAAGCGGTAACCATTGTACGACCTAGGGTAAAGCTCGTCGCTCTCTATCGGGCTACCGAAGAGGTGTCGTCGACTGACTCAGGGTATGACACATCTTTGTCAACCATAATAATAAATTTACCATCTAGTATGTATCAGTTGAGTACTCATATCCTCTATGTTGTACATAAGTTACAATACAAATAAACATAATTTTTTCATTGCCGTACTAACTTACTTAGCTTCTACCGAGTAATTTAACACATATTATTAAAGATTTTTCATCAGCACGCCATAAATTAAGTCCCAATCCTCATCCCACGTTCCTTTTTTCTCAATTTAGGAAAAATTACAAACCTGCCTAAACCGTGCACACGGTGCTAATATATAGACATTTGCAAATCCCATGCACATGGACCAAAATTGTGACCATTCTCATGGCTAAACCACAAAACACTCCAAATTTTTCGTTTTCTTCAACCTATAGTCCCTTTAACAACTCTTATGTGTAGAACCTATTTTTTTGGCCATTCCTAAAGTAATATCACCCCCATATATCGCAAGTTAACATTGAATTCTTCACAACCTTAATCCTATATCTTTACTTACAATTTTTTAAGTTGATTCACCTAGAGATCACAACATATTTCTTATAATTAAGACTTTAGAACCCTAAGTTAGAAATTCATCTCTAAATCCCAAACCTTCAATCAATCCATGTAATAATATATGGGCTTTTACTAAATTTCACAATTAGAAAATAATACAACTATCCACTCATTCAATCTAATACAATTTCCAAGACAATTATACAAATTTTCATTGAGTGATAAAAACCTAACTTATACTAATTAAATTAAATTAAAAATTAGTTATTTAAATTATCTAATTCAAGAGATTTTATAATTAGATTTAGAATCAAATAAATAATGATATTCTAGAACCAAAATAATTATATTAATATAGCAAATAAACTCTTCTTGGTTGAATGGATAAACTCCCATATCAATGTGCCCCAATTTTCTCCTTCTCTAATATCCAATAGCCCGTATAAACACCCCAACTTAGGATCACCCTATGCACCTCCTTACATTCTTAGCATTCACTCAGTCACTAAAAACTTTAGGTCATACTCCAAGTACCGATCTAGAGGCCATCGAGCGCTCTCAGGCATATTGACTCCAGTTATCTTTCTCGTCTAAGCCAAATCTCAATGAATCTTTGAAGGGCTCTTAATCCCCTTCCAATGGTCTGCCCATGCACGAATCTGCCTTACGGTTCAGATGAACGGTCCATTTTATCTCAAAAACTGATCTAGAGGCCATTGGGAGCTCGCTCCGATCAACTCTCCATCTTGAGCGAAGCTTAATGAATATTTAAAGGCTTCTAAATTCCCTTTCTAATGATCCACCTTGTGCACGAATTAGCCTTACCGTACAGACGAACAATTCATTTTACTCTGAAGTATCATTAGACATTTCCGAGCCCCATTTAAATTTGGTCAACTCTCTGAACCGAATGAAGATAAATGAAATCATGAAGGGATCTAAATACTCTTTCCAATGGTCCATCTCATGAATGAATCGGCCTTATGGTTCAAGAGAATGATCCATTTTCCTCTAAAAACCTCCCATCTAAATACCATCAGGTGCTTTCGAGCCACGTTTGACTTTGATCAACTCCTGACCCGGGAGTGTCTCAATGGATTATTTAAGGACTCCGAATACCCTTTTGAACTGTCCACTCCATGAATGATTCAGCCTTACGATTTGCATCTTATGCCTGTTTTTTCAAAACATATGTCACAGCTTGCCGAATGAAACCCTCGGGACCCTTCCTATCGACAGTGTGTCTGGGATTCAATGCTGATAGGCAGGTACAGGCCCTACCGATTGGTACCCCCTTGGACCTATAAATAGAGGCCTAACCTCACTATGAAAAGGGCCCATGAACATCCCTCTCAGCAATTCGGGGAACATTATCTCAAATTCAGAGTAGTTCCCTTCCTAAAAAGCCCATTTCCCACATTCCATTCCATCACTTTCATACTTAATTAAGTAAACTTCCCACACCTCTACATACCATCTCAATCCCATTGCAAGATCGACGTATATACACTCAAGATTAACAACAAACATTCATAAGGAGGTCCAATTCTCCACCATTATCTCCGTTTCTCTCATTTTAGCATTATTTGCTTTAGTTCTACTTTAACACTCTATTTCGTTACATCATATATATTAATCTCAAACCTTTATTAGTAGTAGTTGCACATACTCTATTTTTATAAAAAAAATAAGAAAATGAGGGTTAATCTATAAATTTCAAAATAGGGATTCTCACTGCACATTCTCACTCCTAAAGCACATTCCTATCTACACACACATAAAAAAGAAATCCACCGTTTGTATATAGGGGTTAAACCCAACCTAATATTATCTTCTAACTACGTGGATTATGATGCCCCTTAGGCTACGTAGGTTTCTTAGGTAAATCCCTAGACTCGAGCCCCCTTTTATATATATATATATATATATATATATATATATATAATGAATGTCATATTCTTGCGTGCTTGTGTTTCGTCTGATGTACACAGTCACTCTTCCATTGCAATTTATGATCCGTCAAACACTAATACTATATTTTGAATAATTATTTTTGGGAACACTCCTAAGGATGAATTCACTCCGTCCTTTTTCATGATGCGAGTTGAACAATTACATTCTCCATTTATATTATACACATAAGCACACACTTCACGGAGTCTAATAGAAGAAGATTAACAAATTCCCATGAGAGACTAAAAGGGGGTAATGGGTGCCTAACACCTTCCCATTATATAACTTAATGCCTGAACCTTTGAACTACTTGGTTTCGCAAGCATCAGTATTGTCCTTGATGTCGTTCTCTCGAGGCGGTAACATTTCTTTTACCTATTTTAAGAAAATAGACTGGTGACTCTATCTCTTCACATTATCCCACATTGAGGATATCCAAGATCCCAGAGAAAGGTGTAATTTCGTGCGCATGCCAAAGGGAAGCCCCCCGGAATGGCTACAGTGGCGACTCTACTGGGGACGTATTTTAAGAGGAATAGACTACATTTCTGCATGGATGTTATTCTTTTCTGCATGTGTGCGTATGTACCTACCTATCTGTCCCCTTTTCTCCTCTAATTACCTTTTGTGTATATCTACCTCATGGATATATCACTTTTCACTCACGCATACACTTTACACACTTGTATATACTCTCCATATACACTTCACACACTTACACTTAGCTTCATTTCCACTCACATGTTCTACACACCACTTAGAATATCCATGCTTAAGCTTCATTAACACGCACCCACACTTATCACACTTGTATATATCTTCATACTCACTTACACATATCACACACCACTTGTAGATGATCCATGTATAGGCTCACTAACACACACACTCACTTGTAAATATTCACATGTCACTTACTCACATGTATGTCCCCATCACCATGCGTAGTGTAGTCTCCATGGTTCATATTAGATTTACTTTTCATAATACTTGTATATTCTCCCTCATTAGTGTGGTACTCCCTTTACTCATCATGCAAATAAAAAATACCCTATCTCCATAATATACTAATTAAGATGCATGCATTTTTGCACATTATATCACCAAGAGCATGGCAATATTGACCAAAATTTTGTCCCGTACTAGGGAGTCAGTTTTTTATGGGTGTTGGTCTTGCGGGGCACAGTTAGACTAAGCGATGTGACTCTTACCTTCCATTGGTCACATACCTTCGACGTATATCGAACGGTTCCCCCTACATCATACCTCTTGACCGAACTCACAACGGGAGATATATAACAGGAAACTCATTCACGCACGTCGAGTATATCAAATTCTCTCTCACGCGTACCGTCCTCATGAGGCAATTCACATACACTCAAGTATATCAAATGGCTTGTCCGCATATACCGCCGAATGATTGACCTTATAGGCAAAATGTATATCATGGAAGTCATACCAAATGAGGGAACCCTTCCACTAACCCAACAAATTTCATAAACCTCGTATACACGTCAAACCTAGGACACTCATATTTAGCTTTCCCGTTACCATGTGAAACTCTGCCAAAATTTTGGGTCGACATACCGCTCGAAGGTTCGTGTTATTTTACCTTTGTCTAAAACAGGACCCCGTCCATGAGCCTGAAAACAAGTCAAACCGTGTCTTACATATTTTTAAACCCAAATTTTCCTAGCTTGAGTCTTGTCTGTCATTTTTTCTGCATTTAGGCAAACTTAATACAAGTGAAAACCTAATTTCCCTCTCTTTTTAAAACCAAAATGCCAAAAATACTTTTCTCTTCCTTTCAAAATACCAAAAAACTTCTCCCTCCTTCTTTTAAAAATAATATCGAACCGTGTTCCCTCTCAGGTCGATTATATAACTAATTTTGGCCTGGCCCTCTATTGGCTTTGGTCTTCTATCAAACCGCTCCAAAGATCTGCCACCTCTTTTGGTACTTCATCCGAATTTGGGATCTACCTCCATAAGCTCTTCATTAAAAACACTCATCAAGCACTGAATGTCCAACCCGGTCTGATGGTTGTCCTAGCCTAACTCAGGGTCAAGATTGATAACCTTCAAACAAATGCCTAAGAAATGTAGCGACACCGGACCCAGATTCTCGAAGAACCTAAGGTTATCTTTCCTCATGCCATGGGTCCACCTGCATCGAGCCTATCTGGGTTCCAGAAGAGTACCAGCATGTCCCACATGCCCCACCTGTAATGGGTCGCCACCTGCTCAAATCTCGATTCTAATCCTCTCCCAACCAGGGGATAATCTTCCAGTACCCTTGGATCCCAAAGAGGAGGACTTGAACAAGGTCAAAGAAAACCTTAAGCTGCAATCAAAGAAGTTCGAACAAGTCAAGATATTCGAGAACTACATAGATTACACCCATTGACTCCTTATCCCAAATCTAGACTGCTAAAGAAATTCAAGATGCCAGATATCGAGAAGTTTAGGGGAAGTGAACCCTTAATTGTTCACCTTTGAAGTTATCACTGATCCATGACCCTTCTTGGTGCCTTCGAAGAGAATGACCCAAATGTTTCAGTAGACCTTAAAAGAAAATGCCCTTCGGTGGGTCCCTTGAAGAATTCAGAATTCGTAGTTGGAAAGATGTTTCCCGAGAATTCATATCTCAGTACAAGTACAATGAGGAGCTAGAGGTTACGTGGCAATATCAAGAGATTCATAATCAAAACCCTTGGGAAACAGTTAATAGTTTTATAGGAAGGTGGAGAGAGAAGGCCACTACCATGACCAACAGACCCTCTAAGGAGGAGCAAGTCAGTATTGTGAAGAAGAACTTCTTGCCTCATATTCGAGTATCCATGGGAGGACATTATTACTAACACTTTCAAGTCCTTCGAGAGGCTGGTGTATAAATTGAGGAAGGTATCACCAAAGTGGAGTCTAAACCAAAGAAAGTGAGTAGACAGTTCACTCCCTGAAAGTATGAGAATCCTACAGTGTTGCAGTCTCAACCATCAATAAAATTTCACAACCTGCTACCTCTTGGGCACCGAAAAGTTTCCATAATCCTACCAAGAAAGAATACACTGAGCTCCATGCTCCCCTGTCCACCAGGATGTAATACCCTATAATTTTATTAATTTTATTTAATGGGATTAATTAAATTAAATGGGAACAAATTTGGAACTTAATTCGGACTTAAATACTAGCTAGACGTGAGTTGGTATTTGATTATGATAATAACGTCAAATATTACTGGGTATGTATGGTAATATATGATTAATGGATTTATTAAAATTGTCGCGAGTCATAAATACGACAATTCGAGAAATTAAGTTGGGACGTGCGTGTCAGTCGCGTCAGGAATCAATTGAATTAGATTTAAAAGTATATTATAATTTTATCATCTTTATGGTCATTTTGAGTGTGCCACGTGTCTGAAGGGGTCTAAATAATTAGAAAACACTAGCCGGGAGTGTGGTTTGGGTCCCGGGGCATTTTTAGGCCAAACCGGCAACCCGAGAGGGATTTTTGTCATTTTTAATTTTAAGGGATTTGGACCCACGAATTTTAGGGTTTATTTAGCAGCTATTATGAGGGCCATTAGGGCCATTATCATCCAAAAAGAAAGAAGTGGGCAACGTGAGAAAGAGAAGAGGTTACAGGAGGGTTACAAGCCATAACCACCACCCACCACCACTTTTCGACGAAAATTGTGATCGGAGAAAAGGAGAGAACTAGCCTTTAACATCACCAGCAGATCAGAACACCAATTATAAGTCAAGTTATTTGATTTCATTAAGTTTCAGCAAATATATTATCCATGTAGATTAGAATTGAAGGCTAGACTTGAAAGATCGATAATTTCATGAATTGGGAGAAGTAAATCTTGAATATGGGTAGGATTTGCATGTAGTTAAATTCTGGAACTAAAAAAGATTGAAATCAGAGCCTTAGTAATAGAAATCCCGGAATAAAATTTAGTTTTGGGTTGTCTTGATTTGGAAGAAACTAAACTAGGGTTGAACATGAAAAGTTTGATGAATATATCGATATATATATATGTTGTTCTTCAGATGATTTGATCGTTATGGAATGTTAAAAAGGTGGTAATTAGGATTGTATAACATGTAGTACGTTTACTTTGGAGAATGTATTCACGTAATGGAGATTGGAGAGAAAACTAGGGCTAAAAACGCAGAAAAATGTGGGTTGTAACTGTTCGATCGATCGACATTCATGATCGATTGATCGACCTCCCCAGAAATCGTGATCCCTTTTTTGAATTTAAGCAATTCCTACCCTTGGAAGTTATCGGTGGGGACCTTGTGAGCACATTTAGATTTAAGGAAGACCAGTAGGGTTGTATATGGGGCCCGGATTATAGTAGAATTGAATTGGTACTTTTTGTTAGACTTACTAGGGTCCGACGAGTGAGGTGATATTAGAGATTGCGAGTAAATGAATTAAATCTATATAGTTGATAATCTAAGGTTAGAGACAGAAATACGGACCTTAAGAGTATTGAATTAATATGTGGGATTAATAGGAGACTTAGTAACCTTTTCGGTTAGGTTTTAAGTACTTGAAACTATACGACGTGAGATGTATCGGTGAAATATATTATATATCCTCCAAAAGTATGATAGTGTACGAATTAAATTAATGGTATAGGGTTGAAAACATACATTTAATAATATTATAAGCTATCTAAGTTGTGTGAATTCTTAGTATATGGATTATTACATACCTGCCATACTTACTATCACGAGAGGTTGGTTTCGAAACAGGGCCATCTAATCTTTGTGTGCCTACGGGGGGATTTAGATTGGTACCTCAAGGACATAGGGATGTAATTGACTTATTTGTGAGTTAATAAGTCAGCTGACCATGGGAGTGTAGGTATGTGCGTGACCCATTGGTATGTGAACTATGTTCAACTCCAATATGTGTGATTTGGCTTATTGAAACGGTTCCTCAGAGATTCGAAATACGTAGTCCTTATGTACGTGATGTATCGAGATTTGATAGCAGAGTATGTGTGCACCGAAGCTTAGCCTAGGGGTGCCCTATTGGTTTATTTGTGCTGAGAAGAATATACTAGTTATTATAATGGACTCTTTGTTAAAGTATGAAAATAAATTATTGAGGCATTTTGAATGGAATTTAAAATGAGAATTTTCTATCGTAATTGTTATAAATTAATCTTATTAGTGGAAAGGTGAGTTACACGCAGGATATGTTAGAACGATGTGAATAAACCCTTATATTATTAATGTGAGGACAGGAAGTGGTACGGACTAGATAGGAAACGACATAACTAGGACGGGTTATGGATACACGTTAGGCGTGCACATTAGTTCAGGGGTGAGGAACCCATGTGAGAGCACGTAACTAAAATGTATATAATATTCACTGGTCAATGCAATTAAACACTTGCTATTTTTTTAAATTGTTTTCACATCGGGCTCTGACCCGTTTGCTTTCAAATCTATTTTTCTTGTAAAGCCTTTTAGGTGCCCAGCCGTAAAGACGCCAAGCATAGGAGTTCCATTCCATTGACATGTTGTAGCTGCTGTAGAAGTTACAGGATCTCGATAGTAAATGCCTCCACATTCTACATTGATTCTATTTCGCAGTCATTCATCTGTTAGGGCATGTCGCCCCTTTCCATTTAGAGACAACTTTCTCATACTTTCAGTTTTGGAGTTATTTAACTATTCAGACTCTGTATTTGGTTTTTATTCAGTATTTGGATTATTCAGAGGAGTGTTACTCTAGACTCATTTATTATTCCTTTATTATTCTGTTGTGACTGTGATGTGATTTTGGTATCGTTAGCAAATAATTTAATTGGTTGCATGTTAATTTAACTTAGTAAAATTTGACAACTCACTTTTTAAATAATAGGTGGCTAGTAATTGTTTAAAAATGTTTTCGATAGTGATGCTATGAACTGAACCAACTTGACATTTTGTATTAAATTGAATAAAGGAGTAGCTACTCGGTATTTAATTAGTCGGGGTATCATAGATGGTATGAGAGCATCAGGTTCTAGTGTCCTTAGGATCTCTACGGCTTGTTATGTTTCCGCGTATCGTCCTTTGATATAGAGCCATATATTTTAGGATTGTTGTACTCTTTTGTATATCTTACGCTCTTCAGGTATTTTAAGATATTAACTGTGGACTTATAAAACTTCTCTCTCATTTCAGATTCCTTCTCGACGTGAATAGCGACTCCCCAGGGGTGCCCAGCCCAAGCCACAGCCTGCACCAGTTCAGGGTTCTATGAACGCTGCGAAAGTTGCCGCAATTGTAGCCCAGGCGGTAAATTTCGCGTTAGAAGTTGTGCAACAGGCACCACCTCAGGCAACGATGGTAGCCCCACTTCAGGTTCATGCTTTCCCGTCTGCTTAGGAATGTGTCCGGGATGCCTTTCAGAAGGCGCACCCTCCAGAGTTTACAGGTAGCTCCGACGTTGTTGTGTTTAGTTAGTGGAAGAAGGACATCTAAAGGCACTTGAGGATGTACGAGTTTACGGAGGTGCAGAGGAAGATACTGGCTACTTTTAAGCTGGTAGGATAATCGTTGCAGTGGTGGGAGTCTATTACCACCACAGAGGAGAGAGATGTTATTTCCATTCAGGAGTTCTAGGTGCGGTTCGACCGCAAGTATTTTCCCTCAGTAGTTCACACCGAGATGAGGAAAAAATTGATGAACATCAAGAAGGAGGGGAGGACAGTGGTAGAGTATGAGGTCGAGTTCACTAATCTTCTAAACATCATTCCCGATGATATCCCTACTGAAGAGAAGAAGATCCAAAAGTTCATGGATGGGTTGACGTTGAGGATTCGTCAACACTTGCTAGGTAATCTCTCGTTGGCCACTTATTCTGATGTGGTTAACGCAACATTGCTTCACTGCCAGGACCACCGCTTTCACTTGGTAGAGGGTAAGCGAGTAGGAGAGTCCATCCATTCGGGCAAAACAGTGGGAAATGGTGCCAACAGGGCACAATCAGCTTAGGGTCAACACATGCAGGGTGATCAGGGTCCCCAGTAGGGGGATTCTAAGAGATTTAGATCTGGAGGTTTCAGAAATGGTCAGAGAGGTGTTCAACATGGCTAGTAGGGCCAGCACGGCCATCAGGGCCAGAACGGCCAACAACAGTTTTAGCAGGGCCAACATGGTCAGGGTAGGAATGGTAACGGCCATCAGGGTCGTGGGCAGCAGTGTCAGAGAGGGGGAAACTTTACGGGGAAATGTTTTATATATGGCAAGATTGTCCATAAACGCCAGGAGTGCCTGAATGGGGCAGGGCTCCACAGCAGCAGCAGCAGGATGCTCGACATGAGCCCCAGAGACCTATATTTCCCTCCGCCCTCCCAGCACCACCGCAGATGCCATCATTACCACCTATCCCAACAGTCCCAGTCCAGCAGGGACAACTTCAGTATGGACGAGTTTACCAGCTCCAGCAGGCCGCAGTCCCACAGGATCCACCCGCTATTGAGGGTATGTTTTCTATTCAGGGGACTCTGGGGCGTATTTTATTTGACACGGGGGCCACACACTATTTTATTACCTTGATATTTGCACGCACAATGGGATTATTAGATACCACGAAGAGCACTATTACGTGTGTAGACTCACCATTGAGTAGGGGTTCTATGATTTCTCTTATATGTAGAGGTGTGGGAGTAGAGATTGGGAGGTTTACTTTACCTACCGATATGTTAGTGTTAGATATGTCTGAGTACGACGTGATCATTGGTATGGATTGGTTGGTTGCGTATCAAGCCATGATTGATTGTTTTAGTAGGAGTATTATTTTTTCCATACATGGACATGAGATGTTCCTAGTGGGGATGCCTCGTCCTGAGGGAGGATCATCCACTCACTTGTATTATATAGAGGAGGAGACCTCTAGGGAGGTGGTGATACCACTTGATTCGATTCTAGTTGTTAGGGAGTTCGCTGACGTATTCCAGGATATTCCGGGATTACCTTCTAGTAGAGAGATAGACTTTGTTATCTATTTAACGCCGGAAACTCGGACATAGCCCGCGCACCTTACCGTATGGCTCCAGCGGAGATGAGGGAGCTACGGGATCAGATAGAGCATATGTTGGGTTAGGGGTTTATCCGTAGGAGTACTTAGTCGTGGGGTGCTCTTGTGCTGTTCGTTAAAAAGAGGGATGGATCTTTGAGGTTGTGTGTAGATTATCGGGAGTTGAATAAAGTCACGTTACGAAATAAGTACCCGTTACCCCGAATCGATGACTTATTCGACCAGCTGAGGGGATCTGACTTCTTCTCAAAGATTGACTTGAGATCAGGATAGCATCAGTTGCGTATTAGGGAGCAAGACGTCTCGAAGACTGCCTTCTTGACGAAATATGGTTCCTACGAGTTTAGGGTTATGCCTTTTGGCCTAACCAACGCCCCAGCCATGTTCATGGACTTGATGAATAGGGTGTTCAGAGAGTTCCTAGAGTAGTTCGTCATTGTCTTCATTAATGACATTCTGGTTTACTCCTGGACAGAGGAGGAGCATGCCGACCACTTGAGATAGGTTTTACAGACCCTGCGTCAGAACGAGTTGAATGCAAAATGTGAGAAGTGTGGATTTTGGCTGAAGGACGTTCAGTTGTTGGGCCATGTCATTTCAGAGAGGGGGATAACGATTGATCCGGGGAAGGTATCAACGGTGAGGGAGTGGGGACAACCCACGAAACCGACTGAGATACGTAGTTTCTTGGGCTTAACAGGATACTACAGGAGGTTTATTCGGGGGTTTTCGAAGATAGCGGGTCCTTTTACACATCTGACTCGTAAAGGTGTGCCATTTATCTGGAGTGATGCCTATTAGTTGGCTTTCGACGAGTTGAAGGATAAGTTAACTTCAGCACCAGTGTTAGCATTGCCCAGGTCGAGAGTGGAGTATTTAGTCTACACTGATGCGTCCTTATAAGGACTTGGGGGTGTACTGCAACAGGAGAGTCAGGCTATAGCTTATGCTTCCCGTAAGCTTAAGCCTCACGAGAAGAATTGCCCCACCCACGACTTGGAGTAAGTTTCAGTCGTGTTTGCTCTTTGAATTTGGAGACATTATCTCCTGGGGGAGAAATTCCGTTTATTCATGGACCATAAGTCCCTACAGTACCTCTTCACACAGAAGGAGCTGAACATGCGTCAACGTAGGTGGCTTGAGTTTGTAAAGGATTATCAGTTCGATATCCAATACCACCCAGGGAAGGCTAACGTAGTAGCAGACGCGTTGAGTCGTAGGCCAGTAGGTGAGGTGGCCAAGGTGTGGAAAGCAAAGTGGAAGGAGTTGGGACACCAGGACGCAGTGGCCCGATCATTCCTGTCTGTAATGATAGTTACACCCCAGATTATTACGCGAGTGGTACAGGCCCAGGTAGCAGACCCATTCTATCAAGAGTAGATAGTACGATTGTTAGCAAAGGGGGCCGAGTTTTATACCGTTAGTTCAGACGGGGGCTTATGCTTCAATGGTAGGTTAGTTATTCCTGAGGGGGAAGACTTGCGACACAAGGTAATGACAGAGTCGCATGGTTCGTGATTCGAAGTACATCTTGGTGGGGATAAGATGTACAAGGATATGAGGTGACAATACTGGTGGAGCGGGATGAAGAGAGATATTGTCGAATTCGTTTTGAAATGTGCTATATGTCGGTTAGTAAAAGTGGACCATCAGAGGCCGACATGACTTTTACAACCATTAGAGATTCTTATGTGGAAATGGGAGAACATTTCCATGGACTTCATCACGGAATTACCTACATTGCCGAGAGGTCACGACTCCATATGGGTGATCGTGGATCGGTTGACAAAGGTTGCTCACTTTCTGCCAGCCCGGACAGACTACACTATGGGACAATATGCCCAGATCTTCATAGTTGAGATAGTGAGACTCCATGGGGTGCCTCTCGATATCGTGTCTGAAAGGGACAAGATATTTGTATCACGGTTTTGGGAGAGTTTTCAGGAAGCCATGGGAACAGAGTTGAGATTGAGTACAGCCTATCACCTACAGACAGATGGACAGACCGAGCGGACGAATCAAATGTTGGAAGACATGTTACATATGTGCATCCTAGACGTTGGAGGTGGTTGGGAGAAGTATTTTACACTAGTGGAGTTTGCCTATAATAACTCCTACTAGTTCACTATTGGCATGGCTCCAATTGAGGCGTTGTATGGTAGACGTTGTCGTTCCCCAGCATGTTGGCTAGAGATGGGGGATAAAAAACTTCTTGGGCTGAAGGTGATTCAGGATACCTCGACGAGGATAGAGATAATACGGAGCCGTATTCTGGTAGCTCAGGACCGACAGAAGAGTTATGCCGATGCCAAGAGGTTCTTTAGAGAGTTCGATGTGGGGGACCAAGTGCTACTCAGAGTATCTCCTACGAAGGGGATTATGCATTTCGGGAAGAAAGGGAAGTTGGCGCCTAAATACGTGGGGTAAATCCCTATTATCGAGCGAATTGGACCAGTTACGTATAGACTTGGGCTACCGGAACACTTGCTTAGGGTCCATGACGTGTTCCACATTTCCTTACTGAGGAGATATCTTCGAGACGATTTGGCCCATACTCACATTACGTTAGAAGATATAGATCTGCAGCCAGATATTTCCTTTGAGGAGGGGTAAATTGCTATTCTAGACCATAGCGAGAGGAAACTGAGGTCGAAGATAGTACCGTTAGTACATGTTCAGTGACGGCATCATAATGCTGAGGAGTCTACCTGGGAGCGTGAGGATGAGATGCGCGAGTATTATCCAGAGTTATTTTTGCCAGGTATATTTTATTTCCGAATTTCGGGATGAAATTCTGTTATTAGGGGGTAAGTATGTAATACCCCATAATTTTATTAATTTTATTTAATGGGATTAATTAAATTAAATGGGAACTAATTTTGAAATTAATTCGGACTTAAGTACTAGCGAGACATGAGTTGGTGTTTGTTTATGATGATAATGTCGAATATTACTGGGTATATATGGTAATATATGATTATTGAATTTATTAAAATTGTCGCGAGTCATAAATATGACAATTCGGAAAATTAAGCGGGGACGCGTGTCAGTCGTGTCAGGAATCAATTGAATTAGATTTAAAATTAAATTATAATTTTATCATTCGTATGGTCATTTTGAGTGCACCAACGTGTCCGGAGGGGTCGAAATAATCAGAAAACTCTAGCCGGGGGTTTAGTTTAGGTTCCGGGCATTTTTAGGCGAAATCGGCAACCCGAGAGGGTATTTTAGTCATTTTAAATTTTAAGAGATTTGGACCCACAAATTTTAGGGTTTATTTTGCAGCTATTATGAGGGCCATTAGGGCCATTATCAGCCAAAAAGAAAGAAGTGGGCAATGTGAGAAAGAGGAGAGGTTACAGGAGGGTTACAAGCCATAACCACCACCAACCACCACTTTCCGACAAAAATTGTGATCGAAGAAAGGGAGAGAACCAGCCTTTAAATTCACCAGCAGATCAAAACACCAATTATAAGGCAAGTGATTTGATTTCATTAAGTTTCAGCAAATATATTATCCATGTAGATTTGAATTGAAGGCTAGACTTGAAAGATTAATAATTTCATGAATTGGGAGAAGTAAATCTTGAATATGGGTAGGATTTGCATGTAGTTAAATTCTGGAACAAACAAGATTGAAATCAAAACCTTAGTAATAGAAATATTGGATTAAAATTTAGTTTTGGGTTGTCTTGAATTGGAAGAAACTAAACTAGGGTTGAACATGAAAAGTTTGATGAATATATCGATATATATGTTGTTCTTCAGATGATTTGATTGTTCTGGGACATTAGAAAGGTGGTAATTAGGATGGTATAACATGTAGTACGTTTACTTTGGAGAATGGATTCATGTAATGGAGATTGGAGAGAAAACTAGGGATAAAAATGCAGAAAAACGTGGGTTGTAACTATTCGATCGAGCGATCGACATTCATGGTCGATCGATCGACCTCCCCAGAAATTGTGATATTTTCCCCCTTTTTGAATTTAAGCAATTCCGACCCTTGGCAGTTATCGGTGGGGACCTTGTGAACACATTTATATTTAAGGAAGACCAGTAGGGGTGTATATAGGGCTCGGATTATATCATAATTGAATTGGGACTTTATGTTAGACTTACTAGGGTCCGACGAGTGAGGTGCTATTAGAGATTCCGAGTAAATGAATTAAATCTATATAGTTGATAATCTAAGGTTAGAGACAGAAATAGGGACCTTAAGAGTATTGAATTAATATGTGGGAATAATAGGAGACTTAGTAACCTTTTTGGTTAGGTTTTAAGTACTTGAAACTATACGACGTGAGACGTATCGGAGAAATATGTTATATATCATCCGAAAGTATGATAGTGTACGAATTAAATTAATGGTATAGGGTTGAGAACATACCTTTAATAATATTATAAGTTATCTAAGTTATGTGAATGCTTAGTATATGGATTATTATGTGTATGACATAACTACCATACTTTCTATCACGGGATGTCGGCTTTCGGAACAGGGCCATCTAATCTTTGTGTGCCTACGGAGGGATTTAGATTGGTACCTCAAGGACATAGGGCTGTGAATGACTTATTTGTGAGTTAATAAGTCAGCTGACTATGGGAGCATAGGTATGTACGTGACCCATGGGTATGTGAACTATGTTCGCCTCCAATATGTGTGATTTGGCTTATTAAAACGGTTCCTGAGAGATTCGGAATACATAGTCCTTATGTACGTGATGTACCGGGATTCGATAGCAGAGTATGTGTGCCCCGCAGCTTAGCCTAGGGGTGCCCTATTTGTATATTTGTGCTGAGAAGAATATACTAGTGATTATAATGGACTCTTTGTTAAAGTATTGAGGCATTTTGAATGGAATTTAAAATGAGAATTTTCTATCGTAATTGTTATAAATTAATCTTATCAGTGGAAAGGTGAGTTACACGCAGGATATATTATAACGATGTGAATAAACCCCTATATTATTAATGTGAGGACAGGAAGTGGTACAGACTAAAGAGTGAACGACATAACTAGGACGGGTTAAGGATACACGTTAGGCGTGCACATTAGTTGTGGGGTGAGGAACTCATGTGATAGCACGTAACTAATATGTATATAATATTCACTGGTTAATGCAATTAAACACTTGCTATTTTTTTAAACTGTTTTCACCTCGGGCTCTGACCCGTTTGCTTTCAAATCTATTTTTCTTATAAAACCTTTTAGGTGCCCAGCCACAGGGACGCCAAGCATAGGAGTTCCATTCCATTGATGTGTTGTAGCTGCTGTGGAAGTTACAGTATCTCGATAGTAAACGCCTCCACATTCTACTTTGATTCTATTTCGGAGTCATTCATCTGTTAGGGCATGTCGCCTATTTCCATTTAGAGACAACTTTCTCATACTTTCAGTTTCATTTCAGTTTTGGAGTTATTTAACTATTTAGAATTTATATTTGATTTTTATTCAGTATTTGGATTATTCAGAGGAGTGTTACTCCAGACTCATTTATTATTCCTTTATTATTCTGTTGTGAATATGATGTGATTGTGGTATTGTTAGCTAATAATTTAATTGGTTGCATGTTAATTTAACTTAGTAAAATTTGACAACTCACTTTTTAAATATTAGGTGGCTAGTAATTGTTTAAAAATATTTTCGACAGTGATGCTATGAACTGAACCATCTTGACATTTTATATTAAATTGAATAAAGGAGTAGCTACCCGGTATTTAATTAGTCGGGGTGTCACACAGGCCTTGTTAAGACGAAATCTCATTAAACTCTTGGACCCCCGTCCATTACTAAATCCACTCCCTAAAAACTTCAAACCCAATGCCCATTGTGATTTCCACCCATCCGTAAGTCATACCACCGACCAATTCTTCCACCTTAGAAATGTGGTCTAAGGCTCAATTGACCTGGGTATCATTGCCCCACCAGCTAATCCTAACCCCAAAACCACTTATCCAGCAAATGAAAATGCCATATTTTTATAAAGTAACCCATTTTTCCACCCATCAAGTCAAATCTTGCCCAGCAAGACACCCATTATACCTACAATCTCACCCACACCGCTCAAGGTTTGTCCATCTTTTCTCCTACACCCTACATGATTCACCGATCAAGATTTGCCACTCCTTACAAAGGCCTGCATCGTCGTTTACAGCTGATCTAAGGGAGGAGGCATGGATTTGTCGGTTGTGTTGAACTAACTCTTAGAGTCTGGGCTGAAATTTCCCGCCCAAATGACCATTGATTATCAGAAATTCAACGGCTTGTTCATGGAAGGTCAAAAGTGGATTCGAGAATCAGATGAATGAGTATTACCCATGGAAGAAGTCAGCCTAGGTGATGTGGTACAAACCATGACCGATATATTTAGACAGACAAGTGAAATCCGCAGCATTTTTAAGTTTCTCATCGCTTTGAAGCTTCAGAGACGGTTGGTCCCTTCACTCCACCATTTCCCCTCTGAATGGGAAGATTTATACGATGAAGCCATTGAGGTCGTCGAGTGTATTGTTTACTCTTGGTTAGAAGACATAGTTTTCGTTGGATGGGGGATAATTTTGACGGTTCAAATAATGAACCAAGTCAGGGAGAAGTCAGTCCAATACCCAGCCTGTGTGGAATGATATCCTTTAAAGATTTGTTGGGAGAAATCCATAAGGTGTCCATTCAGCCCGAGGTAGATGAAGACACAAGATTCTTATTCTTCCCCTCTTTGATAAACGACATGACCAGGTCAGGGAAACACCTCAAAGATCTGATTCCTCATGGAACTGAAATAGATAAAGGAAATGGAGTTGTCGAAGTACTTCCCATGCCAGAAATGACCGTTGAAGAGATGTAAGTCCTTAATTAACTCAATAAGACCCAAGCCAATATCACCTTATGGGAACTTTTCATTACCTCTCAGTTGCACCGAAATGCCTTGATAGAATTCCTCACCAGACCCATGGTACCTCCTTCCACTACTCCCGAAGAAGCCGTAAATATGGTTAGGTTTCTGACCTCTTCTAGACTCCTCTTTAAAGAAGAGATACTGAAATTTGGCCCTGATCATAATTATGCTCTCAACATCTCCGTTGAAGCCGTGGAAAAGACAATCCCACTATCACTTATTGATAATGGATCAATGTTCAATGCTTGTCCGCTCAGAACCTTCAACTATTTGGGACTGAAAGACATTGATCCCACTCGCAAATTTACTGTCGTGCGTGCTTATGACAGTACCCGTCGAGAAGTAATGGCATCCATAAAATGGATATGGGGGTTGGCTCCATCAATCCTCTTACCAAGTTCCAAGTCATTGACATACCTTCATGCTTCAATATACTCCTGGGTCGTCCATAGCTTCATAGCATTCGTGGAGTATTCTTTTCCCTTCACCACAAACTGAAGTTCTTCACCAAAGGTCTAGTTATCACCATTTTGGGGGACGATGACAGTACAGACAATACCAGCAATAACAACCTTGTATTAGAGATTTAACATGGGACTAATGATATGTTCCTCTCTAGTTTAGGAATTGATGCACTTTCCCTAACAATAAGTGATAACTTCAAAGACTAAGTCTGTCCATAACAAAACCCTCATGGTAATGCCAATGTGATTTAAATGTTTAAAAATATGCACTTCATGCCCGGAATGGGGATAGGGTGACTCCAATAAGGAATTCTTGATCCCATAGTACTAAAAGAGGCCTTTCCCCTATGTGTCCTGGGTTACCAACCCTCACTGGAAGAACTCAAAGTTCTCCATCAATCGAGGTCGAAAAGAAGATTGGAAGATGAAAATAATATTTTAAGAAACTCTTTAAATGAAAGAATTGTCAATGAAGGTGAAGACTTCCCATCCTAAGGATTCCTTAAATTGTGGTATGACCATGTTGACAAGAAAGTCAAATCGGAGCTGGAAATCTTATTTCAAGATAGTAACTCTTGGGCCGAAGTCTACGAACATGAAGTGCAACCTCTCACCAAGAAAGTCGTGACAATTATCGAGGACTCTGAGGAAACTGATTTCAAATACTCATTCAACCTGTGGACACTGGGGCAGATTCCCTACATGATCCACTCAGATGCCATGTCGTCAGACTCATTCGCTCAAATCAAAGCTACTGACATGCCTCTCCTCAACTGGAATGCTTAACAATCCAACCGGCTCAGATTCAACCCAACCTCGATATTCACCTATTCAAGTCTCTTCACCATTTGTTGATTTTTTTTCTTTTCCTGATATCAATGTAATTGAGACCTCTTTTGACGAGGTTCTCGATGTTATTTTTCCTAAAAATGAAATAAATAAGGATTTTGAGTATCTTGTTGTGCCTTACATTAATTGTCTTGATTCTGATCAAATATTTGATGATGATGATTTTACAAGTGAACAATTTTTAACTGATCTTAATAAGGAGAATAACAAATAACATAACCGCATTCAAATTAATGATAATGAGATTATTATTATTATTATTATTAATCTCGGTTCTAGTAGCCATCAGCGTGAGATTAAGATAGGGTCCACCCTTAAAAAGCATGCGTGTGCACGATTTGAAGAACTACTGAAAGAATTCATGGACATCTTCGCATGGTCCTACAATGACATATCTGGCATTGACCTAGAAATAGCTCAACATGAGATCCCGATATTCCTAGAATGCAAGTCGATCAAACATAAGCTAAGGAATTTCCGTACCGAATGGTCACTCAAGGTTAAAGAGGAAGTGGTCAAACAATTGAACGTGGGTTTCATTCGTATAGTTGAATATCCTACATGGCTTGCCAACATCGTCCTGGGGCGAAGTCAGGAGAAAAAGTCCGCATGTGCGTCTACTATCGGGATTTGAATAAAGCATCCCTAAAAGATGATTACCCATTGCCTAACATCGACATGATCGTGGACAACAAAGCCAACAATACCCTCATATTATTTGTCGATGGATTCATATATACAAATTAAATAAAGATGCACTCTGACCATCAGGAGAAAACTGCCTTCATCACCCCATGGGGAACCTTATGCTATAATGCCATGCCATTCAGACTCAAGAATGTTGGGGCTACCTACCAAAGGGTTGCCACAACCATCTTGCATGACGATTTTCATAAGGAGGTCAAAGTCTATGTGGATGGCATGATCATTAAGTATAAGACTCGAGAAGGTCATATTCTCTCCCTTCGAAAGTTCTTCAAACAAATGCGATAATACCAAATGCGGATAAATCCACTTAAGTGTCTTTTTGCATCACAAAAGGAAATCTCTTGGTATTCATGGTCAATGAGATGGGAATCAAAACTAAAACCCCGAGTAGACTTTTATGAAATCTCAACCCTTCCAGACTTAATGGCGCACTCGAAATGAACATACGAGTTAGTTAAAAATATATTATCTATTTAACCCATTAAAGTGGTCCCGGCTCGACTCACACGCGCGTCCCGACTTAATTTACCAAACCACCGTATTTCTCACTCACGACCATTTATATAATATCATACTCCCATATTACTTATTCATACAGTAATATTTAATAATTCTCAGCAATAAGTATCAACCCTTAGCACGCCAGTTAATATTTATTTTAATCCAGATTAATTATCAATTAATTTCTCACATTAAATTTAATTAATCTCACAATAATAATTGATCGAATAATTATTTAAAATCAACAAAAATACGGGGTGATACAAGTTCCTCTAGTAATCTGATAAGGCTCCTGACGCGACGAAGAATGTGCCTCAGAAGTGCGTACTCTCTAGGCTCAAGTGCAAGCCTGTCGCTCAAGTAATAATCCGATAAGTCGGGTATCGATCCTCAGGGAAATAGGACAATAGGGTTGTAACGACGTTGGATAGACGAAGAAATCCTAACTCTGACTCTAAAAAGAAAGAAAAAGATGATTTGTTTCGAGAATTGGCTACAACTAAATGCGAATTTGGAAATGGTTTACTGATGAAATAAAATATAAATGGAATGAAACTATTCTAAGTTACTAATGATGATTGATTTGAACTTTAAACTATAAGATGAATAAAATAGGACGGGAATACAATCCCACAACCCTAGTGTATTGCAGATATAAAACTAATCGTAAATTTAAGTGATTAATTAGACCCGAAATTTAGTATTCCCAAGCATTACATGTATGAGGTTCAAGCCCTCACCATACTTAATCAGAGGACGAGTAAATCGGTATTGCGACAGTTACACTCGAATTGCATTCTGAAGCATCCCGATTACCCTGAAGCAAACGAGATCCAAAGAACTATGATTGTCGTGTTTCTACGCAATACGGTCATAATCAAATCATTAAATTTAGAGGATTAATTTTATACACATGCAACTACCACATCAGGCTGAGTTCATGCATCCCGACCTTTTAAATCTAGTCGGACATGTGAAAACTTGAAAACAACACGTTAGGAATGAAAGAAACCATTTTTATTAATGAATGAAGATGAAGAAAGATGAAATCAGTAACGAACAAGCAACTACAACAAAGATTGAAACATAAATCAGAATGATTTTACTTGAACTGCAACTTGAAAGTAACAAGGGTTTTTTATTCTTCTCCTCCTAAATGAATTACAAAGCTTCCTTCTGGAATTAGAAGCCTCATCTTTACGTTTGGGAGGAGTTACAATTTATAAATTACGAAATACAAGAGTTTGAAACAAATAGGATTCTATTTTTACAAGTGGATAAATTCGAAAAATCGAGAACAGAACCGATCCGGATAAATGGTTTGGTTCGGTTCCATCTTGTGTAGCCTTTACAGAAAGTTCTTCGAGCATGGGATCGATTCGTTATTTGTCAGCTTCGGTTCGGTTCCATCTTTTCATCTCTTCACTGGAAGTTTTCCCAAGGTGGATTCGGTTCGTTTTTGCATTACTTCGGTTCGGTTCCCTTTTGTCATCCTTTACAAAAACTTTGCCTATGAGGGATTCGGTTCATTTTTAGCTCCTTGGGTTCGGTTCTGTCTTTGCCAGTTTTTTACAGAATCCTTTTCTTCTTGTGTTTCTTTGAAGCTTTTGGTACGAAACTCGGATTAGAACACTGAACACCTACAAAATAGATGACGAACACACGAAACTCGACGTACTCATTAGAAACTTTCCATTATTGAAGATATGATATAAATCCACTTGAATTACATTACGCGTAGCGATAAAACCCTCTAAATTAAGGGGATGAATGGAAAGAATTTATGCCTAATCAAACCCCCTAACTTAGAACGTTGATCGTCCCGAGCAATGTAAAAGAATCAAAACATAGTCCAACTCATAAATGGGATAGGATACCTTTTTTACGGGCAAGCGATTGCATTTAGCGTATGCAATAAGCCTTTAAATCCCTAGGTTACCCTAGTAGGACAAGTTGTGTCTCGTGAGGGTTTGCAGTGAATATACCCACAAAATTTGACTCAAATAAAACTCAAAATACGCAAAAAGTGTGTAATTCAAACTTTTCCAGAAAATAACCATCATCAAGTCATGTTCAAGAGTTTCAAATCATAGTGCGCGTGTGTGAAATCGAAGATTTAACCGCGAATTTCCACCAATTGACCATTGCGTTACTTATCCGAAATTCGTTTTGATTTCAAAATCTCACAGGATGCTCTCACAAACTAATCACTCGGGATATGGCTATTCTCTTGGTATGCGTGATAAAAAGAGTAAATGTATTGGAACACGAAGTCATGCACATAAATTAAACGACGGAAATTTTTAGGTGAAAATATCTCTTCATCGGAATACGATTTTTGAAAAACAGGAACATTGCCTCTTATACACGTGTTTGATCTCTTTTATTATCTTTTCGTGTTTTAGCTCTCCACGCCATAGCCAATTTTGCAATTTTGGACTCGGTTAGGACTTTTACAGGTTGAAGGTGTATTGGGTATTATTGGGTACGGTTACGAATTTCGGAATTGGAAAATTTTCTTATGACGTCCGTTAGTGCTTTTTCGGGCTTTTGCTCATTTTCTTCTCTTTTTCTATTTTTTCTATTTTTATTTTTCTTTTTCTTGCTATTTTTGTTGAGCATTTTTCTATTTTTTTCCTTGCCCCTTTTTGTTGTACTTTTCGGACTTAAATTATGACTTTTTCCATTTTTCACAATTCCAGGCTATTTGGGTTACAAAAGGGATAATTTTTTGCCACTTTTTTTTGCCAATATTTTTGGGTGACAAACGAGAGCCTACTTCATTGTCCAACATACTAATTGCGTTACCATATGTGTTTCGAGATGAATTAAGTTTAGAGATCAATTTTGGCATGTTTTTCAAAGCAATATCACACACATTTTTCATAATCGATCAAAATGAAAGGATTGAGATCCTAGACGACTTTTTAGACGCTGAAAAGAACTTTGAGTTAACAATTAACTCGGATTGATTTATAAATTTCACAAAGATGAAAGGCTCGAATCTCACCGGGGTTTTTAATCTCCACATTTATTCGTTAAGTCGCCTACGTTCGCTCAATTTCCATCTTTAGTCAATTGTGTATTTTGAATTTTACAACTTGAGACTTTAAACCGACTTTTAATGATATTTTCAAAAAAGTTTAATTCCAATTTTTATTAATCTGAGACACGTCCCCAAGCCCGATCGGTTCGGTTGGAAAAATCACAAAAATAAAAAACCCCAGAACCGAACCGAATTTCCCCTGGACCGGATCGGTTCGGTTCCTGCGATTTTGCTTCTTCCCGAGGAACCCTTTCAACCCCCCTATCCCCTCTCTTCCCCCCAATTCTTTCCCTTTCCCCTCCAACACAACCACCCCTTTTTCCTCCAAAAATCCTCACCCAAACCCCTCCCCACCACCTATAAAAACCTCCCATTCCCTACTCTTCCACTCACACTTTCACCTCTTTCCCTCTCTACAAGCCCTAATTTTTCCGCCCCTAATTCCAAGCTTTCCAAATGGCCAATCGAGCTCTCCCCGCTAAATATATGTCCATCGACATTCTGCCTAACGGAAATGGACAATACCGCTCTCACATGGAGCGTGTATGGTTTGAAAGCTTTTTCATCTTTTCCCGCCAATTGCACATCGAACGAGTTGCCAACTGGGATGAGCTACCGCGCCCCGTTACCACCCTTTTTCCCCAGCGGGGATGGGCACAATTCCTGCAAGAGCCTCATCCAGTTATCTGGGCAGATGAATCTCCGGCCTTCTATGGCACGCTCGTCCTCACGGGTGACTTTGCGTGCCAATCATTTGTTAACGGTCGCCCTATTCCATTCACCTTAGCCATCTTCGCCCACAAGCTATATGATGAATAAAATAGGATGGGAATACAATCCCTCAACCCTAGTGTATTGCAGATATAAAACTAATCGTAAATTTAAGTAATTAATTAGACCCGAAATTTAGTATTCCCAAGCATTACGTATATGAGGTTCAAGCCCGCACCATACTTAATCAGAGGACGAGTAAATCGGTATTGCGATAGTTACACTCGAATTGCATTCTGAAGCATCCCAGTTACCCTGAAGCAAAAGAGATCCAAAGATCTACAATTATCGTGTTTCTACGCAATACGGTCATAATCAAATCATTAAATTTAGAGGATTAATTTTATACACATGCAACTACCACGTCAGGTTGAGTTCTTGCATCCCGACCTTTTAAATCTAGCCGAGCATGTGAAAACTTGAAAACAACACGTTAGGAATGAAAGAAACCATTTTTATTAATGAATGAAGATGAAGAAAGATGAAATTAGTAATGAACAAGCAACTAGAACAAAGATTGAAACAGAAATCAGAATGATTTTACTTTAACTGCAACTTGAAAGTAACTAGGGTTTTTTTATTCTTCTCCTCCTAAATGAATTACAAAGCTTCCTTCTGGAATTAGAAGCCTCCTCTTTACGTTTGGGAGGAGTTACAATTTATAAATTACGAAATACAAGAGTTTGAAACAAATAGGATTCTATTTTTACAAGTGGATAAATCCGAAAAATCGAGAACAAAACCGATCCGGATAAATGGTTCGGTTCGGTTCCATCTTGTGTACCCTTTACAGAAAGTTCTTCGAGCATGGGATCGGTTTGTTATTTGTCAGCTTCGGTTCGCTTCCATCTTTTTATCTCTTCACAGGAAGTTTTCCCAAGGTGGATTCGGTTCGTTTTTGCATTACTTCGGTTCGGTTCCCTTTTGTCATCCTTTACAGAAACTTTGCTTATGAGGGATTCGGTTCGTTTTTAGCTCCTTGGGTTCGGTTCTGTCTTTGCCAGTTTTTTACAGAATCATTTTCTTCTTGTATTTATTTGAAGCTTTTGGTACGGAACTCGGATTAGAACACCGAACACCTGCAAAATAGATGACGAACACACGAAACTCGACGTACTCATTAGAAACTTGCCATTATTGAAGATATGATATAAATCCAATTGAATTACATTGCGCGTAGCAATAAAACCCTCTAAATTAAGGGGATAAATGGGAAGAATTTATGCCTAATCAGCTCCCAACACTCTTTGTCGTCCTCATCATCATATTGTTTATCATCATCACCCGGGCGCTCCTAACCCGGCCTCCCCAGGCGTAAACACCTAGGGTTAGCCATATCTCTACGTCTTTGCTGAGGAGGAAGATCTTTATGCAGGTCCTGGGGTGGTCCCCTGGCCACTGGATCTTTAACATCTTCCCTGGCGGCCGGAGTTATGATCTCATCTCCCGTGCCGGCGAGTCTAACCACCAAGTTCTGACTAAAAGCAGTAAGAGTCACATGCATCTGCCATTGGCTGTCCACTAAGGAGCGAAGGGCCGCCGCCACCTCAGCCATTTCTGACTGAGGTGGGGCTTGGTTGGTACTGGGTCCACCTATAGTAAGTGGATCTAATGCCATCAAAGAGTTCCGGTGATTAAAAAACCCAATTGATGTACTGGAAGTGAGCCGGATGAAATGAAAGTGAGCTTGAACTCAAACTATAGCTCTTTCAATAGTGGTTCAAACTTAACCAAGTGTGAGATTGGACCACCACCAGAGAATCTAGTGGAGTAGCTATAAATTAAGGGAAGAAGATGGTTATCTCGTTCCCACAGATGGCGCCAAATTGATAATATTAGAATTGGTATCACCAAGTCAATGTGTTGTGTGAGCTCAAAACCAGACAACAATGGAGTATGACTAATATATATATATATATGTAATTACAAAAAGATATGAGGCAAGGTAGAGTATAACACCAGATATAAGTGGTTCAGCCTTTGAAGGTCCTACATCCACTGTGTGAGTGTGTGAAATCCACTAAATATGGGCTTTAATGGTCTTTGGATACAAGCACTCAAGCTTTATCTCTCTAAGTAAATGTTTAGACAGAGTTTCAATTGGGTTTACCATTTGCGATCCTTTACAATGATGTAGAAGACAAGTATTTATACGGCTAGGGTGTTGTCATACACACCCCAGTCATGCATGAGGCATGCACAACACCAATTGTTCAATGAAATTATGTCATTTGTCTCTTGTGCATGTAAGTAATGATTAAGAGATATTCTCCACATGTGGGGTTGATGTTGTTGTAACGGTTTTGCTCACGTGGGCTCGCAGTCCACGCGCACTCTCTCACACGTGCTCCACTCCACGTGCCTTGCCAGATGTCGAACGTGTTCTGCTGGGATGAAGTGTCGGTCTGGCCGAGTACAAGACCACTGGCGCTCCTCTGGATAGCATGTTGATGATTTCCAAGTGTAGTCTCGGCCTACCTGCGTCATGCCGAGACGAGAGGTCTCTACAAGCAGATGTGGTTTCGTCTTCCTAAGATGGACGAGGCAAGGCAGAGGCCCACCAAGGTGGCCTATGGTCTCGACTTGGCCCTGGACGAGGACAAGACAATCGTTGTAGGATGGTTCAAGAGAGCAGTCTTTGTAGGATCGGCATGAGCAGAGCCGAGATCTCATATTGGCATATCAATCATGAAGAACATATATAAAAGAGAAAAGGGCGAGAGATAAACAAACATATGGTTACAGATCTGATAAGCTGAAGTTCCAGAACTAAAAACAAATTTAGCAAAAAAATTATCTCTGCTGAAATTTTCAACTCCAAGGACTACTACAACTCCTAAACTAATCACAAGAAAAGAGAGAAATAACGCATCAGATGAATGGCTAAGTTTCACCATCATTATCTCACCTGATAAGATGAATGACTTCTTTCAACCCAACAATGAGATCAAAGCACCACTGTCTCTTTAATATACCATAAAAGTAGGAAAGTTCACACAAATTTCTTTACACCACTTTGCTCATAAAAGTAGAAAAAGCATCAGCGTCTTTATTATTGTATATGAAATTTGTGTTATATACCTTTTATGGTATATAACCCTATTACTAATGGAATTTGAACGGTTATATATAACCCTATTACTGATGGAATTTAAACGGTTTATTTCTTCAAGTTAGCACCGAAGTCCGAATGGTTTTTCTTGGGAATCTAAAAACACAAGAAAGAGGGGTCGGCACAATACCTGGTTTCTTAATTGTATTAATAACTTGAAGCCACGTAACAAACCTATCAGACACCATATTTATATTTAGATATTAGATTGTTTTTTCACTAATTAAGCTGACAAACGTGTAGCGGTATAGTCATGATGTCTTCTCTTATTTTTGTGGCATCACATTCACAGTCATTTTCATGGTTGCATTTGAAAGCTCCTTCTGTCTCTGCCTCTGAACCCCATGGAGACAAACAGGACTGGTAAAATGTGATATAACCAAGGACACAGAAAGAACAAAGGTAGCAAGATAATCTGGTAAAAGACACTACCCTCCTTTGTATGAAATTTGACAAGTTGAATAACATAGCAAGAGACAATCCTAATGTAAAACTACAATCATATTTTAAAAGTATGTTGTGGGGTTATCTAGTCTTTAGCCCTTATTTATTTTGCTAACTTTGACCCCAAAAGCGTCTTAGTGCATTTTTGTGATAGTTTGCGAGAATTGAATTGTTTGCGACGCTTTATGAGCACTTTTGTGAGTCAATGTTCAAAAAGAAAATATAGTGAGTGAGCGCCAAACTCATAGCAAAATAAATGTGGACCAATGGACAAATAACCCTATATTTGTGACCCAGCATTTTGGTCATAATTTTAGTAACAACCTTATTACCCTCAGAACATCCACATTGGGTACCCTTGACCAATAACTTTAGTAATTTTGGCTTCCCAAGAGGTACCCTTCATTAACAGTTTTTATGCTTGGTATAATAGATGATAAATAAGACTATTGATTCGCGATTGCTGGATTAAACGGCGCCTACATCTTTGAGAGGGACAAAACTTATTATTATAAAGATTTGAGTGTATATCTAACCATTGTAAGAGCTGGGACATGTGAAGAGGTGCCTCTGGACTATAACTATCAAAAAGATTGAATGGTAGTACAAAGGAGGGGGGATACCACAATAGCGAGGTTTTGAATGCTGAACCTCATATAATTTGTATATAAAACTTTAAAATGATATTACAAAAAACTTGCTAGAGTGCTACAATAAGTAGCTTGTGGTGTTTGAGCAAGACTATCATAGCTGATACATAAGTTGTATGATAAACATTAAAATGTTATTACAAGAGAAATTATCTGGGGAAATTTACAGGAGGTTCCAAGCAACCAACCAGAATCCCGAGGTCGATGTCCTTGTCTTCAAACTTCTTGATGAATGGGTGACTCTGAAAACACAACAGAGGCCGGTTAGTTAAAGCTATTGACTAATGAAACTTGGATGCATATCTAAATTTATGTCAAAGTAACAATATAACTAACCAAAAGGTCTAAAGCTGATGATCTGTCTCTAGGGTCTTTTTGTATGCTGCACATTCATAAATCAACACAATCAACAAGAAATATCTATAAACACATGCTACTGAACACGAAAATTACATATATATTTAAAAAGCAAATACGCCTGAGGACATGCATAATATAATCCTATAAGTGTTTATATCCAAGTGGTCATTTCTCACCAAAATAAGGAAACACATTGTGAACATCAAGGTAATTAAAACATGAAACAAAGATTAACTTTGTCATACAGAATTAGATTCAGTGTCGGCCTTGGCAAAATATTATGAACAAATTGGTTTTGTGTGCAACGGCTGTCTCTAAAATCAACTTTGGTACAACTTTTAACTAAACTCAACTTCAATAGAAAAGGTTTTTTTGCACAACTATGCAAATTCTTGTGCAGTTTCTGTGACTGCAAACTAAACTAAATGAATCAAACACAGAGAGATGTATTCACTAGGTTAGAGGCTCTGGCAAATCTCTTCTTTTATATATTATGTCAAGTACGATACAACCTGGTAAGGAGTCCTTTAGACAATATTCTACCCATTTAAAATTGGGTTTAAAAAAAAAAGGGAAACATTTTTATTGTAAACCAAATAAACACAATCAATTATCTGAAAATTGCTTTCAAGACAATCATATAATATCTCAGCTTCTCAAGGTTCTCAAGAAAATGACATTTTATTAACTACATAACTGAGAATTTAGATCAATCACTGAATGGTGGAAAAAGGTAATGCAGTAGATCCCTTGTAGCTTAGTGAGGGTCGTCTTTTAACTTCAACTTTGGAATCAGCTTAATTTGCAGAATTATGGTAGTTTAAAATCAAAGAACCAACACACCCATGGAATTTTACATCTTAGACTTCAACGACTGTGTAAGTGGTATCAAGTCTAGAAAAAGCTAAGGCCTATACAACAGTGGATCTACAATAGGCCGGGGGGAGGGGGGGGGGGTGTTCCCTTGAATTTTTTCCAAAAAATTAGTTAAGTATATATAGTTTTAAGAATATATAGAGATGCTATTTCTAAATTGCGAAGTTAGAGGTAAAATATTTGATAAACGCAAAAATGTTAATAAAACCTTAAACACCTTTGCCCCTCCTTTATTTCTCTAATTCTCTAGACTGTATAGTCTTTATATCCCTATAGCCATAATTTTCTGTTGCGTCATAATTTCTAATTCTAAGCCTAATTTCTGTCGTTCCCTACCTATTTTGTTGTTCTGCCCTAACTTGTAGGCCTAATTTCTTAATTAGTTCATTTTATGTTTGTGCCCTGATTTGATTGTTCATTATTGAAACTGAATTTTTAAGTGTTTCTTTAATTATTTCAATCAATATTTGGTTGTTTCCGTATTGGATTTTTGCGCAATTATTTTCTCAAAACCCCAATAGATCGCAACCCCCAGCATTGGTCGTGAACTCCGCCCCTGCCAGTACCCTAGCAAATAGATATGCACTATTTGTTTCTGTGCCTATGACGAATTAACAGTACATCACCACCCATGCTTATCACGAATTACTCGTTTCTACAGCACTCGAAAATCCATGCTTATCACGAATTAACAGTACATCACTACCCATGCTTATCATGAATTACTCGTTTCTACAGCACTCGAAAATCCATGCCTGTGGCACCACCCGAGCCTGTAGCTCAAACGAATTACCGCTACTTAAGTCCATTACTAGCAGATACCCAGGCCAATGGCGCACTCGTAGTTTTGTCCGATAAACCCATGCCTATGGCACTCTTGTGCCAGTTGCCTACATGTCCGTTGTCCTTTTATAACTTTTTGAGAAATAACATGACTAGATAATACACACGGGGTTTTGCAATTTACAGGGGTACATTTGCAATTTACTGGATCATTTTGTATTTTAAATACAGCGTCCATTTCATAATTTTAGAAGTTTCATTTGATAATTTTGAAAAAAAAAATATTCAAAATGTCAATGAGGCAGGGAAGCATGGTATCACACTTCCATGCGTGTAGGCACCCTTGTCGGTACATATGGTGCACATAGCAGCTAATTTTATCATTTCTTTTGATATTACCATCATTTTCTATGATATGGAGAGTCTGCCCTTATTTTTCGGGGGAACTCATATAATTAGAAGAGTTAATCTCAGCTGTAAGTTTTGGGATGATCACAACTGTTGTTTATGTATCTCATAGACAATTTCAAATACTTCTTCCTATATCATCAACCCTGGTTCGTGCATGTATTAAGTGCATGCTTGTTATATTGTAAAAAATATAAAATATTGGAAAGTAGTGATAGCTATAACCAACATAAAAGGATGACATAGAGTATTTAAATGCAATCACCTGAAGATGAATTTTGAAAAAAGTTTATTTGACATTCAATAATAAAAATGCAAGCTGAAGGCATCTTAATTATTTACCAGGCTGAGACAAATGAACAGAACTCTGGGGAGAACTGATCTGGTGGAGCAGAAGGCGGTGGGCTTCCCACAATTGCCTCCAAAAGCTCATAAAAGCTTGGCCAATTTTGCTGCTCTTCAGATTGTATGTAAGGAAAACGTCCTATGGCACACTCAAGGATCACAAGGCCCAAACTCCAGATATCACTTTTGTAGTCGTAAGTGCTTCCACTAATCCTTTCGGGCTTATATAAAATAAGTAACAAAATTAGCTTTCGTTTTAAAAGTCCAGACTAGATAAGTAGCATGTATAAGAAGTTGGGAAAAATTAAAAGCAAATTTGGTTAACTACATAGAGATAATTACAGTAGCTTCCCCTCAGTTTAGGATTTATTACAATTCCCCTGTGTTTCGGATACTTACAGAGACCTCCCTTATGTTCGGAATTCCAATTTTTTTTTTATAACTCGGGGTATCCAGGCCTCTTAGAGCACCTGATTAATCCCCAAGATCCGTTTAGACCCTTCAATCCGCATGTACCAACTACCAAGGCACACTATCAGAGGTGGCCCCATGAGGTGACTCCTGACCTCCAGGTTGTGAGGTAAGAGCCAATGCCACTAGGCTACCCCCTTGGAATTTGCAATATTTTAATTTTGGGGATATTTCTTTGAAATTTTTTGACAATCGTGTGCAGGAGAATCAATCTTAACATATAAAAAATCTTCCGTATGATATAAGTGAAAAGTTATAATGAAAATTTCATGAATACAGGGGAAACTCTGTTATCAAACCAAATGTCAGGGAATTTTGTCATTGTTACCAAACCCAAATGTCAGAGGATGTTACTGATTTTCACAAAACACAAGGGGAGGTCTATGTAATAAACCAAAACTCAGTGGATGTCAATGTAATTATCCCTTAAAAGAACAAGGGCATCACCAAAATAGCTAGACAGACCAACTCCACTTACCGACATGTAATTATAAGTCCCAACGAATGTATCCCTTTGACCCATAGAGCTGGCCAGCATCGCGCTCACACCAAAATCCGTAATTTTTACTTCCCCTTTGTGGTTTACCAGCAGGTTGGATGGCTTTATGTCCCTATGAATCACATGCCTTTCATGATGCAAGTACACAAGACCCTGTAAAACCTGGAATAAAAGCATGAAATTTGCTGAGAAAGAATCTATTTCTAACTGTTGAAGGGAATGTGTTAATCAACTCAAAACACAAAAACAACAAAACAAGAGCTAACTATAATTGAAGAAGGAATAATTTGCGAACCTGTTTACAGACAACTGCAAGATATGGTTCAAGAATCGTCTTAACTTGTCTGATTACATCTGCCAAAGACCCACGGTCCATGTATTCAAACACCAGAGAGATAGCTCCATTGTGATAGAAAGAGTGGTAGCAAACTACAACTTGAGAACATTGTGACGCTTGATTTATTTTCAGCTCTTGCACTATTTGTTTACGAATATCCTCTTGTATGTTCATCTGGATAACCTGAGGTACACAACCCATGCAATTCATAGTTATACAAATATATTCCTCCATCTCAAATTAAGAGTAGGATATCTCGAATTAGGAGTTATCTTTTGAAAATCAATGAACCAAATTCCACGATAGTTGAATAAGTTTTGATCTTCACTATTGATTACATTACAATCAATATTCTCTTAACAAGATTTGACTTTCAAACCTCGGTGAAGAAAACTAAGTGAACCATTAGACTCGAAATAGAATTAGTATGGACTATAGTCTATATGATTTGAAGGCATACATCTACGAGGCATGAGGCTTGGGCCCCAGTACCCAACATATGGAGTACAAGAGAGAAACAATTTAACTAGGTGTTGGATTTGTTTTCCTACTAACAACAATGTCTAATCATTTTAATAATAGTCAAAAGGAGAGGATTCTTAATCAACTCTTAAGATCATTAAGAATGTTTATAAAAATACTCTTCTACATAGATTACAATCATGAACAGCCGCTCATTATAATTGGCTAGTTCCACATGATACCTACTTCTTACTACACTACGTTAGATTGTACAGTTAGAAGTTCCAATTCCATGAAAAAAAATTGATGATGTTCAGTAACCGAATTTAAAAGACAAGACGGAGGGAAAAATTAATGTTGCTTGAGTACTGACCTTCAAGGCAAATAATGTCCCAACCCATTTATGGCGAACGAGTTGCACTACACCGCCACTTCCCTTTCCAATAACTTTGATCGTCTCAAGATCTTCTAATGAGAATTGAAGATCATTCTCGTTTTCCAAAGACTGTCCAATAAAGCAACAAAAGTAAGCGTCATAAGCTTCAGGCTTTAAGCTTATAATTAAATGGCAAGCATATATTGCAATAGCATATGTACATTAGTAAGATCCAAATGAAATCGTGCCATGTATGAGGAGGAGATCCAAATGAAATCGTGCCATTATGAGGAGGAGGAGGAGAAGAAGGTCCCGACAGAAGGGGAAAAGAGATACCAATATTTAATGGTTCGACATTGCGAACCAAGTACATATAAACGAATCATCCATAAGATGAAAACTCAAAATAATTTGATAAAATAGGAAGCCTGAAAATTCTAGAGAACTTTGAATTATATATCCCTTCTTAGTTGCTCATAATAGCATCAGACAATTTCAAATTATTGGCTTTCACGATATACAAGCTTTTGCCTTAGTTGTCAAAATGCATACGATCTGATTAACTTCAAACCCACATTGGGATTTGGTGTATAGAATCCAAAATTAACATGAATCATAATGAATCAAACGATTTTCTCAACCAAATCTAAAATCCAATGAATCTCTATTCACTTGCAATTCAATTTATGTCAGAATCTTCAAGAGCCTTCGATATGTTCCATGGACGCTAACTATGAAGAACTTAATAGAATATCTTGTTGAAAGGAAGGTTGTATATAAGTAAAGAAAAATTATTGTTGCATATTGGTAAATTATTAGGAAGAAACTCGACTCTTTTCGGCAAATGATTATGGAGATTTCATCTTGAAAGAGAGTATCTTTGGCATTTTATTATTATTAGCAAACATGTCCTTGAAAATAGTGGATTGGACTCCAATGTGGTGAAGAGAGGGTCTTACCATAGCCCATCAAATTCACATCTCATGGTTTGATGATTCCTTCTATGTTTCTTGTTGGGAAAGGGGATATGGTATGTTATGGGGTATGCTGGTGGATTGGAAATTCTCCTTTAAGTGTTTCTTTTCTTAGACTTTATAGAATATCTCTTAATGCTCATTGTGACATTTTATCGTTGATTTCTTGGAAGTCCTTCCTTAGGTACTCATGCAACCTCTCTTTTAGAATAACTTTAATGATTGATAAATAGATAAATTTGTCGCTATGTCATGATTGATGGGGTTATTTATTTTATCCCAAAAGTTGATTGACAAAATGGGTAAGTAATAACTTGAATGACTCATCATGCAAGTACATTAAAAAGTCCTTATCAATTATCCATCTTTTTCCTTGCTTGCACCTTCTCACATGACTTTGGAAATCTGGGATCCATTCAAAGGTTCAAATATTTGCTTGGTTGTTCGCGAGGAACAAAGTGAACGCTAGTTATCTTCACTAAAAAAAAGACTGGAATCTTGTTGGTCACCTTTATGATGCCTTTTATGCAAAGAAAGTAGCGAGAATATTTACCACATATAACTCCATCGTCCCTTCCCTCAACACATATGTAGCAATGTGGTTTGACTAGATTTGGCGAGGTCTTTTCCCCAATCCTTGTATAATTTTTCCCTTTCTATGAATTGGTTATTGATGGGGGCTAAAAATGAATCCAAAAGTACTATGGAGAAGCAGTGTTTTGTGAATTTTTCCTTATGTGGAACATATGGATAGAAAGGAATGAAATTTTATTTTTTAAAACATATACAAGTGGAAAAAGAGGTTTGTGAAAAATTTAAGTTTGAAATATCTATATGGGCTTCCTCTTCAAAATATTTGTCTGTGATCAGGATGTTGCAGTTCTTAGGGACAACTGCCCTGCTGTCGTATTTTAAGGAGCAGTATGTGATTGTTTTCTGCTGAATTACAGGGATGCAGTAATGGCGAGAGATCTTCCATGTCTTTTTAGGGATAATATAGGGTATGTTGGATCCTTGGAATGTATATACTTTAAGGGCTGAAAGTTTTAGCTTTGAGGTAGTAATGGTTTTGAAGGTGACTGGAAGACTTTGGAACAAGAGGGTCCTTTTGATGGGATTTAATGTTGTTGGTCTCACAATTTCTTTCTTGCTCTTTTTGTTAATGTTCAGTCTCGTGTGTTTAGCAGGTTTTGCTGTTTGCTCCTTGTTTTTTCCCTTTTTCATTTTGGGTGTACTGCCGGTAGGGGTGACAATTCGGGCTAGTTGTGTCACAATCGGGTTGTGTTACTTTGTGTTTAATTACTAGTTTCAAAAACTAATAAATCTAAAATGAGCATTTTCAAAATTATGACAAATTACAAAAACGAAGCTATTGTGAAGTTTGTATTGAATTTTGCGCGGAACTGTTCATACACGGGTTTACTGTTCATACGCCAGTTTCAGCCATGGTTCATATTACACCAATACCAACGAGAGAGAGAGAGAGAGAGAGAGAGAGAGAGAGAGAGAGTCTTCTTCCATAGGTGAGAGTTTGGGGGTGAGAGGTGAGGGTCTTTCCCTCTCAGCCATGGGTATAGCTCAAAGGTGGAAGAAGGGTAAGGGTGAGAGTGTGAGTGTTTCATGTATGATAGGTGTGCTCAATATGTATTGTTGGGGGGGGGGGGGGGGGGGGGGTCTCACCGGGTTACATGGGAACGGGATACACCGGATTGGGAACATGAAAAACACTTGAGAGTAAAAGATTGAGAGGGTCTTTGGCTTAGAAATTGGATTCACTTGGATGGAGAATTGGTGTACAATGGCTATCCGGGATTTGGGTAGGAAAGTAGAGGATATATGATTTATCCTTATATATTCTCTATTGTACTTGTAATTTCTTCGAATATAGTGAAATCAGCCCTCTCCATAGATGTAGCCAAGTTGATGAACCACGTATATCTTGGTGTTGTCTCTCTGGAATTACATTTTTATTGTGCTTGCCATTATCACCATTTAATCTTGATTATATCCGGGGTCGTGATTGATTGGAGTGTGCCCCAACAAATTGGGCGTCGGGGCACAACAGCTATATTCCACCCTCTTTTTTCCGAAAAAAAACAACCTCCAAATAGGATTTTCCAAATCAATACTCAAAATCAAAAGATGTCCCAAATTCAAATTAGGATCAATTTCGAAAATCTTATTCTCATACAAGTGTTCCTCGCTAGAGACATAAAGGATAATGTGAAATATTTTCCAAATTGATTGATTGGATTTGCACTCAAAACATATATATTAGATTGTTTCGACATTAACCCTTTTAATTAATCGTGCCCAAATTATGTTGTGTAGAACAAAGAAAAGCCATAAATCAATATTCAATTGATACAAAACAATCTAATCTAATATATATGCTCCATGGGAAAAAGTGAAATTAAGTGAATAGAACTTACACCAGGTTGCTTTTGATCGGAAACGAGTCGCAAGCCTTTGTGGTTCAAGAGCAAATCACCATCGTGAAAAGTCCCACTAGCAGTCCTGCGATTAAAATGAGAATTGAAGAATATTAGAATCTGATAATAAAAGGGTTCGATTAGACAAGCAATTTAAAGAGAATGGAATTGAGTTACAAGAAGTTAGTGATTGGGGTTTCTTGAGCGGGAACAGAGAGTTTGAGTTGTTTCAGAGGCTTTGTGGTTTTCATGATTCTTTTCTTCAATGATTTGCTTGTGTTGTGTTTGTTTTTCAGCTAACCATAACAAGCAAAATTTCAAATGGGGATGACCGCCAAACGAATAATCCTACCAACGGTAAGTATCTCAATAAATCTATCTTGCATAAAGTATAAGGGGTTTTGACTTGCCCCCCAAAATAGTATCATAAATAGATTTACCCTTATACTTTTTCAATAATTAGACTTATTCTTTATATTTAATGACCTTGACCAAAACTAATTGATAGTTAGACTTAACCCATGATATTTAATGACAAAAATGTTCTATATAACTACTTTGTATTCTTCTTTCCTAAACTCTTACTCTAACGGTGTGTTTGAGAATACCAATTTCATGGCTTCGAGCTGAAATTGAATTGAAAATATTCTTAGGGTGCATTTGAAAACCTCAATTGCATGCCTTAAATTTGGAATTTGAATACATTTAGTTCTAAATTTTCAAAATTTGAACTAAAATTTTCCGAATTCCAATTCCAAAACATGGAATTGGATTTCCCAAACGCGCCCTAAGTTTGTCCCTAAATCCGAATTTTCATAAATCGCACATGGTTATAACACAACTCCCACCCAAATCCAAATAATGTTATCTCAAACCTAATGATGACAATGGGGCGGGGGTGGGGGAGCCGTCCCCGTCCCCATTTGGAATCCCCATCTTCGCCTCCATCCCTATTTTTTATGGGAGATGAATCTGTAAAACTCTCTAGTACCTTAGGGATTATATGCATATTACCAAACAAACCAATTTTTAATTTTTCAAAATTAATTAAACTGATTTTAAAATGCACTAATTAAAAACAAAGTTTTATGAAAATTTCGCCACTTTTATCTTGCCCCAGAACATGCATTGATGTGATATATGCTAGCATAAAATAAACCACACCACAGCACGGCGATGTACGAGCAAACCACACAACGAAAAAACCTCGGATGGTCCAGCCATGCAAATCATTATGATATAGGTTCCTTAAAAGGATGAATTTGGCTTAGTCAACCGACTCGACTCCTTCAAACCTTGATTCATTCTTCACTCCTTAAATCTTCTTCAACACAGTCTCTGTTGGACGTCTTCCAACATTAAACATAATGTAAGAACTCATCACATCTTGGTATCCACCGATCTTACCATTACGTAACTAGTTCATGCCGGACAACGTAAACACGCGCAAACCACTGCATAGAGTAAACAACAGAATCCACCGCCAGAAACTAACTCTCAATGAAGAGAAAACGTCTTGGTGCAAAACAAACGAGATCTTAAATAGATGCAAGATGATGATTCTTGGATCTCATACTTTGGGTGTAAACTAGGGTTTGGAGGCTCTTGAATTTATCTTAAAAAATCGTTTTTCACAAAATCTCTTTGCAAAAACTGATGCCATAATGGGTATTCTCGTTTGAATGAAATAAATCTCATCTGAGCGACTAATACAAAATCATTTGAACGACATTCTTCTGTTTAATAGGAACTTCTCATTTGAATCGTGGTTGATGCTCGTTTATACGAAAACCTATTTCTCATGTGAAGCAGCTCATTTGAACAACCTCAAAAAAATTTATTTGAACGAATAGTGTAAACTCGTTCGAACGGCCTTAAGAAAACTCGTTTGAACAATTAGAAAAAGTTTTTTGAACGACTTTAAAAAATATATTTTCTTAAAAAAAAAACTTTTTATGAAAAATAGCCTCAAATCATTTTATAAACTAACAACCCAAAACTCATATCCAAAGATCAAACATAATACGTATTCATACCTCTTACGATCCCTCGAAAATTGAAAAAGAAACTAGACATATACTCAATTCCACTTTAGCTTGGACTTTACGGTATTCAATTGCACATCATAGACTTAAAGGACAAATAACTCAAACCCTAATCTATTACTCAAAAGAGTTTTGTTCAAACGTAATAAATCTAATATATATACAAATTGACTCGATTTGAAATTTTCCCTTACAAATTTTCCCCTTTGGCTATTAGTGGACAAAACTCAAAATAAAAACCTAGTGGGTCGTCAAGCTCTTTAAAGACTCAATCCCAACTCCAAAAGGAAAAAGTACAAACACGTAACCAATAAAAACTTGAGTAGCTTTACTCTTGTGAAAAAATTTCACATCGTTGTTAAAACTTCACACTTAACATACCTTTCAAATGCAAAGAGAATATAACAATATATAAACTGCATAAGAAAATAAGCCTCCCCTTTTGTTAAATAATCTCCACCTAAGGTAAAACGTCTCCTCCTAAGGTAAAAATATCTCCCCTTTCAACAGCAAGACAAAAGCTCCCGTCGATCAATTTTAGCGACGATCTCATTTGAGCTTTCCAATAAGCATAATTCTTGCCATCCAACAAAGGTGGACTATTATACAAATTCTCCATATAACTACCGGGATTCATCTAAATGACTTGTAAAAATAACCTATAATGCCAACTTAAAAGATCTATAGAATGATCAGGTTATATGGTAAAAATTAGAATCTGTATATTAAGTTAAAAATAATCTAAATTCAATTTAATCCGATTTTATCTTGATTAATTAGGTGAAACTAAATATGCAAGATATTGAATCTAAATTGAATCAAACAAACAACAACACAAGATATGAGGAAAAAATCCTTTCGAAAAAAATTCTTTTTTCAACACTGTTACAACTAAGGTATTACATAATGACACAGACTAACTTACAAAATTAGGCTCCACTAAGTATCGCAATCATCTTTCCTTCCTTGTTGATAATAACAGGTTGTTCAGATTCAACAATACTAAACAACAAGCTCCACTTACCTCGGTGTCCATCAATCAGCCTTGAAAAACTCCTTTCCTAACTTCAGCAGTGAAGAATCAACTCCACACGGATATGAACATGTTATGTGTTCTTCGAGGTTTGATAAAGTTATCACAAAACGTCCAGTGACACCCAGTCTAATTAAATACCGGGTAGCTACTCCTTTATTAAATTAATATCGAATATCAAGTTGGTTCAGTCTTAGCATCACTATCAAAAAACATATAATTAATTACAAGCCACATAATATTTAAAAAGAGAGATGCCAAATTTTATTAATTAAATTAACTTACAACTAAGTAATGAATAACCAACATTACAACATTCACATAAACAATCTCATAGAGATAATTAATATAAAGAAATAACAGAGTCAGGAGTAAACACTCCAATAATAGACTAAATGCCAAAATAATCCCAATGCAAGAGTCTGAATAAATAAATCCAACAACTGAAATAAATGAAAGTCTAAAACTGCTATCTCTGAATAAGAATGGGCAGTAAGCTCTGACTGATATGAATAACTCCAAAAGAAGCAAAGATAGATGTGGAGGCATCTAATACCGAGATCCTATAACTTCCACAGCAGCTACATCACGTCAACATAATGGAATTCCTATGCTTGGCCTCTAAAAGGTTTACAAAACAAAATAGATTTGGAAGAAAATGGGTTAGAGCCCGAGGTGAAAATATTTTAAAAACAACAAGTGTTTAAATTGCATTAAACAGTAAATATTATCTACATGTTAGTCACGTTCTCTCACTTGAGATTCTCACCCCTCAACTATTGTGCACGTTAACGCGTTCTTTTAACCCAATCTAATTATACCACTACCTAACTAGTCTGTACGTAATCTGTCTATACGAAACTTCTTTACGATGGCTACCCGTATTATCGAATTAAGACACAATTACATTCCAAATACTTATTAATTGAATCAGTTATCTCAAGTATTATATAAGTTCCCACATCTTTAATTTATTTAAGTATCTTAGCCATTCTCATCTACTAAGCAACAGTGAACAATCACAAGTATATATATAAGTCACTCTCAGTACATATATACACATATGGCACCCCTAGGCTAAGTTGCGGTGCACGCATACTCTGCTATCGAATCTCGGTTCATCACGTACATAAGGATTACGAGTTTCAAATCACTCAGGAACCATATCAATACAAATCACACATATTGGAGGTGAACATAGTTCACATACCCATGGGTCACGCACATACGTACGCTCCCATGGTCAGCTGACTTATCAACTCACAAATAATTCTTCATAGTCATATGTTCTTGAGGTACCAAATCTAAATCCCCCCGAAGGAAAATAAGATAAGATTGTCCTCTTTCTACAACCTCCCGTGATAGCAAGTATGGTAGGTATGTCATACACATAATAATCCATATACTAGGTAATCACACAACCTAAGTGATCATCATATCAATATAGGTATACTCCAATCCTATATTACAAGTCTCATACGTAGTATATTTTCATCCCGATTATTTTACAAAAAAAATGTTTAGCGCAACAAATCCCGTCGTATGAATACGAGTACTTAAACATATCCCAAGAGGTTACTAAGTTTCCCACTTGCCTCTAAGGTTATTTCAGTAATTTAAAGTCCCCCTACTACTGTCTCTAAGCTTCAGTTATTGTTTATTCGAATTAAATTCAAGTTCCCATAATTTCCAACCGTAACTCACTCGTCGGACACGCGTAAGTTTATCATTTAATCCCAAACCAAACTAATATCTTTTGGGCCTCAATACACCCCTACTGACCTTCTCTAAGTCCCAATATATTCAAATAATCCACACCAATAATTCTTAAAAGTCGGTGTTGATACCAAAATTAATATGCTGATATGGACGAATAATATGAGAACACGTGTCAATCTACTTGGCACAATAGCAACGAGGAAGTTCATTTCCCCGACCAACTCATGGTCTCTCCGAGCAACGAGGAGACACCGAGGAACTTCAGCACTCCGAGGTACTCTAGCGCTCCGAGGAACTCCTGAGCAACGAGCAACTAAGGCGGTCCGAGCTGCATCTCGACCATAACATTAATTGCTAGATAATCAACAGTTCAATTATTCATTAAATACTCATCATCTTGACGCACACGCTGCATTAAATGTATTACCCTTTCATATGTATATCATTTAATGTATCAACCGTTGCATGTACAACCTAAGGGCTATAAATACCTTGTATCGCCCTCATTCAAAGGGACCGGAATTTCTTGGTTGAACTTAACATTGAGAATTCCCAAACATTCAGCAATAACATAACAGTGGACGTAGGCCATTCTTATAAGGCTGAACCACTTTAAAATCTTTGTCTCATTTTATTTATCTGTGATTGAATAATTAGAGCAATCTAGTTTTTACATCAACAGATTGGCGCCGTCTGTGGGAACGATTGTTATTATCGTTTTTCACCAAAAATCATTCATCATCAATGGCGGATAATCCAGAATCTAGCAATCGAAACGCTGGAAATGCTGGAAATCCTCCAAATCCCTCTGCACCTCCAGATCTGGCCGGAATTATGATGAATCTGGCTCAAGGACAAACCGCCATGCAAGACACACTGAGGCAACTCATACAAACCCTTCATAGCGGTGCACCTGCACGTTCAGGACAACAAAGTGGTCAGAGGCAAACTTATTTACTTTCTTCACGATCCAGACGTACTGAGTCATATCGTAATGAGGAGTCTGATGATTTCTGTTATCAACTTGGGCGAACTTTGTCGATAAGGGCTACAGATGCTGATCAACGTATCACTCTCTCTCCAGAAAGACCCAGTGCCATAGAAAGACTGAGTAGGGTGTCTCCTTTCAGTCGATTAGGCCCTAGGAGGAATAGGAGTCCACCTAAGACCATGTCGAGGAGTTTTCGACAACCATCAAATCTAAGAGAAGGATCAACACAATCACGACCAGTTGCTCGTCAAGAAAAATCTCAAGAGGCAGCATCAGAACAATCAATTGCTCGGACTAATAAGCCCGAGGAAGGAAACGATGCGTGGAAAGGTTCCATCCAGCGGTTGGAGGATAGATTGGGAGAAATGGCTAAGGCCAAGAACCCCCTACAACGAACTTTTGTTCGAGGAACACCTTTTGTACAGGCCATTGTGAATTTTCCTACCCCCTCAAAGTTTAAAGCACCTGTAGTGACCCCCAAATATGATGGAAAGACAAATCCTGTTCTTCATATAGAGCAATATCAAGATGCTGCCGACATCTATGTTATTCCCGACGAGATGAGATGCAGAGCGTTCTCAGGAACTCTCACTGGAGCTGCTCAGATATGGTACAATAATCTTCCTCGAGGTAAGATTTCAACTTTCTTTCAGTTGGCCGAGTTGTTTATTGGCAATTTCTGTTTTGGAGCAAAGCCAGTAAAACGAGTAGCACACTTGTTAAGTGTTAGACAAAAATCTGGTGAGAGTACTAGAGATTACATAACTCATTTCAATAACGAGAAACTGGAAGTCATAGATTACGAAGAAAAGACAGCAATCACTGCCTTGATGAGTGGGTTGTTGCCTAACAAGTTGTATTACACTTTGGCCAAAGATCCACCTACAACTATGTTAGAGTTGATGGCAAAAGCGGCCAAAATCATGAATGCCGAGGAGGCTATGGCTGCAAAGAAGAATATGGATAAAGACACCAAGGTGGAAGTCGACAAATCTAAGAAGAAAGAGCCTAAAACAATGGTGGAGATAAACATTCCAAGAATAAATGGGAAGTCATGAAGAAGTACGATAATTATACTCCTTTGAAAATGGGTATTAATCATGTCTTGGAAGAAATCAAGAACAACGAGGAGGTAAAATGGCCAAAGAAACTGAGATCAGACCCTGATTCGAGGAGTAAGGATAAATATTGTGAATTCCACAAAGATCATGTCCATATGACTAAAAATTGCATAGCTCTTCAGAACGAGATTGAAACACTCATCCGAAGAGGAAAGCTAGCAAAGTATGCTGATCGGGGAGGCGAAAAAAGAAATAATGATCGAACTAGAGAGAGGTCTAGATCTCCTCGCCGAACAGAGGAGAAAAAGAAAAGGGACCATGAAGATGATCCAGATGAAGACCCCGATCTTCCTAAGAAGCCAAGGCAACCAGAACGAGAGGTATTTTCAATACGCTTTGGATCATTTGATTGTAATGTCATTACAGGAGGAGATGCAGGAGGAGGAGATCTTACTGCAGAAAGAAAAGCTTACCTCGGAGAGGCGCAAGCTTGCTCGTACATTCAGCGAATAAACTTGGCCGAGGAGGATCGTCCGAGGAAGATAAACAAAGAGAAGCTGGTTATTGGCTTTTCAAAAAATGACTTGGCAGGTGTCCTTTACCCTCACGACGACCCTTTGGTGATCAAAATGAGGATGAAAGAAGTAGTGATTTCAAGGGTGCTGGTAGACAATGGCAGTTCGGCAGATATCATGTACTATTCGTGCTTTGACAGCTTGAATTTGAAATTATCTCAATTGGAGCCGTATCACAGACCCCTCTTGGATTTTGCTGGCGAGAAAGTTTTTCCACTTTGGACGATCAAGTTGGACATATTCATTGGAACTTGGCCTTCTTGTAGAACAGAGAGAATACGCTTCTTTGTGATGGATAAGAATGTGCAGTCAGCCTACAACATCATCATGGGAAGAGTTGGTTTGAAGAAGTTCGAAGCAGTTCCATCTACAGTGCATCAGTGCTTAAAATTCCCAACAAATTTTGGAGTAGGAGTTGTGAAAGGTGATCAGAAAGTAGCTCGGGAATGTTATTATTCGTCTGCCGAGCAAGAGGAACTTGAAGATTCAAGAAAAAAGACTACTACCTACCAGGTAGATGAAGGCACAGAAATTGAAACATTGGATCCTCGAGATGAATCCCAACTTGTAAAAGGACAGGTGGTGGAATCTACAGAAAATATTATTCTGGATGACGAGCACCCTGAACGGGTAACCCAGATAGGTTCTACGTTGGATGCTTCAATAAAACAGGAGTTGATAACTTTCTTGAGAAACATGAAGAAAACTTTTGCGTGGAGTCATGAAGACATGCCAGGAATAGATCCAAACTTCTTATGTCATGAGCTCAATGTGAATAGCCTGTAAAGCAGAGAAGAAGGGTATTTAGCCCCGAGAAGAATCAGGCTATACAAGAGGAGGTCGAGAAGCTCCAGAAAGCCCAATTCATTGAAGACGTAAAGTATCCAGACTGGTTGGCAAACGTGGTGATGGTAAAAAAGAAAAACAATAAATGGAGAATGTGTGTTGATTTCACCGATCTTAACAAGGCATGCCCAAAGGATCATTTTCCATTGCCCAGAATTTATCAACTAGTGGATGCTACCTCGGGACATGAGCTGCTCAGCTTCGTGGATGCTTACTCTGGCTACAACCAGATCAAAATGAAACCTGAAGACAGGGAAAGTACTCATTTTATTACCCCTAGGGGAACTTATTGCTATAATGTTATGCCTTTTGGTTTGAAAAATGCAGGAGCGACATACCAGCGGCTGATGAACAAGGTTTTCACCGAACAAATCAGTTGCAACATGAAAGTCTATGTCGATGATATGCTGACAAAAAGCAAGAAAGCTGCAGATCATCTAGTTGACTTAGCTCAGATATTTGATCAACTGGATAAATACCAGATGAAGCTCAACCCAACGAAGTGCACATTTGGAGTACGAGAAGGAATGTTTCTCGGGTACATTGTCAACCAGCGAGGCATTGAAGCAAATCCAGATAAAATCAAAGCTCTGTTAGGGTTGCGATCTCCAACAACAAAGAAAGAAGTGTAGAGTCTTACCAGACGAGTTGCAGCGCTCAATAGATTTGTATCCCGAGCAACTGATAAATGCCTCCCATTCTTCAAAACACTTCGAAAAACTTTTGAGTGGACTGATGAATGTGAGAAGGCCTTTCAAGACTTGAAAAAGTATTTGGGAGCACCTCCATTGTTGTCCTGGCCAATAACAGGAGAGAAGTTATATTTGTATCTGGCAGTATCAGAGAATGCAGTCAGTTCAGCATTGATCAGATTGGAGAATGGAGTCCAGAAACTAATCTATTACACAAGTAAGGCTTTCCGAGGTGCGGAAATCAGGTACCCAAAGCTGGAGAAATTGGCATTGGCATTAATTGAAGCAAGTAGAAGAATGAGGCCATATTTCCAGGCCCATACCATCGTCGTTTATACCGACATGCCACTGAGGCAAGCCCTTCATAAGCCAGAAAAGTCAGGGAGATTGATGTATTGGGCAATAGAGCTCGGTGAATATGATATTGTGTATGAGCCCAGATCATCACTGAAAGGGCAAGCTGTAGCAGATTTTATAGCAGAGTTTACGTATCCTGATACCCCCGAGGAACAAAAATTGCTCGCTGACCAACCTGTGGATGTTACAGGATCGACAGACATAAATCCAGACCAACTCCGGTTGGTAAAAGGGCTTATGGATGAAGAAAGATCATCAACTTCGAGCTTAGACCAGCTCCGATTGGTAAAAGAGAGAGAAGAGATGGTCGACGAGAAGCGAAAAGTATCAGGGGAGGATGAAAAGAAATAACAAATATTTCACCGAGGAACTCTGTTAGATAGGAAATTTGAAGACGGGTTGCTCATATGGAGATTATATGTAGATGGCTCATCTTGCACAGCAGGTTGCGGGGCAGGAATTATTTTGAACACCCCAAACGAGATTGACATGGAATATGCTTTGTGATTCCAATTCAAAGCCTCCAATAATGAGACTGAGTATGAGGCCATGATAGCAGGTCTTAATTTATCAAAGATTATGGAAGCGCAACAAGTGATGGTATTCAGTGATTCTCAATTGATTGTGAATCAGATGATGGGAACATATGCGGTTAAAGGAGAACTAATGGTCAAGTATCATGCAAAGGTGATGGAATTGTTGGCAGAATTTGATGCCATTCAGTTGATCAGAATACCCAGAATAGAAAATGCACAAGCAGACGCACTGGCCCGATTAGCATCAGCTACTCGTACCGAGCTGCGAAGAACGATACCAATTGAAGTACTGGAAAGTCGGAGCATAGATGAAAACATGATGATGAATGTTATTACCCTTGATTTAGGACCATCTTGGATGGATCCCCTCAGGGTATATATTGAAGAGGGAGAATTGCCAGAGGATAAGCTCGTTGCCAAGAAATTGAAGTATAAAGCTGCTCGGTATGTATTAACTAATGGTATTTTATATAGACGAGGAATTATGGCAGGTTTGCAGAGATGTGTACTTCCCTCCGAGGTGAAAGAATTGATTGAAGAAATCCATGAAGGGTCTTGTAGAGCCCATGTAGCAGGTCGAACAATTTTACAAAGGGTGATGACACATGGATATTTCTGGCCGACGATGAGGGCTGAATGTATAGCCTACGCCAAGAGATGTGATAAGTGCCCACGTTTTTCCTCCATCTGACGAACTCCACAAGCATTGTTGACACCCATAACTTCCCCTTGGCCATTCGCCATGTGGGGAATTGATTTGGTTGGACCATTGCCGACCACCCGAGGAAGATTCAAGTACCTCGTCGTCGCAGTAGACTATTTTACTAAGTGGGTAGAAGCTGAACCCCTTATCGACATGACGTACGAAAAGGTATATCAATTTGTCTGGAAGAATATCATCTGTTGATATGGTCTCCCTCATGCCTTCATCACAGACCATGGAACACAATTCGACAACGAAGAGTTTGCTGCCTATTGTCAACAATCAAATATCCTGAAGACTCATTCAGCACCAGGTCATCCTCAAAGCAATGGGCAGACTGAGGTGACAAACAGAACGCTACTAAATGGTTTGAAGAAGAGGCTAAGTGAAGCTAAAGCTAAATGGATTAATGAGCTACAATCAGTATTGTGGGCTTACCGAATAACTCCCCGAGCAGCGACTGGAGAATCACCATATATGCTGGCATTTGGAAGTGAAGCTGTAATACCTGCCGAGTTGGGTCTTCCAACACATAGAGTACTGAATTTCAATTCTCCTGTCAGTGAATTGATGAGAAGACTGGATTTGGATATGCTCGAGGAGGTCAGAGAAGAGGCAGCCATCAGGAATGCTGCTTATCAACAACGAACAGCTCTGTTCTACAACAAAAGGGTGAGGAAATGCGATTTAAAACAAGGAGATTATGTGCTAAAGAAGGTCATTCAGAAGCACAATAAATTGGAGGCAAACTGGCATGGACCTTACCGAGTAATAAAAGTTATTCGACCAGGAACTTACCGAATAGCAACTCTAGAAGGAGAGGAATTCAAGAATGCTTGGAATACCGAGCACCTTCGCAAGTATTATCAGTAATGTAAAATGTACAGCATGTCCATTAATATGAATAAAACGATGATGTTTCACCATTTTTCTCTCCTTTATTTGAAAGTTTTTTGGGGAATATTAGTGTTGTACACTAACGCTAGGAGATGTACACTTGCGTGATCAACTTCGGTTGGTGAAAGAGCTTGTGGACAAGATAGTTCGAAAGAACCAGATAGTTCGAAAGAACCTGATAGTTCGAGCATGATCAACTTCAGTTGGTAAAATAGCGAGAACAAATTATACTCCTTTGGTTAGGAGGCGTACACTTGCGTGATCAACTTCGGTTGGTAAAAGAGCTTGTGGACAAGATAGTTCGAAAGAACCAGATAGTTCGAAAGAACCTGATAGTTCGAGCGTGATCAACTTCGGTTGGTAAAATAGCGAGAACAAATTATACTCCTTTGGTTAGGAGGCGTACACTTGCGTGATCAACTTCGGTTGGTAAAAGAGCTTGTGGACGAGATAGTTCGAAAGAACCAGATAGTTCAAAAGAACCAGATAACTGTTGGTCGGGGATCAAAACCCACTAACTACAGTTGGTCGACGAGGATAAATTATCGACCTTGATTGGTCGGACATATTTTATGAAAACCCATCAACTGTTGGTCGGGGATAAAAACCCATTAACTGTAGTTGGTCGACAAACACAATTTAACAACCTTGGTTGGATGAAAACATTTTAAACATTTTATACTCATTACTTTATTGTTAAGTGATTGAGAAACATTGATACTTGTAACTTTTATTATTAGAACAACACAATATTGTTATCTTTTTAACAGATACATATGGACAAATATAAAGTGTTTAACAGACACAAAAGAATAGCAATACAGATTTGCGAATAGAAAATGAAAGTCTTTCATTAAAATTCAAAATAAATTACAAGTTACATATATATATGCTAACTATTACATTGAAAATCCTATTCTATTGGTTTTTTCCCTTCAGCCTTCGACACTGGTTCCTCGCCAGCAGGAGGATCATTTAATGTCTGAGGAGAATTGATAAAATTCAAGTCCTTCAACATCCTGACATTCATCACTGAAGGAGTATCCAAGAGATGCTCGGGACGTGATAATTCAGTCTGAGAATGAAGACTATAGTCACCAAGATATTTTGAAATTAAGCTCCGAGGAATAGCACGAGCTGGGATCCATTTCATGTCCAGTTTATAAGGCGGTACAGGCAAGTCTAGTAGCCCAGGAGCATGATAATCCCATAAATAATGCCCTCACTCCAATTTTAATACACCCAGGGCGTTCAACCACCCCTGCTTATAACCTTCATTATTAGCATGTTCAATACGAGCATCTAAATGAACTAGAGCTTCATTGTATCCAGCCATCCAAAATTCCCTGGGCTGTTTATGGAATTGGAAGGTTAATCTATCCAATTGTTCATGAAGGTTTTTGGCGAAAAGGTCCTTGGTATGTAAAGCAGACTTCGTTGCAGTAGGTTGATCTTCCAAAGGTAGGTTTTTCTTGGACATTTCAGACAAAGCACGATCTTTTTCATTCAATTAGAACGCTTGAGTTTCCAAAGTAGATTGAGTGCGAGCTTCTTCAACATTACGGCTGAGAACTCTTGATCGACTCCGAGCAGGTGGAGAACTTTTCTCCTCGACAACATTTTGAACAGCTCTTCCTCGCCCACGAGACCCTCTTCCTCGTCCCCGAGCAGTAGTAGAGATACCAGACCTTCTCAGAGTATCCAATTCTTGCCTTAATTTGGCGTTTTCAACCTCCAAGAATGAGAATCCTTCATCAGTGACCGGTACCAAGGCAGTAGAGGATCAAGCTGCAGACTCATATTGTGCCAACTTCTTCTGCAAATTGTTGTTCTCATGTTCCAGCAGCTCGGCGATCTGTCTGCAGGCCTCAACTTCACCTTTTAGGTCTCTCTCCCTAACATCGTACCCAGCAATGATCTTTTTGTGACCTGTCTCAGAGGAAAGCTGTTGATACCTACTCTCATATTCCTTATGCAACAAAGCAGTTGATTTATTATGCTGATTCTGAAGATCTTCTAAGGTAAAATGAAGCTCCTCGATCAAGTCGTAGTAGGCCACGTTATTGGCCACAGCTCGGTCAAGTAAATCTTTCAAGTACCGATAAGCCTCAATTGCCTGATCTGAAGCATCATGGCCAAGGATGTCAGCAATTTCTGATACACTTAGCTCTGTGTGACCAGCCTTATAGTATTCGTGACATTGCTGCATCAGTTTTGTATCATTGGCAGATAGCAATTCCATCCTGGCCATAAACTAATGAAGAAGAGACAACAGTCAACAAAAACAAATCATCAATAACAGAGAAGAACAAAGATGTATTTTATTAGATCATAAAAAGATTACATTGTTTGATTACAAATGATAACGAAAAGATAAAAATGATACCGAACAACTTCACACCTTTTCCTTGTCTCCCAAGACTTTCTCGGGAGGCTGGGACGAGGAGGTTGGTTGCTCGGTGGTAACAGCAGCTTGATCAGCAGGAGTTGAAATTTTCTCAGGAGGAGGAGGCATGGAAGAAATGTCATCTTTGGCAGAAGGTAGAGAGGCAGGGACTTGATCACCCATGGCCATGGAAGATTCATCAGAGATAGCCTCATCTTCTTCTTCTTCTACAATTGGTGGGGGAGGACCAGGGAGGTGTAGCTGAAATAGCTCAGAGTCGTCTTTGATCTTCAATTCCTGCAGGGCAGCTACCCAGCCATCTCGGAAGTATTTCAACTTCCCGTATTGTACTTGGGATGTCATCGCAGCAATCCCTTTGTCCCATCCTTTATCCCAGCCAGCGCTGAAGGATTTTTTAACTGCGAACTTTCTTTTCAGTTTCTCCGAGGAGAGCTTCTCGGATTGAAGATCCTCGGCAGTCTTTAACTTCACATCCAATTCTTCTTTTTGGCGCTTGACATCTCGCAGGACGGACAACTCTTCCTCTGCCTTTTTCAGCTTATCTTCAAGCTCTCCAAAGTTCTTGAGTTTGTCGTCATATTTTTGATGCTCAACCTCTAAACTTTTCACCTTATTCTCCAAACTCTTGGAGATCTCAGCCAACTTCACCTTCTCAGCTTCAACTATAGACAACTTTTTCTCCCAGACAGCTTTGTCCTCACTATACTGCTGACGAGAATCCTTCAAGGATTGGGTCAAACCCAGCAGAGCATCCCCTACCCCCGACGAGGAGCTGGAAGCTTTAATTACTTCATCTTTCTTCACGATGTTGTTAAAACAATTCACCAGCTAAACAAAGGAAAAAGTGACAGGTCAGTACAAAAATACAAGTATTCAAACAAAGAAAGGAAATTCAGAGTATGAGAAATTTACTGAAGCAAGGTGACGGGTAGCTAGGGATGTCAGCATATCCCTAGAAATCTTTTCATCAATTCCTTGGACCTCGGGTATGATCCAAGTTTTTACCGAGCTTATGGCAGAGCTCGGAGGAATGATGGTTGGAACACCAACACCACCAGCTGGTAGAGAAGAGATGGTTTCAGTCAGATTGGCAGTTTCAGCCAAATTGACTGAGGACGATTTCCTCAATCTCCTCAAAGGAACTTCAGCAATTTCAACCAAGGAAGAGCTCTTGGTCGGAGAGATAGCAGTCATCTCCACAGGAGCAGCCTTCTTGCTCGGAGTCACTGGGGGCTTCTCGGTAGCTTTGGAAGGCGCAACATCCACCTTCTTAGTCCCCTCTAGGACATCAATTTTGCTTTTCTTGGCTTCAGCAGCAGAAGTAGTGTCATCAAATAGAGCAGGAGGAGCTCTTTTCCTGCCCATTCTCTGACTTAAAGTGATGTGAGAATCTGAAGAAGAATCCTCTGGAGTTGAGGTTGGCTCAACAAATCTAATTACAGGACGAGCAGTATAAGAAGTCGTATAGCTCCTATACTGCAGCAAATATGATGCAGACCTAATGTGCTCATCTGCAACGTTCTTATGCAATCCCCAGATAAGTTTCAGATGCTTAATATTAACCTCTGATTCTTTTGGAGTTTTTCTTTTACTATCCACTGCAGATAAATACATAATGAAATATCAGTCATACATTTTGTCAAATATGATAAAAGCATAATTTCATAAGTAAAGGAAAATGAGAATAAACCTATCCCATTTCCATATGGGGGGCATTTAGGACCCTGGTATACTGCATCTCCAACCAAGGGGGCATATTGCCAATTTTTAATAATCACTCCATGTTCAAAATAATCTCTATTTGCATCAGGGAGGTTAACTACAAGAGCCCTATTTAAAAACCTAGTTTTTAAGTAATAAACATTATCTAAAATAGCCCATCTATAGCAATTCATAATCTCAGGAATCCATATACGAGTCCCATGAGTCAGATTTAATTTATACACCCCATTAATTATTCTCCATGAATTGGGGGCTATTTTTGCAGGAACAACGTCAAAGTACTGACAGAACTCTAAGCATAAGGGGTTTGGTGGAAAAGAAAATCCACATTCAGCAATGAATAGACTGGGGAACCAATGTCCCTCAGCCAATCGAAAATAATCTAAAGGCTCAGAAAGAACCTCCAGAGTTACCCAGGAAGGAATGGAAAAATCGGAACGAAATTTCTCAACAAATTCCACAAGATAAACCATAGTGAATAAAAGAAATACAGAAGAAAAGAAGAGAATCTTACAGGGAAAAAGGAAGAGCTGACAACTAGCGAAGGAAAAGATGAATGCACAAGAGAGAGAACAGAAAGCTTGAATGCAGAAAATGGGAAAAGGTAGAAGACGGTATGGTTACCTAAGAAGTTTAAATACTTTACCTTGGGAAGCTGCGAAGGAAATGATTACACAAAAGAAACTAATACGCCACCGGCGGCTAAAAGGACAAAAATGCACGAAGATCGAAGCACTCATAAAAATTCAAAAAAGCGGATTCTGTGAATTTAGAAGGAAATTCAAATATGAAGAAAAGGCTCCTAAAACCTAGGAAAGTCATTTAATATCGCCATATACCGAGAAAGAATGTTCCATACTCCTCAAAGTTCGAAATATGAAACATTGGGGGCTTCTGTTGATACCAAAATTAATATGCTGGTATGGACGAATAATATGAGAACACGTGTCAATCTACTTGGCACAATAGTAGCGAGGAAGTTCATTTCCCCGACCAACTCATGGTCTCTCCGAGCAACGAGGAGACACCAAGGAACTTCAGCACTCCGAGGTACTCTAGCGCTCCGAGGAACTCCTGAGCAACGAGCAACTAAGGCGGTCCGAGCTGCATCTCGGCCATAACATTAATTGCTAGATAATCAACAGTTCAATTATTCATTGAATGCTCATCATCTTGACGCACACGCTGCATTAAATGTATTACCCTTTCATATGTATATCATTTAATGTATCAACCCTTGCATGTACAGCCTAAGGTCTATAAATACCTTGTATCGCCCTCATTCAAAGGGACCGGAATTTCTTGGTTGAACTTAACATCGAGAATTCCCAAACATTCAACAATAACATAACAGTGGACGTAGGCCATTCTTATAAGGCTGAACCACTTTAAAATCTTTGTCTCATTTTATTTATCTGTGATTGAATAATTAGAGCAATCTAGTTTTTTACATCAACAGTCGGGATTGGTTTAAACCTTAAAAGGAAATTATAACACAAATTCGGGAGGAGTCGATCGATCGAAGGAAAGGGTCGATTGATCGATCCAGTCGATCGATCGACATTCTTGAGTCGATCGATCGATCGATCCATCAGATATTGGCTACGGTTTTTGCATATTTTAGCCTACGGTTTCATCATTTTTAACCCTCAAATCCTCTATTATAATGTCCCAAACTCCCAAATATTTATACCAAACGCTATACCATCATAAACACATAATTTCTAACGTCTTAGAATCTTCAAAAAGTTATGGGTTGTCAATTTGTTGGATCAAATCATGGATATTTCATAAAAACACTATTTCTTATACTTCTTCAAGAATCATCATTTATCTCAACAAAATTTTGTGATTCTCTACACATGGAGCATGATTTCGTGGCTATTATTTTCCCAAATGTTAATCTACATGCAAAACCTACCAAGATTAAGATTTAAATCTCCAAATCCATTCATTTATCATTTTCAAGGTTTTTCTCCAATTTTAAACTATCATGGATAATATATACATTGAATTATTGCAAGTTAAATCACTTGCCTGGAAATAGAAGTTCTGATCCTTTGGAGAAGATAGTATGGTGGTGATATACACTTTTCGGTCACAGATTCGGCAGTGGTGATGGTGCAATATGGTTGTTTGGCCCTAGCAACCCTTGGAAACCCTTCATTTCTTTCTACTTCTCTATCTCAAGTTTATAGAAACCAATAAACCTAATTACCCTAAGGGTTGGCTGACGTAATAATTCCAAATTTCCTAGGTCATTATTCATCAAATAATAAAATGACTAAAATAGCCTCCCGGGTCGTCGGTTTGGCCTAAAACTGCCTCGGGACCCAAACTAAACCCCCGGTAGACTTTTCTAACTATCTTGATACTCCCGGACACATTGGGGAACTCCAAATGACCATAAGGATGACATAAAAATAAATTACTTTATAATCCATAAAATTGGTCTCGACACGACTAACACAGGCGTCCCAACTTAATTTCCAAAATTGTAGTATTTGCCACTCGTGACAATTGTTAATAGATTCATAATAACTTATTATTATACTCGCTCAGTAATATTCAACGTAATTATCATAATCAAATACTAACTCTCGTCTCGCTAGTATTTAAATCCGAATTAATTACCAATTAATTCATATTTTTAATTCAAGTAATCCCATAATTAAAATAAGTAAAAATACGGGGTATTACATACTTCCTCCCTAATAATGGAATTTCGTCCCGAAAGTAAAAAATAAAGGTATTACCTTGTAAAAATAACTCGGGATATTTATCGCGCATCCCAGGTAGACTCCTCGACATTATGATGTCGCCACTGAACACGTACTAGCGATACTACCTTCGATCTCAATTTCCTCTCGCTACGGTCTAGGATAGCAATTGGCCCCTCCTCGTACGAACTATTTGGCTATAAATCAATCTCCTCCAATGCAATGTGATTATGGGCCAACTCATCCCGAAGATATCTCCTCAGCGAAGAAATATGGAACACGTCATGAATCTTATGCAAGTGCTCCGATAACCCAAGTCTATAAGCAACTGGATCGATTCGCTCGATGATAGGGAATGGCCCCACATATCTCGGCGCCAACTTCCCTTTCTTACCAAAACGCATTACCCCCTTTATAGGAGATACTCTCAGCAACACCTGGTCTCCCATATTGAACTCCTGAAAGAACTTTTTGGCATCGACATAGCTCTTCTGTCGATCCTGAGCAACCCGAATACGACTTTGAATCATCTTTATCCTGGCTGAAGTATCCTGGATTACCTCTGGCCCAAGTAGCTTGCTGTCCCCCACCTCTAAATAACATGCTGGAGAACGATACGGTCTACCGTATAATGCCTCGAATGGATCCATGCCAATCGTAAACTGATAGGAGTTATTATAAGCAAACTCCACTAGTGGAAGATACTGCTCCCATCCCCCGCCAAAATCTAGGATACACATTCTCAACATATCCTCTAACATCTGATTCATTCGCTCAGTCTACCCATATATCTATGGGTGGTAGGCCAAACTCAATCGTAACTCCGTACCCATGGCCTCTTAGAAGCTCTCCCAAAATCTGGACACAAAAATCTTATCCCGATCGAACTCTATATCAAAGGGCACCCCGTGAAGTCTCACTACCTCCGCAATGAAGATCTAAGCGTACTGCCCTGTGTATAATTGGTCCGAACTGATAGAAAATGGGCTACTTTGGTTAAATGATCCACATTCACCCATATCGAATCGTGATCTCGCTGATATCTAGGCAACCCCGTGATTAAATCCATGGAAATTCTTTACCATTTCCACTTAGGGATATCTAACGGTTGTAAGATCCCTGGAGGCCTCTGGTGGTCCACTTTTACCAGCTGACAAGTGGCACATTTCGAAACAAACTCGGCAATATCCTTATTCATTCCACTCCATCAGTATTGTCGCCTCATGTCCTGGTACATCTTATCCCCACCGGGATGTATCGCAAAACGTGAACCGTGCGACTCTATCATCACCTCGTGTCGTAAGTCCTCCTCCTCAGGAATAAATAGTCTCCTATTGAAACATAACCCTCCTTCCAAACCAACAGTGTAAGATTCGGTCCCCTGTGCCAGAAGCTGTACTATCGATACTGACAGAACGGATCCATGAGCCTGTACCACCTTCGTAACAATCTGAGGCATAACTGTCATAATAGACATAAATGATCGAGCCACGGCATCTTGGTGTCCCAACTCCTTCCATTTCGATTTTCACACCTCGGCCACCTCACCTACTGTCCTACGACACGTCTGCTACCACGTTAGCCTTCCTCCGGTGGTATTGGATATCAAATTGATAATCCTTCACAAATTCGAGCCACCTGCACTGATGCTTATCCAACTCCTTCTGGGTGAAGAGGTACTGTAGTGACTTGTGATCTATAATAAGCAAAATTTCTCCCCAATAGATAATGCCTCCAAATCAGAAGTGCAAACATAACTACCACTAACTCCAAGTCGTGGGCGGGGTAATTCCTCTCACGAGGCTTAAACTTTTCGGAAGCATAAGCTATAGCATGATCCTACTACTAAAGCACACCCCCAAGTCCCTGTAAGGACGCATCAGTGTAAACTAGATGCTCCACTCCCGTCCTGGGTAGTGCTAGGACGGGTGTCAAAGTCAGCTTGTCCTTCAGCTCATCAAAGGCTAATTGACAGGCGTCATCCCAAATGAATGGCACCCCTTTATGAGTCAGGTGTGTCAATGGACCAGCTATCTTCGAGAATCCCTGAATAAACCTCCTATAGTATCCCACTAAGCCTAAGAAACTACGTATCTATGTCGGTGTCGTGGGCAGTCTCCACTCCCTCACCACTGACACTTTGCTCGGATCTACGAATATACCCTTATCTGATACTATGTGCCACAAAAACTGGACCTCCTTTAGCTCAAACCCACACTTCTCATATTTGGTATACAACTCGTGCTGGCGCAGTGTCTGCAACACCTGTCGCAAATGCTCGGCATGATCCTCCTCAGTCTGAGAATATATCAGAATGTCATCTATGAAGACAATGATAAATTGATCAAGGAATTCTCTGAACACCCTATTCATTAAGCCCATGAATACGGTTGTTGCGTTGGTTAGCCCAAATGGCATAACCCTAAACTCGTAGGATCCATATCTCGTCAAGAATGCAGTCTTAGACACGTCTTGCTCCCTGATACGCAACTGATGGTATACTGATCTCAAGTAGATCTTCGAGAAGAAGGCATCTCCTCATAATTGAGCGAATAAGTCATCGATTTGGGGCAACGAATACTTATTCCATATCGTGACTTTATTCAACTCTCAGTAATCAACACACAATCGTAAAGACCCATCTATTTTCTTCACAAATAGCACGGGAGCACCCCAAGGTGAGATACTCCTCCGAATGAACCCCTGTCCCAATAACTACTCAATATGATCATGTAACTCCCTCATCTCTATCGAAGCCATACGATAAGGAGCACGTGCTTTCGACCGAGTGCTCAAAATCTATAACAAAATCTATCTCTCAACTAGGTGGTAATCCCGGTATCTCCTGAAATACATCAGCGAACTCCCGAACAACAGGAATCAAATTAAGTGGGATTGATACCTCCTTAAAGGTATCCTCCTATATGTAATACAAGTGAGTGGACGATCCTCCCCCAAGACGAGGAATCGCCACCAGTAACTTCTCCTGACCCGATATAGAAAATATAATACTCCTACTAAAATAATCGATTATAACCCTATACGCAATGAGCCAATCCATACCGATAATCGCATCATACTCATGTATATCTAAGATAAGCATATATGTCGGTAATAACAATCCCCCAATCTCTATGCCCACTCACCGACATATAAAGAAAACTAGTGACCCATAGCCCAACGGTGAATCTACTATAGTAACTGTGCTCTCTGTCGTGACTAATAGCCATTGGTGTGTGCAAAACTAGTGGCAATGAAACTATGTGATTCCCCCGTGTCGAACAAAATACGCCCCAAAGTCCCCTGGATAGAAAACATACCCTCAATCTCGGGTTGAGCCTATGGGACTACGGTCTGATGAACGTTGTAAAAACGCCCATACTGTAATTGCCCCTGCTGAACTGGGACTGCTGGTATAGCTGGCATATGTGGTGGTGTTGGGAGGGCGACGGGAAATATTAAACCCTGAGGCTCCGTAGAGCACCCTGCTACTACGGCTGTGGGGCCCTTCCCCTCTCAGGACAATCATGATGTTTGTGGCTAGTCTTGCCACATATGAAACACTTCCCACCAAAATTTCCCCCTTTCTATCCCTACTGCCCTCGGCCCTATTGGCCGTTACCACCTCTCCCTTAGCCTTGCTGGCCCTGATGGCCCTGCTGTCCCTGTTAGCCCAGATGGCCATTATAACCCTGTTGGCCATGTCTGTAACCTCCCTGACCGTTTCAGAAACCTCTCGATCTGAAACGTTTAGAATACCCCTACTGGGAATTCTGATCACCCTGCCTCTGTTGGCCCTGTACTGGTTGTGCCCCACTGGCACCACTACCTCCTATCCTGCCCTGTTGGATGGACTCCCCTACTCGCTTTCTCCCTGTCAGATGGAAGCGGTAGTCCTGGCAGTGAAGTAGTGCTACATTAAGCACAGTAGTATAGGTTTGCAATGAGAGGTTACCCAAAAGATGTTGTCGAATCCTCCAGGTAAGGCCATCAATGAACATCTGTATTTTCTTCTCCTCAGTAGGTACCTCTTATGGTACCAGATTAACCAGCCTGGTAAACTCCTCCTCTTACTCAGCTACGGTCTTCTCCTCCTGGGTGTGGTTTATTAATTTCTGCCTCATCTCAGTCAGAACGGTGGAGGGTAAATATTTGCGGTCAAACCGCACCCATGAGCTTGAACTGGGGCCACCACCGGTGCCTGAGGTGGCACCTGCTACACTACTGCCAAAGATGCATTTATCGCCTGTGTTACTATAGAGTCAACTTCAACAGCATTCATAGTACCCTGAATTGGTGCTGGTTGAGGCTCGGGTTGGGCACCCCTGGGAGCTCGTTGTGCACGTCGAGGAAGCATTTAAAATGAGAGAGAAGCTTTATAATTCTATAATTAATATCACAAAATAGCTAAAGACATAAAAAACGAAATCAAAGAATGCTATAGTCCTAAAATTTAGGGCTCTATAGCAAAGAACGCTACGCGGAAAGCATAACAAGTCGTACAGTTCCTAAAGACTCTAGAACTTGATGCTCTGATACCACCTGTGACACCCAGTCTAATAAATACCGGGTAGCTACTCCTTTATTAAATTAATACAGAATATCAAGTTGGTTCAGTCTTAGCATCACTATCGAAAAATATATAATTAATTACTAGCCACCTAATATTTAAAAAGAGAGATGCCAAATTTTATTAATTAAATTAACTTACAACTAAGTAATGAATAACCAACCATACAACATTGACATAAATAATCTCACTGTGATAATTAATATAAATAAATAATAGAGTCTGGAGTAAACACTCCAATAATAGACTAAATTCCAAAACAATCCCAATACAAGAGTCTAAATAAATAAATCCAACAACTGAAATAAATGAAAGTCTAAAACTGCTATCTTTGAATAAGAACGGGCAACAAGCCCTGACTGATATGAATAACTCCGAAGGAAGCAAAGATAGATGTGGAGGCTTCTAATACCGAGATCCTGTAACTTCCACAGCAGCTACAGGACGTCAACATAATGGAATTCCTATGCTTGGCCCCTAAAAGGTTTACAAAACAAAATAGATTTAGAAGCAAACGAGTCAGAGCCCGAGGTGAAAATATTTTAAAAATAGCTAGTGTTTAAATTGCATTAAACAGTAAATATTATATACATGTTAGTCACATTATCTTACTTGAGATTCTCACCCCTCAACTATTGTGCATGCCTAACGCATTCTTTTAACCCAATCAAATTATACCACTACCTAACCAGTCTGTACCTAATCTCTCTATACGAAACTTGTTTACTATGCCTACCCGTATTATCGAATTAAGACATAATTACATTCCAAATACTCATTAATTGAATCAGTTATCTCAAGTATTATATAAGTTCCCACATCTTTAAGTCATTTAAGTATCTTAGCCATTCTCATCTACTAAGCAACAGTGAACAATCACAATTATATATATAAGTCACTCTCAATACATATATACACATATGAAACCCCTAGGCTAAGCTACGGTGCACGCATACTCTGCTATCGAATCCCGATACATCACGTACATAAGGACTACGAGTTAGGAATCACTCAGGAACTGTATCAATACCAATTACACATATTGGAGGTGAACATAGTTCACATACCCATGGGTCATGCACATTCCAATGCTCCCATGGTTAGCTGACTTATCAACTCATAAATAAGTCTTCACAGTCCTATGTTCTTGAGGTACCAAATCTAAACCCCCCCGAAGGTACCCAAGATAAGATTGTCCTCTTCATACAACCTCCCGTGATAGCAAGTATGGTAGGTATGTCATACACATAATAATCCATATACTAGGTAATCACACAACTTAAGTAATCATCGTATCAATATAGGTATACTCCAATCCTATATTACAAGTGTCATGCGTAGTATATTTTCATCCCGATTATTTTAAGAAAAAATGTTTAGCGCAATAACTCTCGTCGTATGAATCCGAGTACTTAAACCTAACCCAAGAGGTTACTAAGTCTCCCACTTATCTGTAAGGTTATTTCAATAATTTAAATCCCCCCTACTACTATCTCTAACATTAAGTTATTATTTATCCGAATTAAATTCAAGTTCCCATAATTTCCCATCGTAACTCACTCGTCGGACACTCGTAAGTTTATCATTTAATCCCAAACCAAACTAATATCTTTCGGGCCTCAAATACACCCCTATTGACCTTCTCTAAGTCCCAATATATTCAAATAATCCACACCAATAATGCTTAAAATTCAGGATTGGTTTAAACTTAAAAGGAAATTATAACACAAATTCGAGAGGAGTCGATTGATCGAAGGAAAGGGTCGATTGATCGAAGGAAAGGGTCGATCGATCAATCCAGTCGATCGATCGACATTCTTGAGTCGATCGATCGATCCATCCATCAGATATTGGCTACGGTTTCTGCATATTTTAGCCGACGGGTTTCATCAATTTTAACCCTCAAATCCTCTATTATAATGTCCTAAACTCCCAAATATTTATACCAAACGCTATACCATCATAAACACATAATTTCTAACGTCTTAGAATCATCAAAAAATATGGGTTGTCAATTTCTTGGATCAAATCATGGATATTTCATAAAAACCCTATTTCTTCTACTTCTTCAAGAATCATCATATATCTCAACAAAATTTCGTAGTTCTCTACACATGGATCATGATTTCGTGGCTACTATTTTCACAGAGGTTAATCTATATGCAAAACCTACCAAGATTAAGATTTAAATCTCCAAATCCATTAATTTATCATTTTCAAGATTTTTCTCCAATTCTAAACTATCATGGATAATATACACACTGAGTTATTGCAAGTTAAATCACTTGCCTGGAAATAAAAGTTTTGATCATTTAGAGAATATGGTATGGTGGTGATATACACTTTCCGGTCACAAATCCGACTGTGGTGGTGGTACAATATGGTTGTTTAGCCCTAACAACCTTTGGAAACCCTTCCTTTCTTTCTACTTATCTCTCTCAAGTTTGTAGCAGCCAATAAACATAATTACCCTAAGGGTTGGATGACATAATAATTCCAAATTTCGTACGTCGCTATTCATCAAATAATAAAATGACTAAAATACCTTCCCGGGTTGCCGGTTTAACCTAAAACTGCCCAGGGACCCAAACTAAACCCCCGGGTAGACTTTTCTAACTATCCCTATACTCCCAGATACATTGGCGCATTCAAAATGACCATAAGGATGACATAAAGATATATTACTTTATAATCCATAAAATTGGTCTCGACACGACTGACACGCGCGCCCCAACTTAATTTTCAAAATTATCGTATTTTCTACTCGTGATAATTTTTAATAAATTCATAATCATATATGACTATACTCGCCCAGTAATATTCAACATAATTATCATAATCAAATACTAACTCTCGTCTCGCTAGTATTTATATCCGGGGTAATTACCAATTAATTCACATATTTAATTCAAGTAATCTCATAATTAAAATCAATAAAAATACGGGGTATTACACATCCAAGGAATTTTGATTTGCAAAACCAAAATGTTCGATCACAAAATATGTGTAAAAAGTGTTTCAAAGAAGTGCAAGTTCATATCTATTAAATAGGGATAAAAATCTCCATGAGATAGACTTGAAAATATTGCATTTGAAACAAAGTAAAAAAATTGCAGTCTTGTTTGAACAAACTGGACCTCATTCGAACGACCTATACAACGCCATTTGAATACATTGAATGAGAGATCGAATGATATTCCATAGAGATGAGGAAATTGGATCATTTGAAGTTTCATTCGAGAAGTTGATATATAACGAGTGAAAGAACCTCATTCGAATGACCCTTCGTACCTCAAATTAATGAGCTACCTTAAGAATGACTTTTTATTTTTAAAAAAGTTGTGAAAAATATTTTTGTTTAAACATAATGATTACACAAAATCAACCTTATATACCTTCTACGATACTTGTAGTGATGAACTCAACTCTTCGATTTTTTATTATCACATTTGGTCACTAACTTATATTCAATTGAAGCTCTTAAGAATGTAGATGATGATGTTAAGGTGTAACCGGATATGCTAAAGTAAAAACATAATGAATAATTATACATTTTGCTCTTATAAATCTCCCTCTTTGGTTATTCCGATACAAAACATAAAGTCGAAAAATAACCCTCCTGACAAGTTCAACTAATGTCCCTCCCAAGCCCAAAAAGAAAAGGATACTTATAACATTGTCTCAACTGAATATATCCATCCTATAGTCCATAATATCATCAATGCGAAAAATAGATGTACACTCATGAAACAAAGGAAATACCGTGATGCATGGAGTTTAAAAAAATAAAGCTCCCCCTTAATATGGTCTCCCCCTTTTGCCCGTAATAGATAAAGGATTAGAAGCCAAACCTAAAAGGTTAGCATGCATATCCACATTTGAAATAACATCACAAAGTTTAGGCAATTAAGCATAAGTGATGAAACTTCAACAAATCAACAAACTATAATATTGTGGAATTTTTTTATTATAAATATATACGTAGAAATACAAACAAGCACACTATGGAGTAGCATGAAAATATCTGAATCATGGATATGGCATGAATGAATGTGAATTTAATGCACGAGAAGTCAAAATATGCATACGTAACGATGGTGCATGAAGTCAAAGTGATACTCTTAAAGAAATAATGCACGTCAACCTTTTAGGAAAAATGTTGAAAACAGTGAAATTGACTCAATACATACAAAATGTCATGAATTTTTATGTTTCTCAAATTAATAATACCAAATAATTTAATGTTTTTGAAGGGATTTTATCGTGCAAATCCATTGATCTTCAACTTATAACACCCTCATAATCTCACATTTGGAGCTTAAATCAAAGAAGACTTCTTCTCTTGTATCCCTTTTCCATTGCTGAAACATAAATCAATCATTTTTCGATAAAAAAAATACGGGAAATGGTTTTTACATGCATAATTAGTTCCTAGTACATTTGGTTCGTTATTAATCACGACTGAGATAAAAACATCCTATTCAACATATGACAAGCAAGTACAACGCTCAAAGTTCGTATATGTGTTCAATCAAGGCAATATAACGAGTCTAACATGAAATAAGTAATCAACAATGAACAATGCAATGTAAACATGCATTATTAAGCACAAAAAATGAAGCCAAGTATTATGACACCATGATTAAGTCACACGAATGGATGGAATGAAATTACAATTCAAACATCTTAAATGTGCATGCATATATGGTGAACATAAAAATACGAAATTATTTTTGAATTTTTTTATCAAAATAAAATCTTTTTCAATTTATAAACATAAGAATACAATCTAGTAGTAGGGATGGATGATACCAATATGAAAATCACCCTAAACTATAAGCAATACCCGAACTCAATCAATGGAACAAATACCCAAAGACTCCATAAGATCCTCAAATCTAAGGCATTTAAAGGTTTAGTGAAAATGTCGGCCAATTGACATTTGGTACTCACGAAGATTAAGAAAATGATCTTCTCGTAAATAAGATCACTAATAAAGTGCTCACAAATCCTAATGTGCTTCGCACGCGAATATTGAACGTGATTACGAGAAATGTGGAATGCACTCATTTTATCGCAATCCCATAATACTCCAACATATGCTTCATCCATAAGAGTTATGTGTAAAAACTCCAGGCAGCTACGTACTTGGCCTCTGTCGTGGATAAAGAAATTGAGTTTTTCTTTTTGCTCAACCATGAGAAACCAAGCCTCTTAGCCCAGTGGTATAAGGCTGCCACTGAGACACTATTTGGGGGTGGATTGGGTTTGGTCCCCAGTTCGATCCCTAGCAGTGTCAAAATAATGCTTGGCCAGCGGAAGCCATGAATCGCGAGTGGGGATTAGTCGAGGTGCGCGTAAGCTATCCCGGACACCTCGTGGTATGAAAAATTCCTTACCCCAAAAAAACATGAGACAAGACCATTCACAAAGCAAAATAATCCACTGATGTACTTTCACATTCGTCAACATTTCCAGCCCAATCAACATTTGAATAAGACGATAAATGGTCATCGGTATCAAAAGCATACCAAATTCCATAAGAAAGACTGTAACTCACATATTTAATTATACGTTTTAATGCAAGCAACTGTAACTCTTTTTATGACACTTTGTACCACACGCAAACTCCAAAACTAAAAGAGATGTCTTGATATCTAGCAATCAAGTAGAGAAGACTACTAATATTAATCTTATAGAGTGTTTGTCCTACTTCCTTAACTAAGGTGTATTTGCGAAGCTTTGTCGAGGAACTCATGGATGTGCAAGAGTGATTAGCGGAGTCCAGAACAAACTTCTTCACTAGATCCCTAGAATATTTAGATTGAGATAAACTTCTTCATTATATCCCTAGCATATTTAGATTGAGATATAAATATATGTTCTCGAGTTGACACACTTGGAGACCTAGTAAGAATGTGAGTTCACCAAACATGCTCATCTCCAACTCACTGTTCGTCTCTTCCTCAAAAGTGTGAGCATGTTAGGAACATATGGATCCAAAGACTATGTCGTCTATATAGACTTGGGCGACTAAAATTTAACACCCCTCTCTCCTAAAAAACAACATCATATCAACTCCCCCTCTCTTGAAGCCACAATCTAAGGGATAAGAAGTTAGATTTTTGTACAAAGCACACGGTGCTTACTTCAAACCATACGAGGCATTATTTAGATAAAAGACATAATCTGGGTTCTTTCGATCTTCAAAACCCTTTGGTTATTCCACGTAAACCTAATCCTGAAGAATGTTGTTAAGAAATGCACTCTTGACATCCGTTGTGTATAGCTTAAACCATAGATGACATGCCATAACAAGTAGTAAGTAGGTGGACTCAAGCCTGAGAATAAGATCAAATGTATCGTTAAAGTATACACCCTCAACTTGTGTGTAACCCCGGGCGACCAACGCAGCTTATTGCTAATGATGGTACTATTTTCATCCATCTTGTTTGTGTACACCTTCTTGATACCAATCACATTAGTCTCAGTAGGTGGGGAACTAATTCCCAAACACCTTTCTTTTGAAATTGAAGAAACTCATCTTACATATCACTTATCCAATGCTTATCCTTGAGTGATTACTTCACATTATTGGGCTCTACTATGGATGTCTAGTAAAATTAGCTTACTGTCACACCCCAAACTTACTTGAGTTCTTAGAAACGGAAACACACTTGCCTTAGTCGCACTTTTCTAAGGTAAGTGAGCTGGAGAGAAGTGATGGAGCAAAACGAAGTCAGGTTGGTTGTCTATATGGGCTTACAATCTTTTGGCAATTAACGTCTATTGCTACCACTGTGGATTTTTTGTTAAGAACATATATAAGGAGGGGGTACCTCCGAGGCAGAACTGACATTTCGTCCATAGGTGCTCCTAGGCTTATGGCTTACTCGTGGGATATGTGGATTGTCCTAAGACCAACGTGGGATTGGTAGTGCATGGTTTTTGGGTTGTGATCGGGGTAATCATCCCGAACCATACCCGTGTTGGATCAGGTTGCTGTTTACGTGGGTAAAGCTTGTTGGAATCAAGGTGAGGGTGTCCAGAAATGTGGGAATAGTTGCTGGTTATGTTCAGGTATGAGTTGGGCTTGTCTTAATGCAGTTTTGGGAGAAGTTACATGGGTGAACAGGTGACTACACGGGTTTGCTCAAGTTTGAATGTCGAAATGATGATAACTACCTCGTAACTTCCCAAAGACACCTGTTCAGCAGACAACGCAACAGTTACTTGAGCAGTTCCTATGGAAATTACTTGAAGCTTTATTTCTAGACATCTGTACCCAGCAGTTGGGGTTGTCAACTGCATATTGCCTTGTATTTAAAGCATTGTAACCTGATTATTTTGGTATTGAAAGATACCTAGACGTTTTTGTAAGGGTTCCTTATATTTTGTGAGTAATAAATATTGGGTTGGGGAGTTTTTCCCTGTAAATATTATGTTGCCTTACTTGTTGTGATTGGGTGTATTGTTGTTCATAATGTTGCTGGTTTACTTGATTGTAGACGCACCACAGGTGTGGGAGTTCTGAAAAAAAAAATTCAGACCTGAGACATTTGGTATCAGAGCCTAAATTTTGGCATTTTTGGTTACAATGGCTGGTGGAAGTTCTTCTGAAATAAGAGAACGTGTTTCCAGGTTAGAGGAACTCATTGGCATTCCTTCTGAAGGTGTTGAAGTCGTCCCTCTTCATGCCCGTTATGAGTTATTATGGGTTGAATTCAAAAATCTGAGGCAAATTTTGGAGGAGCACATTCAACAAAATGTTGATTCGTACTCAGCGATCAACACTAAACTTGGTGATGATTCGAATGGTGCTCAGTCTCAATTAAACCGAATTGATGGGGAAATCATGTTATTGAAGGCTGCATTCAACAATGCTGGTCGTGGGAAGACGGAAGTATTGCCTAAGATGAAGTTCCTAAACCCAAACCATTTTCTGGTGGTCGAAATTCCAAGGAAGTTGAAAACTTTCTTTGGGATATATCGCATTACTTCAAAGCACTCTGAACACCGAATACTGAGAAGGTGGATCTTACTAGTATGTTCTTGGCTGGCGATGCAAAATTATGGTGGCGAACACGCGTGGAGGATAATTCACGTCCTCAAATCATAACTTGGGAGTCGTTGGTTTCAGAAATTAGGGAGCAATTTCTCCCTACAAACACTGTTTGGCAGGCTCATGATAAGCTGCACCATTTGAAGCAATTCGGTTCTGTTCGTGAGTATGTTAAGGAATTTTCGTCCTTGCTACTGGATATTAAGAATATGTAGGAGGAAGATAAGTTGTTCAACTTCATGATGGGCCTTCAAAATTGGGCACAAGCAGAACTACATAATAAGGTGTTAAAGACTTGCTCACAACGATGGCTGCTTCTGATGCATTGGTGGACTACAAAGCTCAGACGGGTTCCTCGGAGAAGGAAGGGATTAATCAAAATAAAGGGAAGGATCAGAAGAAGAAAAAATGGAAGAACAAAAAGAAGGGAAACGATAATGCCAGTTCTACCAATTCTAATGCTCCTACCCAGTCAAAAGATAAGGCTTCTTCTAAGAATGTGCGCTATTTCATTTGTGAAGGTCCCCATTATGCGAAGAATTATCCCAAGAAGGAGAAGTTAAATGCTTTGGTTGCTAAAAATAATGATGGAAATGGTGGGGGAGAGCCTACTCGGGTTAACCCTATTCAACTTCTTACCGTTATTCATCGAGAAGAGGCACCCACTGGGGGAAAAGGGTTGATGTACGTTCAGATTCAGATGAACGATGTTTCTGTCATGGCAATGGTGGATACGATTGCTACCCACAATTTTATTTCTGATCGAGAAGTGCAGCGGTTGAAGTTGGCATTGACGAACGACAATAGTAGAATCAAAGTAGTCAATTCAGAAGCAAAACCTGTTGGTGGCGTTGCTAAGGAAGTTTCGCTTAAAGTTGGTAAATGGTGTCGTACGTGTAGTTTTATGGATGTGCCTCTAGATGATTTCCAAGTCATTCTGGGTTTGGAATTCTTCACAAAGGCAAAGGTTTTGGTGATAACTTATTTGCAGGGCTTGTTCATTTTGGACATGGATCATCCCTGTTTCATCCCTTTATTAAAGTCCTACAACGGAGTTGAAATATGTTATGCATTGCAAGTAAAGGATGGTCTTAGAAAAAGGGAGGAAACTTATTTGGCGATGCTATTTGAAGAGAAGGAACAGTTGCTTGCTGGTGTTCTCGATTCAGTCAAGGCAGTCTTAGAGGAATTTAAGGATGTTATGCCTGATGCATTACCTGTTGAGTTGCCACCGCGACAGGAAATCGATCACACTATTGAGTTATTGCGTGGGGTGAAACCTCCAGCAATGGCTCCCTATCGGATGGCTCCAACAGAGTTGGTGGAATTGAGAAAGCAATTGACAGATATGTTGAAGGCGGGACAAATTCAGCCTTCAAAGGCGCCTTATGGTGCTCCCGTTTTGTTCCAAAAGAAGAAGGATGGTTCGATGCGGATGTATGTGGATTATCGTGCACTGAATAAGGTGACGGTAAAGAACAATTATCCGGTACCCATTGCGGATGAATTGTTTGACAAATTAGGCAAGGCGAAATACTTCACCAAGATGGACTTGCATTCAGAATACTATCAAGTGTGGATTGCAGAAGGAGACAAACCAAAAATAGCTTGTGTTACAAGGTATGGTTCATTTGTGTTTTTAGTCATGCCTTTTGGCTTGACTAATGCTCCTGGTACCTTTTGTACACTTATGAATAATATTTTTTGAGAGTATTTGGACAAATTTATGGTGATCTATTTGGACGATATAGTCGTCTATAGCAACAGTTTGGAGGAATATGTTGAGCACTTGCAGGTTGCCCTTAAAAAGTTACACGAAACGACTTTGTTTGTGAAGCTGGAAAAATGTGAATTGTGCCAGAAGGAAATCATGTTCCTTGGTCACTTAATTTTTGCGGGTAAGGTGAAAATGGACCCAAAGAAGGTTGATGCTATTGCTGATTGGCCAGCTCCAACAACGGTGAAGGAATTACGTAGTTTTTTGGGTTTGGCAAATTACTACAGAAAATTTGAGAAGGATTTCTCCAAGAAGGTGGCATGTCTCACTGATCTTTTAAAGAAGGACCAGGCTTGGAATTGGACCCATGAATGCCAGAAGGCATTCAACAAATTGAAGGAGGCAGTGACAAGTCGCCCCATTTTGAAGCTTCTAGAATTTGATAAAGCTTTTAAAGTTCACACCAATGCGTCTGATTTTGCATTGGGGGTGTCTTAGTTCAGGAAGGGCATCCAGTAGCGTTTGAAAGCAGGAAGTTGAATGACACTGAACGGAGGTATTCGGTTCATGAGAAGAAAATAACGGCAGTTGTTCATTGTGGTCATGTATGGAGACACTATCTTTTAGGGCGTCACTTTACGATCTACACGGACAATGTTGCCACAAACTGCTTTAATTCGATGAAGAAATTGACCCCAAAGCATGCTAGATGGTAAGATTTTATGTCTATGGTTGATTATAAATTGTTTTACAGGTCGGGAAGTGAAAATTCGGTAGCGGATGCGTTGAGCTAAAAAAACTAATTTGCAGGAAGAAGGAGATTCTAGTGCATCAGGTGCGTGTATAATTACTTCCCTTTCCAAACCTGTTAGTGACTTGCTGCCTCAAATTCGGGAAACGACTGCAGAAGACCCTATTACAAATGTCTTATTTCAACATATTGATGAAGGTGTTACTCGCAGATTTTGGGTAGATGAAGGTGTTATCTATGCAAAAGGGAACAGGCCCTATGTTCCTAAAACTGGAGGAATCAGGTAAAGGTTATTGAAAGAAACACATGATGCTTTGTATGCAGGGCATTCGAGGTAAGACATGATGTTTGCCTTATTATCTGAAAGCTTTTATTGGCCTCGAATGGATTCTGATGTGGAGTTGTACGTGAGAACTTGTGTGGTTTGCCAGCAGGATAAAACGGAAAGGAAGAAAGTAGCGGGAACCTTAGAGCCACTCCTAGTCCCTACAAGGCCTTGGGAAAGTGTCTCTATGGACTTCATCAACGGATTGCCAAAAGTGAAAGATTTCACTTCAATAATGGTGGTAGTCGATCGGTTTTCCAAATATGCAACGTTTATTCCAGCCCCGAAGATTTGTTCGGCTAAAATTGCAGCAGATTTGTCCTTTAGGTACGTGGTAAAGTGGTGGGGATTGCCACTTGACATCATCAGCGATCAGGATGCGAGATTTACCGGGAAGTTTTGGACCGCTTTGTTTGAGTTATTGGGATCACAATTGAAGTTCTCTACAGCAAATCACCCTCTTACAGATGGGAAAACAGAAAGGGTGAATGCACTATTGGAGGAATACTTGCGACATTACGTAACTGCCAACCAATAAAATTGGGTTGAGTTACTTGATGTTGCTCAGTTTTGTTGCAATCTGCATAAAAGTTCAGTGATAGGGCAGAGTCCATTTAAACTTGCAACTGGACAGCAGCCTCTTACTCCTCACGAGATTACAAAATAAAAATTCCAAGGGCGTTGTCCAGCAGCATACAGGTATGCAAGAGGAAGGCAAGAATAAATCGAGGAAGCAAGGGATGTTTTGGAAAAATCAGTTAGAAGGATGAAGAAATGGGCTGACGAAAGTAGGCGCGATGTGGAATTTAATGTTTGTGACATGGTAATGATGAAGCTCACTTTGCAGGTTTGGAAGAAAGTGAGTCGAAAAATAGCACACAAAGGTCTTATTCAGCGGTATGATGGACCGTTTAAGATCATAAGGAGAATTGGAAGGTTAGCTTATCAATTGGAGCTACCTTCCCGGTTGAAATTACACCCTATTTTTCATGTTAGTTTCTTAAAGAGATTCTATGAAGACAACTCAGATCCTAACCGGGCAGGTCGGGTTAGGGCGCTACCAACGATAAGGAAGCAATACTCGGAGGTTACCGAGAGAATTCTGGACCACCGTATGGAAGGAGGAAGTAGAAAGAATAGAAGAACTTTCTACCTTGTGAAGTGAAAAGGAAAGGCAGTTGAGGAAGCTGCTTGGGAGAAAGACACGATGTTGTGGCAGTTTGAGAATGTGATTCACCAGTACTTGGATTCTGTTTCGATGAGGCCGTCGTCAATTCGAGTGGGGGAGGGTTTGTCACACCCCAAACTTACTTGAGTTCTTAGAAATGGAAACACACTTGCCTTAGTCGCACTTTTCTAAGTTAAGTGAGATGGAAAGAAGTGATGGAGAAAAACGAAGTCAGGTTGGTTGTCTATATGGGCTTATGATCTTTTGGCAGTTAACGTCCACTGCTACCACTTTGGATTTTTTTGTTAAGAACATATATAAGGAAGGGGGTACCTCCGAGGTGGAACTGACATTTCTTCCATAGGTACTCCTAGGCTTATGGCTTACTCGTGGGATATGTGGGATTGTCTTAAGACCAACGTGGGATTGGTAGTGCATGGTTTTTGGGTCGTGATCGGGGTAATCATCCTGAATCATACCCGTGTTGGATCAGGTTGCTGTTTACGTGGGTAAAGCTTGTTGGAATCAAGGTGAGGGTGTCCAAAAACGTGGGAATAGTTGCTGGTTATATTCAGGTATGAGTTGGGCTTGTCTTAATGCAGTTTTGGGAGCAGTTACATGGGTGAACAGGTGACTACACGGGTTTGCTCAAGTTTGAATGTGGAAATGATGATAACTACCTTGTAACTTCCCAAAGACACCTGTTTAGCAGACAACGCAGCAGTTACTTGAGCAGTTCCTATGGAAATTGCTGGCAACTTTATTTCTAGACACCTGTACCCAGCAGTTGGGGTTGTCAACTGCATGGTGCCTTGTATTTAAAGCATTGTAACCTGATTATTTTGGTATTGAGAGATACCTAGACGTTTTTGTAAGGGTTTCCTATATTTTGTGAGTAATAAATATTGGGTTGGAGAGTTTTTCCCTGTAAATATTATGTTGCCTTACTTGTTGTGATTGTGTGTATTGCCGTTCGTATTGTTGCTGGTTTACTTGATTGTAGACACACCATAGGTGTGGGAATTCTGAAAAAAAAATTCAGACCTGTGACACTTACCATATTCTCTAGTTGAGTGTGAGTCTTGACACCTAGTGTGGGATCATGTAGTATGTTGGTAGGGTCATAACTCTTTCAAACCTAAGAGGGTGGATCCTCTTTGTCAAGAGTCAGGTCCACCGTGGTGGTGTGGGGAACAATGAGATCGTCCCCAGGGGTGCATTGTTCTTACATGCAAGATGATGATCAATAAATGTAACCCGCGAATCATCTCTAATTGTGACATTTATCAATTCCATGCCCTTAATGATTTTAAGGTTATACACCTTATAGTCTCTATTAATCGATGAATATCCTAAAATATTCCTTCATCGCTTCTAGAGTCGAATTTCCCTAAGTGCTATCTATCTTTAAGGATATAGCAAAGACTCCCCAAAACTCATAACTACGATAGACTTGTTTTTTTACCAGTCCACAACTCAAATGGAGTGTGAAGTGTGTGTGGACGAAGATAAACCCTATTCACAGTGTGGCATGCGGTTTTAATTGCCTCCACCTAAAATTATATGGACACATTCCTACTAATGAGCATGGATCGTGACATCTCTTGGATGGTACCATTTTTCCTCTCAATAATTCCATTTTATTGAGGAGTTCTTATCTCCAAAAACTCGTGCTTGATGCCTATACCATCATGATAATAACCAACACTGATGTCAATAAACTTCATGACATTGTCACTTCTCAATCTATTAATGGAAACATTGTGTTGATTTTGAAGTAGACGACACTTGGTTGTAAGGAACTCATAAGCATCAGAATTTTTCTTAAGACATACAACAATGGAGTTTCTAAAAATTTCATCGACCATCACCAAAATGTACTTCTTAGTACCGATGATCTCTGTGAGCTTTGGACCCATAAGTTCCATGTGTATCAACTCTAACACACATGAGGTGGTATTAATATGCAACTTCCTATGGGGACTCTTGATTTGTTTCTCTTATTTGTAAGGACCACAAACCGAGGAAGTTGGTTTTCTAACTGATGGTAAGCCACGAAATAGGTTTGCCTCAACTAACCTCACAAGATCTCTAAAATTAGCATGACCAAGTCGTTGATGCCAAAGGTCCACTATGGAGACCTTAGCATTATTGCATGATAAAGAGGACTTGGGCATGATAGCGTAACAATTGTCAGTAGTCCTCACACCTTGTAGCAAAAGTTTATCGGGTGGGTAAAAAATATTACATTACGACGGGTAAAACTTAATCGTAACGTTAGCATCGCAAAGTTGGCTTATGATTATTATGTTAACCTTCAACCCTTAAAAATACAACACATTGTAGTAAAAAATCTTCACCCATCCTCTTCCTAATATGCTAGATCTACTCCTATCACCAAAGATAAACTTTTCTTCTTTATGATCCACAAGGTTGGTAAATTGAGACTTGTCACCGGTCATGTACCTAGAGCTCCCACTGTCAAAATACCATTGCTAAGTATCTTAAACACTATAAGAAAACTAATTTTTTTTGGCACTTTTTTCTCGGTATTATTTAAAAATGTTGAGAATTTTTTTTTTACCAGCATTTATTTATACGTATTGAAAATTTACAACATTTATATTGATGTGCCGCATAAATATAGCATTTTTTAATTAATGTTGAAATAAATGTGATGTTTTTTAGGCATTTCATAACTAATGCCACTAAAAGTGAAAAAAATATGCCAATTCCTTAGTTTTTGGCGGGTGTTTATTTTTTCTTAGAAAACATATACCCACATTTCTTTTGTATGAGCTGCAACTTCCTCTATCCCATCACGCCTCTTCCTTTGGAAGAATCTCCACCATCCCAATCCTTCCAAAACCTCTCTCCCCTCAATTAATTTGAACTAATAATCCTCAATCCTCTTGGTTGGGACTACTCTTGCGATTTTGTTCTTTGAAGACGGTGTCAGTTTCTTGGTTGGGTCGCGTTTTGCTTTTTGAAGACAGCTTGGACCTCTTCGTCCTAGGTAAGTTGCATAATTTTTATTTCGGTATAGTTTTCTTGGTTGGCTTGCATTTTTTTGCGATTATTTTTGATATTTTTCTTGGTTGGGTTTTCTTAGTTTTCTTGGTTGGTTGGGTTGCATAATTTTTCTTGGTTGGATTATTGTTGTTTTTTTAATCATTGTTGGATCATTGATGTCCATCCTAGGTAAGAGTCTCTTAGATATTTTTCTTGTATCATTGCTATTTTTTTTAATTTATTTCGGTATATTTCCATATTTTTCTTTGAAGAATGTATTGGACCTGATCCTATTAGGTAAGACTGCATCACTTTCTCGGATCATTGATGTTTTTTTTTAGTTATTTCGATCAATATAATGAGTTTTGATTGCTTCTCCCTCTCTCTCTTTATATATATATCATGAATCAATAATATTTTGACATTTTTTATTTTGTTATTGTTTATTATGTAAAATTAAACTGTGTTTATGCCATATATATATATCATGAATCCAAAACACAAATTAATTGATGTGTGTGAGCGAGAGATTTTTTTTTGAGTTTTTACTGAATTTTTTTGTTTAGTTTTAAAAGAATTGCATTTGGGTAGTTTCAAATCAATCTATATATCTCATATGCTTGGATATAATCTCCTGATAAATAATTGTTGTTGTTTGAGTGTATTTGTGTTTGAACCTTTGGCGCAACACTAGCAATAGAGTGGGTTGGGCTGAATTTGGGCGGGTCGAATATGGGCTGGGTCAGTCTTGGGCCGGTCAAATATGAGCTGAGGTAACATGCGGTTCAGGTTTGGATCAGGCTAACCCGTTTTCAAGTATTGAATGTTGCTTTAACAGTTAGGTTAAGTTAAGATATAAATGGGTGGCCCACATTCAACCCGCTATTTTTCTATGTGGCCCTATATTCAGCTTGAGTTTCAAAATATAGGCCTCATGACTTTAACATGTGGGCTGTTTTGGGTGGACTCACCTTAAATGGGCGAGGTTTGCCAGTTCTACTTTGGCTGCTTATTTTAGATTTATTTTTTGGTAAATGACTTGAATATCATTCAATGCATTTTTTTTTCTTTTTTTGGTTATCAATCAAAATTAGTCAATTCACTACTGTTTTGGTTCAAGTTTGTGAAATTTATACTCAATTTTAATGACCACTTTTATGGAGTTTTTGTAGTTTTTATAAAATATCTAGAATTGTTTCTTTGAATCTTGAGAATGTCAAAGTACAAATTTCTAGGAAAATTGAGTTCATTGTTATATTAATATTATTGTTTACGTTGGTCTTGTTTCTTGGTCGTCGCTATTTTTTTGCTTCTATTTATATAATTAGATGAAGTATAGATAAGATGAGATATATCCACGACCTAGCATATTTAGTTGGATCTTCTCATTTATTTTTGGTAACTACCAATCTTTTTTCACTCTTTTATTTATTTCAATTGTTTAAAAAAGTCCAGTTCAATGTAGTTAAACGTAAACTTAAATCACTCCCTATGATATCATCTTTGTGTAACTCCTATACCCTTGTTTTAATTGATTAGTATTATTTGAATAATCAAAATCGATGTGTTTTTTTACAATAGGGGGTTATATATATATATATATATATATATATATATATTCCCATGTTTATGTATGTGTACATTCATGTGAGGGTATGTATGTGTCACATTAGCCTTTTAGTTTGATATGTACATATTATTTCTCATGCATATGTATGTGTGTATTTATGTGTGCAGGTATATATGTATCACATTAGCCTTTTAGTTTGATATTACAAAACTTACCGGCTCTAAATAAAAATTAGATGTGTCTACATGTCTTTATTCGTCTTGACTTAATCTATTTTAGAATTACTATTTTATCTTACTTTTATATGATAATGTACAGGCTGTAAGTTAGAGCTAATCGTCAGAGTTCGACAAGATACTTGTTGTCCCAAACAGATGTAAGAACTTTTTTTACAATGTTTTCATTCACTCAACTTAGTTTGTATATTTTCTGTTTTGTAATTTTTGCTGTTGTGATGGTATCTTTACAAAATTAGTTTTTTTACATTGTACTTGAATTTAGTAAGCCCCTTTATTCATTCAATATGTGCTGAATTTTAAGATAACAAACAAGTTTTAATATTACTTTCTAATTTGGACAATTTGATTTAGTAGTGTTTTCATCTAGATTCTATGATTTAATTATGCTATCTCATTATTGACAAAGAGATTTGTTTTTCGTAATGATTATTTTTTACTAAAGTTTTTTTTTAAGCGAGGGCCTTATGCATTATTTTGTGTTTAATATTTTTAGCTTTTAGAAAATTAAGTCTTGATGTGAGGGTATTCAATAGTTGTACATTGTTTTCGTTTAAGCCAAAATGTTTAGGCATTAGGCGTAGTCTTCTTCTTAATGTGTCAAGATTCATTGCTACATTAATATCTTTTAGTAATTGATTATGTTATGAGTGAGTTTTTTTTAATTGTTGTTACCTAATTAAGGTTAAAATATATTTATAGTTAAGTTTCTTCATTTTATATCACGAAATATTGGTAGTTTTCATATAAGGCCATATCCAAATGGTGTTATAATTAAATACTTACTATTTGTAAATTTACGTAGTTTTGAAGGAGGATATTAATGATTTATGGTCTAACATTTTTTTATTTATTGTATTTTTTATGAATTTTCCTAATGAATATAACAACAATTTTTGTAATAGTGTGAGGTAGTCAACAATCTTTTCAAATGGATAACAATGAGAGTTGGATGGAATTGTCAAGAGTTTCTCAGCGTTATATTAAAGGAGTTAATGGGTTTCTTGATTTTGAATTGCCAATAAATACCCCGAGCTAGTGATCAAGTGCCCGTGTAAGAAATATCGAAATACCATTAGCCATAAAAGAGAAGTTGTTTATGAGAATCTCATCATACATGGGTTTGTTAAGAATTACACTAGGTGGATTTATCACGTAAAAGGTGCTCCATACACAATGGTAATTAGTGGAGCGAACGGAGTTCATAACTCGAATACAAGAGATGATATTAGGCTCGGACAACAAAATCCTAAAGCATGGAAAACCTTCGATAAACAAAATCCTTCGATCAACAAAATCCTAAAGCATGGAAAACCTTCGATCAACAAAATCCTAATTTTTTTAGTGACTCGCGCGATGTTAGGCTCGGACTAACAGTCGATGGCTTCAATCCTTTTAAAACAATGAGCATATTTCATAGCACGTGGCCCGTTGTTTTGATGATATAACACTTACCTCTGTGAATGTGTATGAAACAACTTTATCTTATACTGTCTACGTTGATTGACGATCCACGTGGCCCAGGAAATAATATTGATGTTTACTTGCAGCCTCTCATCGATGAGTTGAAGGAATTGTGGAATGATGGCATACTTACTTACGATGCAACGACTGAAAAAATGTTTTGTATGCGTGTAACATTAATGTGGACAATTAGTGACTTTCCTGCGTATGCAAACTTGTCAAATTGGAGTACAAAAGGGAGATTGGCTTGTCCTTGTTGCAACAAGAACACTCGTTCACAGTGGTTAAAGAATGGGAATAAATTTTGCTATATGGGTCATCGTCGGTGGTTGGATCACAACCATAAATTCAGAAATGATACCGTAGATTTTGATGGGAAAGTTGAAAGAGAATTCAAGCCCACTCAAGTATCCGGGGATGATATCTTGGAACAATTAGAGGCAATGGAAAGAAATAATGAGAAGGGTCACTCATTGACGACGAAGAAGAGAAAAACGAGTATCGACGGTGAAGGGAATTGTGATAGTTCTCTAAATTGGAAGAAAAAAAGCATATTCTTTCAGTTGTCGTACTGGAAGGATCACTTGATTCGTCACAATCTTGATGTTATGCATATAGAGAAAAATGTGTGCGATAACATACTTTGGACATTGTTAAATGTTGATGGAAAATCAAAAGATAATATAAAGGCTCGTCGAGACCTTGAGAACATGGGTGTTCGAAAAGCATTGCACCCTAAAATCTTGCCAGATAGCAAAGTATATTTACCACCAGCATGCTTCACAATGAGTAAAAGTGATAAAGACATATTTTGTAAGGTTTTAAACAATATCAAAGTCCCAGATGGTCATGCATCTAATATTTCACGGCGTGTAAACATTAAAGACCGGAATATTTCTCGACTTAAGAGACACGATAATCATATCATAATGTAACAACTACTCCCGCTAGCAGTACAAAAATCATTGCCTAGGAATGTAGCAACGTCTTTGATTGAATTATGTAATTTTTATCGACAGCTCTGCTCAAAGACAATGACCTCCAAAGACTATGAATATTTGCAAGATCGTATTGCTCTTACACTCTGTCATCTTGAGAAAATCTTCCCCCCAAATTTTTTCGATGTCATGGAGCATTTGACAATCCATTTAGCTGAGGAGGCAATGATTGCTGGACCAGTACAGTTTCGATGGATGTATCCCATCGAGAGGTATGTTTCGTGTATGCATTATATCCGTGTCACCTAAATTAATGCATATAATTACTACTCTAAATTTTTTACAATGACGAACAGGTTTTTATTCACACTAAAAGAATATGTTCGTAACCGAAGTCGTCCAGAAGGTTCAATTGCTGAAGGATACCTAGCAGAGGAATGCACGACATTCTGTGCGAGGTACCTGGGTGATGTTTAGAATAAGTTTAATTGACCTTTATGAAATGATAAAGCCGATGACAACTCAAGTTCAATAAGTCGTACATTAGGTAAAGGAGCAGTATTTATCCTTGACGACACTTCGTTTTCACAAGCATAACGGTACGTGTTATTCGACTCCGCTGTAGTGAAGCCTTTTCGCGAGTAAGATAACATTTGAATGGAATTTAAACTTTATGTAATTAAATATCCCTCTACATTATTCAATTTATAGATACATGTTTTACATGAAACATATAACAATGCTAAAATAGGAGAGACCTCGTGTGGGACACTATGAAATTAATCGCATTCACAATGAAACGTTTCACAAGTGGTTTAGGGATCATGTAAGTCATCTTTGTATTTATATGTAACCACATTTTAATATGCTAATGACACATTTAATTTTCACACATCTAATTTTGATTACTCAATCGTACGAAAAAATTTAGGTACGGAATCTAAATGAGGGCGAGGTGTCAAATGAAGTTGCAATTTTGGCTTCAGGCCCCTCCCAATGGGCTAGAAGATACACGGGATATATTTTAAATGGATTTAGGTTTCGCATAAAGCATCGTGAGAGAAGATTGAATACTCAGAATAGTGGAGTTATGCTTGATGCCACCACCGAAAGTTTTGCAAGTGCAAAGGACAAACGACATGTTTCGGGGGATGTAACATATTATGGAGTATTAACAGATATATTTGAATTGCGCTATTCAAATGATTTCAAGTTTGTTCTATTCAAGTGTTATTGGGTTGATACGCATTCGGGGACAACAAAGGATGATTTTGAGTTCACATTAGTGAACTTCAAACATTTCACTATACAAGCATAATCAACTGTCAGATGAACCATTTATATTAGCATCTCAGGCCAAACAGATTTGGTACGTGCGAGACCCGATTGAAGAAGATTGTTATGCTGTCATGAAGATGACACCGAGAGATTTATATGACATTTATGGTAAACATACTTATGAAGATGACACAATAGATGCAGAAGTTAAGCCGTACAACATCCCACAACTGGATGACACTCTAATCAACCATGATGGGGATATTACATGGGTTAGGGCTGGTGTAGAGGGAACGCCTGTTGACAACATAGTTGATATATATGGAGGTGATGATATCCGTGTTGGCAGTAATGCGAATTGTAGTGATGAGGATGTTTTTGAGACTTATGAAGATGATTCCGATTCTGACGAGGAAGCTAATGAGAGTGATATAGATGAAAGTGATGAAAATGAGGAGACCAGTGATGATATTAAAAGTGATGATTGTGATTATGACATGGATAAAGATGACAATTGACATGAATTTTCCAGTTATGAATGGTTTTATATTTTAAGTATGCTTAGATGTTCACGAAAGTTGACATTCTTTTCTTAGTTTAATATTTTTAAAATGATTAATGACTGAATGCATTTTATTTGTTTCACATCATATGTATGAATGGATAAATAATGATGGAGAGTAAAGTTCTTTTTGTTTTTAGTTTAATTTCTGTATTTATTGATGATTAATGAATGGATGCATTTTATATTTCTTGCCTTTTATTGACGATTACATCTACTACTGTATAGGTGTTAGTCAATGTGTGATGTTATGGTATGAAATTAGGATTTTCACTCACATATTCAATGGATGTTTCTCAAATTGCAGTTAGAAAGTTCCTTCTAGACCCAAAAGTTTAGCTCTTGTTGGCGCAATAAGGCATTTGACATCTTTGGCATTGGTAGTTATCAATTTATCAAGGTATTTTTTATTTAACAACATAATAAGTTATTATGTTGTCATAAGTAATTATTAATAACTGTCTCATAAGTAATTATTTGACGCGTTTGATTCATCTTTCACATTGTCATATCCCGGTGATTCATACTCTGCCCATAAGTCAAATCTTGAATCTTCCATGGCTTTGCAACGTAACAAATAGTGTTAACATCTCTGTTGATGAACCATTTCAATAGTACGGGTGCATCTGTGCCATTAGTCAAGACTGCGAATATTTATTAGATAACATCATCTAATACTTCAATAATTCTTTATTATGCTTGTTTCAATTGTATAGAGTTTGGTTAAACATGACACTTTGGGATATGTATTTTTAAATACCATTATCGTGGGGACTCTTATCAAATTATATCACATGACAAATGCATATTAGTATCCCACTCTATTATATTCCTAAGAGGATGTCCCTTTTCAACTAAATTTAATTGAATAAAAAAAACCAATGCAAAAAAATCCTCCAGTTCCCGGCTCCAAATTCGCTTCCCAAACTAATATAAGTTTAAACCCACACAATCAGAAGAAAAGAATAAACAAAATCAAATCAAATCAAAAGTTGGATTTAACATCCATTCCATAAACATGGCACTTATTGTAATCATATGCACCTTAACCACCTCTTGATAACTGGTGCTTCTAATGCCCATGAATTGCTACAAGATACATTTGGCAGATAAGGCTCTACCCCTTTTACTTCAGCTTCAACAACACTTTGAAACTTCAATCGATCATTAGATAATTTGCAAGGCCATCTATGAACTGTCCCTGAATAGTGTCGCAATGACATGCCAAGATCCCTTGATTTCAAATCCAGTTGATTTCCAACCTCCTAAATGGGTCCTAAACTCGAACACAAAGATGGAATTGGGTTATTTCACCTCATACATACTTCATATTCTCTTTTAATTCAGTCTTAGAAACATTAAGTCTTCCAGGATGTACAACATCAACGTCAAATTACTTACTCGAGAGAAGATGGTGACAGTTAATGGATTTATGCATGGAACCCATCCTAGAAGTGGCCCACATACGTTAAATAAGTGATAACATTTGGTTCCCTAAAATTTATCCCCCCAAGTTAGTCAATGTGGCATTTCTCTTCAACATGTATATATAAAAGATCGTATTTCAAATGACAACGTCAACACCATTGGAAGTAACTGTTAGTTCAGAGTTTTGCAATCAATCCAATTGATAAAGAGACTTGTATTGAGAAGTAATAGTTATAGGCATCCACCATGCATACTAACTTCTGAAATTATGATAGCTGGTCAATCAAAAATGTAAGAGGGTGTCATCCAACATAAATAAAGTAGGTATCAGGTGGCTACACCAGGTAGTTCTATCCAGCGAGTATTTTCTTGCAAACTTGATCCGTATTGTATCAGGTGTCCAACAGAAATAAAGTAGGTACGCATACAAAAATCTAATCACAACATATGGTATGTTACTCTCCATAGACTTGTTAATGAGTTTGTCATTTGCACCTTGCATATGCAACTCACCATCACAACACTTATTCCCAATTGCCCTTAGAAAGTCACATCACCAATCTATACCATATCGGATGGTGATACCACATATTATGGGATTAAACTCCTATAAACTTGGTAAATAACATAGGTCATCATGTAACCCTTATAACTATTGTCAACAGAACATTTGCACTTTATAACACCGAACATGATTGGCTGTTTGAGGATGCCAACCACATCTCAAACCCATAATTCTATCATTGTGGTACGCCCTACCGACCTCTTATCATCCATCTCAAATGACCGTTATATGCTCGCATAACCTATAAGGAAAATATTGATCACATAATTGAAGTGGATGAAAAGTTGGGCAGAGTATGCAGTACATTTTCTCCTAACGGTATTTCAGAAAAGGTGGGCAGAAAGGGCAGTACATTTTCCCCCAACAGTATTTCAGAGAAAGCGGTTAGCAGCAGACCCCATGAGAGAAGAAAAAGATCAAGAATGTTAGTGTCGATGCTAAAACTGATGATGATGCGGGTGTTATTGCTCCAACACATACTGTAAAAAATTCTTTTGGTGACGACGATGAATTTTTTGGAAGAATTCTAACATCGAGCTTGTGGTTGTAGTATATGGTATATTTGTGAAATTTTGTGTGCAGTGTTTGAAATTATTTTTGCACACACGTGCGCGCAATGAAAATAAAATTCTTAGAAATATAATCCAACATCTCAGTAAATTTTCACACAGATGGAGCAAACATAACTACAGTGCTCTATTTATCAAATCAAATTAATCATCAAGAATAGAAATTAAGTAATGAAAAGACAAAATAAGGAAGGGAAAAATGCACTGATACTACAAGCTAACATTACAAAAAAAAATCAAAACTACTAAACTGATCAACTTATATTACAAATTGATCTTACAAACTGATCAATTGACTTTTTAACTAATCAACTGATATTACAAACTGATCAACTCATACTACAAACTAACATTACACATTTGTTTTCTAAACTACAAATATTAGCAATAATATTATATATTAGTGTACTAAACTAAAACTTCTAATGATGTAATTCTTTTTTATAACTTGTGAGCTTCATTCTAGATCAATAAAAAACTACATAAACTTGGCTAACACCATCCAACACCACCCATATAGGTAATTAAATACAGAATATGATCAGCGCATAAATGACCCAAACTAAAACCCACATTTCAACTGTATAAACTATAGACATGTTGATGTTCCTGAGCTATACAGTTGTCTCCAAACTAAAGTCATTCTGTCATAACTTTTGACTGCATAATTGAAGTCATTAAACATCATAATTTTTCATTAACTACTAAATATTTACAATGAAAAAGCAGACCAGTACACTCAAGTAGCATAAACAAAAACAATGAAAGTAACCTATAAAAGACGGCCTCTAAGCATAATAGACAACCTAAAGTTTGTGCAGGACTATAAATGCCAGTATGCCCATTTAAACATGTGAACTGCGCTTGCTCTGTTAGTGCAGTAAACACTAAAAAAAACCAAGTTCATTAGAATCCTTCCTTTTTTCTTTTTTTTTTCTACAGTTTTTTTCCTTATTTCATTGTGTTAATTATTTGGAGTTTCGGCTCGAAAATACACCAACCTTATTTTTCCCGTACAAAAAGGCGCGAGCAGGTAGCTCATCTTGTCACGACCAGCAAGGAGTTGAGTTCGCTAAATTACAGAACTTTTTATGAGGTCTTCCTATAAATAATAAGAGCAATACTTCCATAGATTACAATACATTTTATCCTGAATTGAAATCTAAATAATAATGCAAAACCTAATCTAGTTCATGCGTTCGGCATAAATTACATTTGTCACCACTCCAACCAGGAGAATCGAGACTTGTGATTTCATCAAGTACAAACCTAATTTATTTTACAGGTTAACACTTACTAAAACGAGATTATTTCACTTCGTATTTGTATAAATTGTGTGTACGCGCGAAGCTATATGTGCAGTGTGTATGTGAAACTATGTTTGCGAATGTCTATGCGCAATGTGTGTGAAATTTTAAGTGGTGGTTTGTGTGAAATTATATGAAGCTGTGTGCGATGTGTGTATGCAGTGTGAAATTTCCAACTCAATTAACGTTATCCGATGCTTTCCCCCCATCCCCACCCAATGGGCCTGATCCATTTGGTACCTGATCCTTTACTACCCTTTGGACCACCTCTTCATATTTCTTTTTAATAGTATAATGTCGTAATATAGTGCAAGTCCGGTCAAAATATGACTACGCCAGGCTATATGTCCAACCCTATGAATGAATGATAAATTATGTCGATATTAAAATATCCTATCGCTTTCACTGTTAATAGCTCAACGGAGAGTGAGCCTTTACACAACCAAGACGCCCATTTACATGAAGAAGGTAATCAAAGTTATTTGATTTATATGTGCTTAATTAACTGTGTAGATTGAAGTTAACCTATTTTTTCAATTTTTACGGTTCAACTTCATCCCAATATGCCACTAAACGCAGAGGCATTGCGAAGTTGGGTGAATTATGGGGTACGGGAAAACGCTTAGAGCTTCACTTCAACGATTTCTATCAGCCAGTTGGAGATACCGCAGATAGACTATCTACCCATTTTGGCATTTTAGTTCATGATGGGAACATGTAAACTTTCTTTTGTAAATTTTCGTGTAACACAACTCTTATTAGAATACTCTTTGCAATACTGTATGTTATCTCTTGATAAGTTAAAGATGATTATTTAATCGATGTAAGAGGTTACTAATTTAATATTATATTGATGCTAAACAGGTTACCATTGGCTTTCAAAGATTGAGGATGCAAGGACTTATACCCATACAAGGAACATGTTTGGCGAGAGGTGAAGGTAAAATCAAATGATACCATGATTTGTGGCAAATGAATTGAAAATTTAAATTCTTTACAAAGATAATTATGTAAGCTAAAATCATATGTGTAGTAGATGACTTGTTTTTCTATACATTGTAATTATATAGGAGAACACTAATGCCCCTAAAGAATTCAAAAAAATGTGCATGAAGAAGATTGGAAAGATATGGAATAATTGGAAAGCAAAGATGAAGAAACATTATCATGCCTTTGATACCGATGAAGAGAGATTGAAATATTGTCCACGTAGAGTAAAGCTAGAGCAGTGGTCGCAACTTGTTAAGTATTGGGGAACTCGTGAGGCAAGGGTATGAATGTATTACTACCAGTAAAGTTTTATGAATTCAAGTTAAACATATATTTTAAATATATTTTTGTAACAGAGAACAAGTCAAAGAAATCGTCAAACTCGTAAGAAGCAAAGAACACCACATACTTCCGGAAGAAAGAGTCATGCGAATGTTGCTCATAATGGGTTTTATAAAAGATTTTGATTGTCAATATTATTTTATGTTATCAAACTTATTTATGTAATGACTTAAGAGTCATTGGGTTTATGTAGATGGAGGTTGATCAAGGGAAAGGGTTTCGTTGGTTGATGTTTACATCAAAACACACGAGAGGAGTGATGTCTTAGCCATCGATAAGGATTCTGCAGAAGCAATGGTACGAAAATATCATCCATGTTCCTTCCCTTCTTTTTAAATCTCAACGACATCATTTTACCTATTAATCAAAATTCTTATTATTTTTATCAATCAATATAAAAGGTAACATGCAGGAGATTGTGTCATATAGTTAAAATCATAATATATATCATACACGGATGAGGATTAAATTAATAATTAAATAAGTTTATTATATATGAAAGTTAAAATTATGCATGAAATTATTATGTGAAACATTTAAAATTAGTGGTGGGGAGATACTGGGATCTTTATTCTGTTTTGGTTTTGTGAATGAATGGTTATAGTTTTTGTTTTATATAATAAGAATCGTTTCATTTCAGTTAGAAATGAGGCAAAAAGTAGATCAACTTCCGTCAGATTGTAATGAATCCATCAGTCGTAAAGATGATATATTTTATGAAGTCCTGGGACCTGATAAACACGGTAATTGTCGAGCTTATGGTCATGGACCACCTCCAACTGATGTGCAAGGAACTAAGCGGCCGAAGGCTAATGAAAAGAGTATGAGCGACTAAGATCTGAGATTCTTTCTGAATTTCAGGATAAATTTGATCATTTGGAGGCTCAGTTTGAGTTTATACGCACACACATGATGACTTGCCCTTCCGTTGTATCCAAACAGGTTAATAAGTACACACTTTTATCTTTTGTGCTTAACTATTGAAAATAATCACACACACACACATATATATATATATATATATATATATATATATAAATATATGTTCTAATATTAAATTATGCTATTAACAGGTTCCTCAATCCTCCAACGAGCAACACATACCATCATATAGGTCTATTTTGCAACCCGAGCAACAATTAGAAGAAACCAACCAATTTCAACTTGTAGTGGTACCACAATCAGATCACCATTTAGTTTCATCTCAACAGGTTAGTAGATAACTACTTTTTAAAATCATAATTTAAGACTATATGTTTTCATGACTGAAATAATTCATTTTTTATAGATTGCAAATTCTCAACACTTGGCTGCCCCCGAGACTGCTACTTGTGTTAGTGAGCAAACGAATGCTACTTCATTTCAGGTATGTTACTAATTTAAAGGATTTTAAAGGGCACAATATATCCGTGCTTTCTTGGGGAGTTTATGTATATTTGACATTGGGTCGTTGGTTTATTTTGTTGTATATAGTCTTAAAATTTTTGGGATGTCTTAAAAACAAATAAAACTCTGCCGATTGTTTTCCAGAAATACATTGTTGATGACATATTCATCTTATTTGTAGAAAGAACCATCAAATAAGAAGAAGCACCATCAACCACGACAAAGGGTCTCAAATAATTCACTTCCTAAAATTGTAGACCTTATTGCTTCCGGACTTCCAAAAGTGGTTGTGGCACGTGGATTCATTAAGGATCCTTCAACAAAAGTAGGGGGTACGCCATTGGGTGAAGACTTTTGGGAAGTATATATTGAGAAAACATTTATAACAAATGAACCGTTGCCTAGACCTTATGGAAACAAGTCCACAATTGGAGATGCACATCATTCAACTGTAGCATGGCATATTGCTAATGTACTAATTTTTAATTTTAATTTTTTAATTAAAATACTAAAGAATAAGTATCCATGACTAACGATTGACTTTTTTATTTATAGGTCGAAGAGGATGTTTGACTTTGATGAAGAAGGATCATCCATTATATAAAATTTTGTTTCTCTTCATGTTTCTCCGCTTTTTCTTATTGGACAAATGATACATTTTATTTTGTGGATGAATAATTGTTCCAAGAACAATTATATTTATTTACAATGAATGCTATTGATTTTAATTTAATGACGTTTTAATTTGATTACTGCCCCCTTAATTTAATGTTATGGTAATGTATTTGAACATAAATACAATACTTCTTATATTGATTTTTTTAACACTTGTTCCCAGTTATATATATTACAAAATAATGTCAACATTTTGTTTGATGCCGCTATATTTATTCTCAACATTTTTTTAGTGCCGCCAAAAGTGTGTTGGAACATTTAATAGGTGTTGCAAAAGGTTATTATCAACATTTTTTTAATACCATTAAAAGGTTATTACCAGCATTAATATAAATGCTGCTAACTTTTTGCGGCATTTTTTAAAATGCCATTGTTCTTTTACCACATTGGCTACCGCACTTGTGGAAATGCCGCCATAAGTGCAACTAACTTTTTGCGGTATTTTTTAAAATGCCGTTGTTATTTTACCACACTGGTTAACACACTTGTGTAAATGCCGCCAAAAGTGCCGCTAACTTTTCACGGCATTTTTTAAAATGCAGTTGTTCTTTTACCACATTGGCTATTATCGTACTTGTGGAAATGCCGCCAAAAGTGTTACCGGCATTTTTAGTGCTTTTTTCGGCATTTAATTTATGCCGAGAAAAATCAATATTCCTGTAGTGAACCTTAAGATCAACCTGAATAATAAGTGATCTTTAGTCACTTTTAGGTACCTAAGAGGTAGCAAAGTTTTTCTTATCCTTATCATTGTTGATACTATTAATTATATTAGAGGTGTTCTCATGGGGCGTAGTCATCCTTTAAAATTATTCCATTAAACATTTACAATTAGTCACTAGAAACTCAACTTTATCTCTAAGACTAGCTAGGTCGCTATAGCGATCTGTGAGAGCATGTGTGTGAGAGACTCTTCCTTGCTTATTGAAAAACTCCTTCAAGTAACCACTTCGTTTGCAATGGGTAAAAACATAGATCTTTTTTTATCGACCTTTGTTAAAATGCCTAGAACGAGTTCTCCTTGGTGGGTTAAGTGTAGGCCCGTTAGGATTTTATAAAAACTTGGCAACCGGTTCGGGTGCAATATAAGAAGTAAATGCACCCTCGTAACCTATGTCACACCTCTCTTTAAAATATAAAGCAGTACCTAGGAACATCTTTCCAACTTTCTTAAATGTGACCTCTAAGGTGAATCAAGGCACATTCGAGATCTTTCTCGAGCTGGGAAACATGGGCTTCAAGTTTCTCACGAGTCTCTAATGATTCTTGAAGATCTCTCGTAAGACTAGCCACTTTGTTGGTCAAGTATATCTTTTTACCACTCACCTAAATAAGTTGCCCACTCAAAGAGATTTTAATCGAGGTCTCAATCTCTCTCGAAACTTTCAACTCCTTCTCTAAAGACAACACCCTAAGAGTCAATTTTTTTTAGTTTTTAACGACTCAGAGTAAAGTTGAGAGTACATGTTTGCCCTCACTCAAATTATCACCCTCAAACCTTATGGAATTATTCGAAAACATCCTCATCGGAATGAGACGTACTTGAAGAGCTAAATGACTAGACATGAATGCGGTGAAGTTATGTCCATGTGGTGATTCATCCATCCACCTACTCAACATCACTATCGCTTAGCGTGGCACTATAGGCGACTTTGTCTTTTCCCTGTCACTTAAACCTAATGGAACAATAATGGGCTTTGTGACCTTGCACTTGACACTCATAACACATATTCGATTAATCTTTCTTAGGATACTCACCTCTAACTTTATTTTAATATTTCTCAAAAAACTTCTTACTTGTTTGGAATTTTACTTTCTCAAAACTTTTATTTTTGAATTTGGATGATTTTTTTTTAATTTGAGAAGCTTTTTGAATTTTTTAGCAAACAGGGCAAGATCACCTTGATCAAATTCGAAATCGGATTCATAAACCTCTTATTTTTTTCTTTTTTCTTTTAGGTTTCGGGGGACATTTCTAATTCGTAACTTTGGAGATCACCTACGAATTATTCTAGCCTAATTGTGTCTAAGATTCCCAAAGATTTAAGGATGGTAACCTTCGCACTAAAATGATACGGGAGAGACCTCGAAATTTTTTAACAACTCTAAATTCTAGAATTTTCTCCCCAAATTAAAACAGAAATTTACAATATCATACATACGAGCATAAAATTCATCAAAAGTTTCAGTTTTAAGCATGTGTATAGTCTTAAATTGTGTTGTGAGGTTTTGAAGCTTAGAAATTTTGACAACATTGGTACACTTGTGTGTGAACTGGAGGATATCCCAAGATTCTTTAGAGATGGTACATGTCATGATACAATGAAATTCTTCTCGTATGACAACACCGAAAATAACACTCAAACCACGAAAGTTAAAATTACTCAATCTAAAATCATCTTATGTCCAATTTCTGACTCGCTTGAGACTAACGACATTTTCGTTATTCATAATAGGAGGAGTCCACCCCCTTTCAGTAGCAAGACAAACGCGTTCTTTAGTTAATTTTAGAGACGATCTCATTCGAGCTTTCCAATCAGAATAATTTGTACCATCAAACAAAGGTGTCCTATTGTACGAATTCTCCATATAACCACCTGATTTCATCTAAATAACTTGTAGAAACAAGATCTGATATCAATTTGAAAGACACGTAGAGTGGTTCGTCTAAATGATAAAAAGTAGAATCCTTAGTTTAGGTCACAAATTAGCCAAATTAAATTTTATTTAATTTTATCTTGATTAATTTGGTGAAACTTAATATGCAAGATATTGAATCTAAATCAAATCAAACAAATAAAAACACGAGATATAAGGAAAAAACCCTTTTTCGGCATTGTTACAACTAAGGTATTATAGAAAGACACAGATATACTTACAAACTTTGATTCCGCTATAACATAAAGCGGTGTAGATCCAAAAATGCTTGACATCAAGATCCACTTGTCTCGGTGTTTAACAATCAACCTTAGGAAACTCCTTTCCTATCTTCAGGAGTGAAGAATAACCTCCATATGGATATGAACAAGTGATGTGTTCTTCAAGGTTTGGATAAAGTTATCACAAAACATAATTGGGGTTTTGATTTGTAAAACCAAAGTGGTTGATCATAAAATATGTGTAAAAAGGCTTGCAAAGAAGTGCAAGCTCGTATCTCTTAAATAGGGAGAAAAATCTCGAAGAGATATACTTGAAAAGATTGCGTTTGAAATAAAGTAAAATATTTTTTTTGCTAGCTCATTCGAATGACCTATGCAAAGTCATTTGAGTGACATCGAACGAGAGATCGAATGACAATCCATAGAGATGAGGAAATTGGATCATTTGAAGTTTCATTCGAATATCTGATATCGAACGAGTATAAGAACCTCGTTCTAACGACCCTCCATATTTTGTTCTAATGAACTGCCTTAAAATGATGTTTTGTTTTTAGAAAACTTATGAAAAATATTTTTGTTTCAAACACTTTTAAAAATATCCTGAACATAATGATTACACAAAATCAACCTTATATACCTTTTTCGATGATTGTAGTGATGATCTCAAATCTTTAATATTTGATTTTCGCATTCGATCACTAACTTGTCTTCAATTGAAGCTCTTGAGATTATACATGATGATGTAGAGGTGTAACGAGATATGCCAAACTAAAAATATAATGACCAATTATATTCTTTTCTCTTATAGTAAATAATGACACAAAAAATACCAATACAATTATATATGATGCCAATGTGATACAACTATGAATGATATGACAAAAATGGATTAAATGCAATTACAAAGACTCAAAACAAGCATACCACACACACACACACACACACACACACACACACACACATATATATATATATATATATATATATATATATATATAATAAAAATGGATCTATATAGGTATAAACACCACAAATACATAAAACATTGCTTTCCACATTCGTATGCCATTAATGTGTTTAAACAAAAATATGTTACGGACTGAAGGGGAGTGAACTAGAAAAGAAAATAAACATGTCCCAATCACTCAAGATAGTCCAAGGAGTTCTGTTTGATCACCTTAATTTATCAAACTTAGATTTAGCCTCAAGTTACAAATAAAGAACTCATAATGGATAAACATACATAATGCACACTATCCTAAAATTTTTGATGATTCTCAAGTCAATAGCATCAAACATCTATGATTAACTAGGACTAATTATGGAAATACATTAATCTTCAACTTATAACACCCCCAAAATTAAACATATATCATTTTTTCCCAGTCATTTTTTAAGATACCACACTTTTGAAGCATCAATTTTGAAAAATTGGCCTTGACAATATTTTTCTTTTATTTTGCATCTCTTTTCTTTTAAGCTCTTGCCAACGGTAGCCTTTCACCCAAAGGAGATTTACTCCCTTCGTAGCCGTTTTCCATTGCATAATATTTATAAAAAAAATCTCGGGCAATGGTTTTTACATGCATAAATTCCTCAAACAAATAGATATGTATATGACAATATTAATAAGATAACACCTCAATTATCTCATTCAACATAAGTAGTTAAAATTCCAAAAATCTCATGTAAAGTGTGTGTGGAGGCATATATAAAGTGAATCCATTAAGAAAATCAAGTTCAAACAACCCCATGAAAGCATGATTGAGAATAATCCAAAGCATTGTAAACTATAATCAAGTGCTCTAGCCACGTGGAAAACATAGAACAAATGGGATTCAACACGTCGATATGTCATATAAAATGTGTAAAACCAAACTTAGACAAACAAAACAAAAATATTTTGGAGATTTTAAACATTTTTCAAAAACGACTCAATAGATAACCAAAATCTATTTTTATTTTTCAATAAGACATAATAAATGAAAAATTAAAACAAAAAACCCCCAAACATCACACAACTAGAAATAATATATAACATGAAGCACAAAAGCTAGTGTATGAAAAAACATGCGAACATAATCAACATTTGAATATAACATGAGAATAATCATGTATAAGCATTCAAGAATTAATAAGTCTAACATTAAGCGCCTCTAAATCCGATTTTCTAACCAACATAGGTGTAACAGGACGATCTAGGGTTTTGGGAACATTGGTGACACTAGATTTAAACAACTTAGGTACTTTTCTAAGATCGTAATAAAAACGCCTAAGGCGACATTTCCTACCACGATGTGTGAAAGTGTAGACAACGAGGAGTGTTACATTTGGGTTAACCTTTTCTAATGTTCTTGGTTACGATTGGCTCTTTCAAAACTTAGTCTTGGATTTAGTAGTGAAAGCATCGAGAAAATTGAAGCCAGTTCCAAAATTATTATTTTTGTTTGGACGGTTCCTAAAATCTTATCTAGTTTCTCCGACCTATATTTAAAATCAAATTTGAGTCTTCTCGCGTTCCCTCATATCCTCAATAAATTTAGTATCATCATTACCTATGACACACTCTTTCAATTTTGCTCTTAACTATAAGTTAGCCTTTTTTAACTTCAATGACACAGTGCACAACTCGCGGAAAGCCACTTGAATCTCACTTTCCTCATATTCTTATTATTTTTCCTATATATCCTCACTCACTTGGGAATCACAAGATCAGACCTCAAAACCGTTATGCATATGACCATCTTCAGTGTCGAAAGATTTTTCATTTAAGGCTGAATAACTAATCATTAACGTGGTGTAGTTACTCTCTAAAGGGGAATCAAGTTCCTCTTCTGACTCACTATCACTAAGGGTAGCATTGTATGCCTTCGAATTCCTTCCTTCTCTCCTTAGTCTAGTGGGACACTCAAAATCATAATATCTAACACCTTGGCATTTAAAACATTTGTCTCGGTCATCCACATCCTTATGTTAATCCCTCTTCTTCCTATTATGGTGATTGAAGTTCTTATGTTTTTTTCTCAAAACTCTTATATTCTCTAAGCTTAAGAAACCTTTTAAACTTCCTAGAAAACCTAGCATTGTCTTCGGGATCTAAATTACCCTCACTATCGGAGTCTGGCACATCCTCTTTCCTAGCCTTCGAAGCTAAACCGATGTCTTTATTTTCATCTTTCTTTCCAGGGGACACATATTTATCTCATAGGTTTAGAGATCATATACAAATTCTTGGACCCATATAGTATCGACACCAGTTGGAGAATCTAGGAACGTGACCTTGGTGTTAAATCTTTCAATCAATAACCTTAAGATTTTCCACATCCCTCTTAACTCGGGGATGGGCTCACTTAAGTTAAGAGATTAAATGAAAATATTCGATAGCTTGGCATATAAATCATCAAAAGACTCATTCTCTAACATTTTAATCGTTTCAAACTTAGTCGTCAGATTTTGCAACTTGAAAACCCTAACAGTATTAGTACCCTCGTGTGTGGATTTTAAAATATCCCAAGCATCCTTCACTCTCTCGCATATCATAATTCTTCTAAACTCTTTAGGCACAACATTGTAGAAAATATCATTAACTCACTTGGAATTAAATATCAAGGCATTATTTTCATTTGTTGTCCACTCATAGATTGCTTTCAGTATACCACCTTCGACAGGAGTAAACCACCCTTGTTCAACCTATTACATTATCATCAATTGATTTCAAGAAAAAATTCCCCCACCCCTTCCAATAAGGATAATTTAAACCATCAAACATGGGAGTACTGGTTAAAGAACTACCCTCACGGTTGAACTCCATCACAAAACCCCTAAATGTTCACTAAATAGAGATCTAGCACAATAATCTTGGGTAACCCACTCTTATACAAATTTGTTAAACTCTCAAGTACCCTGTGTACTATATGCAGATTACCAAACATATACCAATTTTTAAAATTTTCAAAATTAATTAAACTGATTTTAACATGCACCAATTAAAATTAAAGTGTTTTTTAAACTTAAAATTCTTTATCTGGCCCTAAAACATGTATCTAGGTGATATAAGAAAGCATAAGATAAACCACAACACCACACGATGATGTACGAGGAAAACCCACAATGGTGAAAATATCGAACAAACCATCTATGCAAATCACTATGATATAAGTATCTTACAAGGATAAATTTGACTTATTCAACCGACTCAATTTTTTCAAGAGTTGATGCACTCTTCACTCCCTAAACCTTCTTCATAGTCTCTGTTGATGCCTTCCAATAGTAAGCATAACGCAAGCACTCCTCACATCTTAGTATCCACCGATGTTACCATTGTGTAACTAGTTTCTGTAACACAGCATAAACACGTATGGACCACCTCACAGAGCCAACAATGGAATCCATCGCTAGAAACGAACTCTTAATGAAGAGAAAAGTCTTGGTGGAAGACAAAAGAGATCTCATATAAACATAAGATGATGGTTCTTGGATCTCAAACTTTGGGTGTAAACTAAGGTTTGAAGACAATTGGATTTATCTTTGAAAATCATTTTTCACAAAACCTCTCTGTAAAAATTGATGCTAGTGCTCCTATTTATAAAAAACATAAAAAAATGAGTTGTCTCAACAATTAAGAAATCTCGTTTGAGTGAAATTACTAGGGTCGTTCAAACGAAGTGGGCATTCTCATTTTAACAAAATAACTATTGTTCGAACGACTAATATAAACTCATTTGAATGGGCTTTGAACGAAATTCTTCTATTTAACATGAAATTCCGTTTAATGATCATTTGAACAAAAACCTATTTCTCGTTTGAAGTATCTCATTCGAACAGTTTAAGAATGCGTTTGAACTAATAGTGTAAACTTGTTTGAGCGACCTTATGAATACTAGTTCGAACGACTTTAAACAAAAATATTTTTTTCTTTAAATAACTTTTTACAAAAAATGGCATCAAATCATTTTGATAACTAAACACCCAAAACTCATAGCAATGGATTAAACATAATACATATTCCTACCTCTTGAAATCCCTTGAATGTTGAAGACGAAACTTGGCATGTACTCGATATCACTTTAACTTGGCAACTACGGTCTTCAATAACACATCATAGACTTGAAGAACAAATGACTCAAATCCTAACCAATGACACAAAAAAGTTTTTTCCAAACTATAC